>JAPDOI010001431.1:0-181115 GCA_029168955.1 Aplectana chamaeleonis
CGTCACTGCTTTTCCATGACGCAGGAGCACGCTTCTTATGGTGCGCGACTCATTTTCCATGACGAGGAGCACGCTTCTTGTGGTGCGCGACTCCATTTCTTCATGACGCGGCTCACGCTTCTCATAGTGCGCGACTCCTCCTCTATGACGCGGAGCAACGCTTTCTTATGGTGCGTGACTCACATTCCATGATGCGGCTCTACGCTTTCTGTATGGTGCGCGACTCATTTTCCATGACGAGGAGCACGCTTTTCATGGTGCGCGACTCGTTTTTATGATGCGGCGCACGCTTCTCATGGTGCGCGACTCATTTCCATAACGCGGCGTACCTGCGCGCTCCTTGTGAGGCGCGACTCATTTTCCATCACGCGGCTCCACGCTTCTCATAGTGCGCGACTCATTTTCCATGACGCGGCTCACGCTTCTTATGGTGCGCGACTCATTTTCCATGACGATAGCACGCTTCCTGTGGTGCGCGACTCAATTTCTTTCATGACGCGGCTCACGCTTCTCATAGTGCGCGACTCCTCCCTCTATGACGCGGAGCACGCTTCTTATGGTGCGTGACTCACATTCCATGATGCGGCTCATACGCAACTCATGGTGCGCGACTATATTTTTACATTACGTGGCGTACGCTTCTCGTAAGGCGTCACTGCTTTTCCACATGACGCGGAGACACGCTTGCTTATGCGTGCGCGACTCATTTTCCATGACGCTGCCCAAGCTTCTCATAGTGCGCAAAGGACTCATTTTCCATGACGCGGCGTACGCTCCTTGTAAGGCGCGACTCATTTTCCATCCACGCGGCTCACGCTTTTCATGGTGCGCGACTCGTTTTTTATGATGCGGCGCACGCTTCTCATGGTGCGCGACTCATTTTCCATAACGCGCTTGCCAGACACCACTTCTCAATGGTGCGCGACTCATTTTCCATGACGCCGCTCACGCTTCTCATGGTGCGCGACTCGTTTTCCATGTGATGCGGCGCACGCTTCTCACATGGTGCGCGACTCATTTTCCATGACGCGGAGCACGCTTCTCATGGTGCGCGACTCAATATACATGACGCGGCGTACGCTCCTTGTGCAAGGCGCGACTCATTTTTCCATCATGCGGCTCACGCTTCTCATAGTGCGCGACTCCTTCTCTTATGACGCGGAGCACGCTTCTTATGCTGCGTGACTCACATTTCGCCATGATGCGTGCTCACGGCAACTCGTGGTACGCGGACTATATTTACATTACGTGGCGTACGCTTCTCGTAAAAGCGTTACTGATTTTCCATGACGCGGAGCACGCTTCTTATGGTGCGCGACTCATTTTCCATGACGAGTGGAGCACGCTTCTTGTGGTGCGCCGACTCATTCTTCATGACGCGGCTCACGCTTCTCATGGTGCGCGACTCCTCCTCTATGACGCGGAGCACGCCTTCTTATGGTGCGCGACTCACATTCCATGATGCGGCTCACGCAACTCCGCATGGTGCGCCGACTATGTTTACATTACGTGGCGTACGCTTTTCGTAAGGCGTCACTGATTTTCCATGACGCGGAGCACGCTTCTTATGGTGCGCGACTCATTTTCCATGACGCGGCCCACGCTTCTCATGGTGCTACGCGACTTGATTTGCCATGACGCGGCGCACCGGCTTCTCATAGTGCGACCCAATCTCCATGACGCGGAAAGCACGCTTCTCATGGTGCGCGACTCATTTTTTCATAACGCGGCTCACGCTTCTGGGCATGGTGCGCGACTCGTTTTCCATGATGCGGCGCACGATTCCTCCATGGTGCGCGACTCGAATTTTACCCCGGAATATCGCGGCGTACGCCCTCGTAAGGCGCGACTCATTTTCCATCACGCGGCTCATTGGCTTCTCATAGTGCGCGACTCATTTTCGCATGACGCGGCTCACGCCTCTCATGGTGCGCGACTCGTTTTCCATGATGCGGCGCACGCTTCTTGACGGTGCGCGACTCATTTTCCGCGACGAGAGCACGCTTCTTGTGGTGCGCGACTCATCTCTTCCGCGACGCGGCTCGCTTTTCATAGTGCGCGACTCCTCCTCTATGACGCGTGAGCACGCTTCTTATGGTGCGTGGACTCACTATCCATGATGCGGCTCACGCAGCTCATGGTGCGCGACTCATTTTCCATGACGCGGAGCACGCTTCTCATGGTGCGCGACTCAATTTACATGACGCGGCGTACGCTCCTTGTAAGGCGCGACTCATTTTCCATCACGCGGCTCACGCTTCTCATAGTGCGCGACTCCTTCTCTATGACGCGGAGCACGCTTCTTATGCTGCGTGACTCACATTTCATGATGCGGCTCACGCAACTCGTGGTACGCGACTATATTTACATTACGTGGCGTACGCTTCTCGTGAAGCGTTACTGATTTTCCATGACGCGGAGCACGCTTCTTATGGTGCGCGACTCATTTTCCATGACGAGGAGCACGCTTCTTGTGGTGCGCGACTCGTTTTCCATGACGCGGCGCACACTTCTCATGGTGCGCGACTCATTTTCCATGACGCGGCTCACGCTTCTCATGGTGCGCGACTCGTTTTCCATGATGCGGCGCACGCTTCTCATGGTGCGCGACTCATTTTCCATGACGCTGCCCACGCTTCTCATGGTGCGCGACTCCAATTTACATGACGCGGCGTACGCTCCTTGTAAGGCGCGACTCATTTTCCATAACGCGGCTCACGCTTCTCATAGTGCGCGACTCCTTCTCTATGACGCGGAGCACGCTTCTTATGCTGCGTGACTCACATTTCATGATGCGGCTCACGCAACTCGTGGTACGCGACTATATTTACATTACGTGGCGTACGCTTCTCGTAAAGCATTACTGATTTTCCATGACGCGGAGCACGCTTCTTATGGTGCGCGACTCATTTTCCATGACGAGGAGCAAGGTTCTTGTGGTGCGCGACTCGTTTTCCATGACGCGGCGCACACTTCTCATGGTGCGCGACTCATTTTCCATGACGCGGCTCACGCTTCTCATGGTGCGCGACTCGTTTTCCATGATGAGGCGCACGCTTCTCATGGTGCGCAACTCATTTTCCATGACGCGGAGCACGCTTATCATGGTGCGCGACTCAATTTACATGACGCGGCGTACGCTCCTTGTAAGGCGCGACTAATTTTCCATCACGCGGCTCACGCTTCTCATAGTGCGCGACTCCTTCTCTATGACGCGGAGCACGCTTCTTATGCTGCGTGACTCACATTTCATGATGCGGCTCACGCAACTCGTGGTACGCGACTATATTTACATTACGTGGCGTACGCTTCTCGTAAAGCGTTACTGATTTTCCATGACGCGGAGCACGCTTCATATGGTGCGCGACTCATTTTCCATGACGAGGAGCACGCTTCTTGTGGTGCGCGACTCGTTTTCCATGATGCGGCGCACGCTTCTTATGGTGCGCGACTCATTTTCCATGACGAGGAGCACGCTTCTTGTAAGGCGCGAATCATTTTCCATCACGCGGCTAACGCTTCTCATAGTGCGCGACTCCTTCTCTATGACGCGGAGCACGCTTCTAATGGTGCGCGACTCGTTTTCATGACGCGGCGCACGCTTCTCATGGCGCGCGACCCAACTTCAATGACGCGGAGCACGCTTCTCATGGTGCGCGACTCATTTCCCATCACGAGGAGCACGCTTCTTGTGGTGCGCGACTCATTCTTCATGACGCGGCTCACGCTTCTCATAGGGCCCGACTCCTTCTCTATGAGGTGGGGTTCGCTTCTTATGATACGCGACTCATTTTCCCTGACGCGGCCCACGCTTCTCATAGTGCGCGACTTGTTTTCAATGACGCGGCGCACGCTTCTCATAGTGCGCGACCCAATCTCCATGACGCGGA
Source organism: Aplectana chamaeleonis (assembly GCA_029168955.1). NCBI lineage: Eukaryota > Metazoa > Nematoda > Chromadorea > Rhabditida > Cosmocercidae > Aplectana > Aplectana chamaeleonis. Next base: position 3,891 of record JAPDOI010001431.1, read on the forward strand.
GCACGCTTCTTATGGTGCGCGACTCATTTTCCATGACGCGGAGCACGCTTCTCATGGTGCGCGACTCAATTTACATGACGCGGCGTACGCTCCTTGTAAGGCGCGACTCATTTTCCATACCGCGGCTCACGCTTCTCATAGTGCGCGACTCCTTCTCTATGACGCGGAGCACGCTTCTTATGCTGCGTGACTCACATTTCATGATGCGGCTCACGCAACTCGTGGTACGCGACTATATTTACATTACGTGGCGTACGCTTCTCGTAAAGCGTTACTGATTTTCCATGACGCGGAGCACGCTTCTTATGGTGCGCGACTCATTTTCCATGACGAGGAGCAAGGTTCTTGTGGTGCGCGACTCGTTTTCCATGACGCGGCTCACGCTTCTTATGGTGCGCGACTCATTTTCCATGACGAGGAGCACGCTTCCTGTGGTGCGCGACTCATTCTTCATGCCGCGGCTCACGCTTCTCATAGTGCGCGACTCCTCCTCTATGACGCGGAGCACGCTTCTTATGGTGCGTGACTCACATTCCATGATGCGGCTCACGCAACTCATGGTGCGCGACTATATTTACATTACGTGGCGTACGCTTCTCGTAAGGCGTCACTGCTTTTCCATGACGCGGAGCACGCTTCTTATGGTGCGCGACTCATTTTCCATGACGCTGCCCAAGCTTCTCATGGTGCGCGACTCATTTTCCATGACGCGGCGTACGCTCCTTGTAAGGCGCGACTCATTTTCCATCACGCGGCTCACGCTTTTCATGGTGCGCGACTCGTTTTTTATGATGCGGCGCACGCTTCTCATGGTGCGCGACTCATTTTCCATAACGCGGAGCACACTTCTCATGGTGCGCGACTCATTTTCCATGACGCCGCTCACGCTTCTCATGGTGCGCGACTCGTTTTCCATGATGCGGCGCACGCTTCTCATGGTGCGCGACTCATTTTCCATGACGCGGAGCACGCTTCTCATGGTGCGCGACTCAATATACATGACGCGGCGTACGCTCCTTGTAAGGCGCGACTCATTTTCCATCATGCGGCTCACGCTTCTCATAGTGCGCGACTCCTTCTCTATGACGCGGAGCACGCTTCTTATGCTGCGTGACTCATTTCATGATGCGGCTCACGCAACTCGTGGTACGCGACTATATTTACATTACGTGGCGTACGCTATCGTAAAGCGTTACTGATTTTCCATGACGCGGAGCACGCTTCTTATGGTGCGCGACTCATTTTCCATGACGAGGAGCACGCTTCTTGTGGTGCGCGACTCATTCTTCATGACGCGGCTCACGCTTCTCATGGTGCGCGACTCCTCCTCTATGACGCGGAGCACGCTTCTTATGGTGCGTGACTCACATTCCATGATGCGGCTCACGCAACTCATGGTGCGCGACTATGTTTACATTACGTGGCGTACGCTTCTCGTAAGGCGTCACTGATTTTCCATGACGCGGAGCACGCTTCTTATGGTGCGCGACTCATTTTCCATGACGCGGCCCACGCTTCTCATGGTGCGCGACTTGATTTCCATGACGCGGCGCACGCTTCTCATAGTGCGCGACCCAATCTCCATGACGCGGAGCACGCTTCTCATGGTGCGCGACTCATTTTTCATAACGCGGCTCACGCTTCTCATGGTGCGCGACTCGTTTTCCATGATGCGGCGCACGATTCTCATGGTGCGCGACTCAATTTGCATGACGCGGCGTACGCTCCTTGTAAGGCGCGACTCATTTTCCATCACGCGGCTCACGCTTCTCATAGTGCGCGACTCATTTTCCATGACGCGGCTCACGCTTCTCATGGTGCGCGACTCGTTTTCCATGATGCGGCGCACGCTTCTTATGGTGCGCGACTCATTTTCCATGACGAGGAGCACGCTTCTTGTGGTGCGCGACTCATTCTTCATGACGCGGCTCACGCTTTTCATAGTGCGCGACTCCTCCTCTATGACGCGGAGCACGCTTCTTATGGTGCGTGACTCACTATCCATGATGCGGCTCACGCAACTCATGGTGCGCGACTCATTTTCCATGACGCGGAGCACGCTTCTCAAGGTGCGCGACTCAATTTACATGACGCGGCGTACGCTCCTTGTAAGGCGCGACTCATTTTCCATCACGCGGCTCACGCTTCTCATAGTGCGCGACTCCTTCTCTATGACGCGGAGCACGCTTCTTATGCTGCGTGACTCACATTTCATGATGCGGCTCACGCAACTCGTGGTACGCGACTATATTTACATTACGTGGCGTACGCTTCTCGTGAAGCGTTACTGATTTTCCATGACGCAGAGCACGCTTCCTATGGTGCGCGACTCATTTTCCATGACGAGGAGCACGCTTCTTGTGGTGCGCGACTCGTTTTCCATGACGCGGCGCACACTTCTCATGGTGCGCGACTCATTTTCCATGACGCGGCTCACGCTTCTCATGGTGCGCGACTCGTTTTCCATGATGCGGCGCACGCTTCTCATGGTGCGCGACTCATTTTCCATGACGCGGAGCACGCTTCTCATGGTGCGCGACTCAATTTACATGACGCGGCGTACGCTCCTTGTAAGGCGCGACTCATTTTCCATAACGCGGCTCACGCTTCTCATAGTGCGCGACTCCTTCTCTATGACGCGGAGCACGCTTCTTATGCTGCGTGACTCACATTTCATGATGCGGCTCACGCAACTCGTGGTACGCGACTATATTTACATTACGTGGCGTACGCTTCTCGTAAAGCGTTACTGATTTTCCATGACGCGGAGCACGCTTCTTATGGTGCGCGACTCATTTTCCATGACGAGGAGCAAGGTTCTTGTGGTGCGCGACTCGTTTTCCATGACGCGGCGCACACTTCTCATGGTGCGCGACTCATTTTCCATGACGCGGCTCACGCTTCTCATGGTGCGCGACTCGTTTTCCATGATGAGGCGCACGCTTCTCATGGTGCGCAACTCATTTTCCATGACGCGGAGCACGCTTATCATGGTGCGCGACTCAATTTACATGACGAGGAGCACGCTTCTTGTGGTGCGCGACTCATTATTCATGACACGGCTCACGCTTCTCATAGTGCGCGACTCCTTCTCTATGACGTAGAGTACGCTTCTTGTGGTACACGACTCATTTTCCCTGACGCGGCCCACGCTTCTCATGGTGCGCGACTATATTTACATTAAGTGGCGTACGCTTCTCGTAAGACGTCACTGATTTTCCATGACGCGGAGCACGCTTCTTATGGTGCGCGACTCATTTTCCATGACGCGGCTCACGCTTCTCATGGTGCGCGACTCGTTTTTCATGACGCGGCGCACGCTTCTCATGGTGCGCGACCCAACTTTAAAGACGCGGAGCACGCTTCTCATGGTGCGCGACTCATTTCCCATGACGAGGAGCACGCTTCTTGTGGTGCGCGACTCATTCTTCATGACGCGGCTCACGCTTCTCATAGTGCGCGACTCCTTCTCTATGACGTGGAGTTCGCTTCTTATGGTACGCGACTCATTTTCCCTGACGCGGCCCACGCTTCTCATGGTGCACGACTTGTTTTCCAAGACGCGGCGCACGCTTCTCATAGTGCGCGACCCAATCTCTATGACGCGGAGCACGCTTCTCATGGTGCGCGACTCATTTTTCCATGACGCGGCGTACGCTCCTTGTGGGCGCGCGACTCATTTCCATCACGCGGCTCACGCTTCTCATAGTGCGCGACTCATTTTCCCTTGACGCGGCTCACGCTTCATGGTGCGCGACTCGTTTTCCATGATGCGGCGCACGCTTCTTATGGTGCGCGACTCATTTTCCATGACGAGGAGCACGCTTCTTGTGGTGCGCGACTCATTCTTCATGACGCGGCTCACGCTTCTCATAGTGCGCGACTCCTCCTCTATGACGCGGAGCACGCTTCTTATGGTGCGTGACTCACATTCCATGATGCGGCTCACGCAACTCATGGTGCGCGACTATATTTACATTACGTGGCGTACGCTTCTCATAAGGCGTCACTGCTTTTCCATGACGCGGAGCACGCTTCTTATGGTGCGCGACTCATTTTCCATGACGCTGCCCACGCTTCTCATGGTGCGCGACTCATTTTCCATCGCGCGGCGTACGCTCCTTGTAAGGCGCGACTCATTTTCCATCACGCGGCTCACGCTTTTCATGGTGCGCGACTCGTTTTTTATGATGCGGCGCACGCTTCTCATGGTGCGCGACTCATTTTCCATAACGCGGAGCACGCTTCTCATAGTGCGCGACTCGTTTTCCATGACGCGGCGCACAATTCTCATGGTGCGCGACTCATTTTCCATGACGCGGCTCACGCTTCTCATGGTGCGCGACTCGTTTTCCATGATGCGGCGCACGCTTTTCATGGTGCGCGACTCATTTTCCATGACGCGTAGCACGCTTATCATGGTGCGCGACTCACTTTCCATGAAGCGGCGTCCGCTCCTTGTAAGGCGCGCCTCATCTTCCATCACGCGGCTCCCGCTTCTCATAGTGCGCGACTCCTTCTCTATGACGCGGAGCACGCTTCTTATGCTGGGTGACCCACATTTCATGACGCGGCTCCCGCAACTCGTGGTACGCGACCATATTTACATTACGTGGCGTACGCTTCTCGTAAAGCGTTACTAATTTTCCATGACGCGGAGCACGCTTCTTATGGTGCGCGAATCGTTTTTATGATGCGGCGCACGCTTCTCATGGTGCGCGACTCATTTTCCATAACGCGGAGCACGCTTCTCATAGTGCGCGACTCGTTTTCCATGACGCGGAGCACGCTTCTTATGGTGCTTGACTCACATTCCATGATGCGGCTCACGCAACTCATGGTGCGCGACTATATTTACATTACGTGGCGTACGCTTCTCGTAAGGCGTCACTGATTTTCCATGACGCGGAGCACGCTCCTTATGGTGCGCGACTCATTTTCCATGACGCGGCCCACGCTTCTCATGGTGCGCGAATCGTTTTTTATGATGCGGCGCACGCTTCTCATGGTGCGCGACTCATTTTCCATAACGCGGAGCACGCTTCTCATAGTGCGCGACTCGTTTTCCGCGACGTGGAGTTCGCTTCTTATGGTACGCGACTCATTTTCCTGACGCGGCCCACGCTTCTTATGGTGCGCGACTTGTTTTCCATGACGCGGCGCACGCTTCTCATAGTGCGCGACCCAATCTCTATGACGCGGAGCACGCTTCTCATGGTGCGCGACTCATTTTCCATGACGCGGCGTACGCTCCTTGTAAGGCGCGACTCATTTTCCATCACGCGGCTCACGCTTCTCATAGTGCGCGACTCATTTTCCATGACGCGGCTCACGCTTCTCATGGTGCGCGACTCGTTTTCCATGATGCGGCGCACGCTGTATGGTGCGCGACCCATTTTCCATGACGAGGAGCACGCTTTTGTGGTGCGCGACTCATTCTTCATGACGCGGCTCACGCTTCTCATAGTGCGCGACTCCTCCTCTATGACGTGGAGCACGCTTCTTATGGTGCGTGACTCACATTCCATGATGCGGCTCACGCAACTCATGGTGCGCGACTATATTTACATTACGTGGCGTACGCTTCTCGTAAGGCGTCACTAATTTTCCATGACGCGGAGCACGCTTCTTATGGTGCGCGACTCATTTTCCATGACGCTGCCCACGCTTCTCATGGTGCGCGACTCATTTTCCATGACGCGGCGTACGCTCCTTGTAAGGCGCGACTCATTTTCCATCACGCGGCTCACGCTTTTCATGGTGCGCGACTCGTTTTTTATGATGCGGCGCACGCTTCTCATAGTGCGCGACTCATTTTCTATAACGCGGAGCACGCTTCTCATAGTGCGCGACTCGTTTTCCATGACGCGGCGCACACTTCTCATGGTGCGCGACTCATTTTCCATGACGCGGCTCACGCTTCTCATGGTGCGCGACCTGTTTTCCATGATGCGGCGCACGCTTTCATGGTGCGCGACTCATTTTCCATGACGCGGAGCACGCTTCTCATGGTGCGCGACTCAATTTACATGAAGCGGCGTACGCTCCTTGTAAGGCGCGACTCATTTTCCATCACGCGGCTCACGCTTCTCATAGTGCGCGACTCCTTCTCTATGACGCGGAGCACTTCTTATGCTGCGTGACTCACATTTCATGATGCGGCTCACGCAACTCGTGGTACGCGACCATATTTACATTACGTGGCGTACGCTTCTCGTAAAGCGTTACTGATTTTCCATGACGCGGAGCACGCTTCTTATGGTGCGCGACTCATTTTCCATGACGAGGAGCACGCTTCTTGTGGTGCGCGACTCATTCTTCATGACGCGGCTCACGCTTCTCATAGTGCGCGACTCCTCCTCTATGACGCGGAGCACGCTTCTTATGGTGCGTGACTCACATTCCATGATGCGGCTCACGCAACTCATGGTGCGCGACTATATTTACATTACGTGGCGTACGCTTCTCGTAAGGCGTCACTGATTTTCCATGACGCGGAGCACGCTCCTTATGGTGCGCGACTCATTTTCCATGACGCGGCCCACGCTTCTCATGGTGCGCGAATCGTTTTTTATGATGCGACGCACGCTTCTCATGGTGTGCGACTCATTTTCCATAACGCGGAGCACGCTTCTCATAGTGCGCGACTCGTTTTCCATGACGCGGCGCACACTTCTCATGGTGCGCGACTCATTTTCCATGACGCTGCCCACGCTTCTCATGGTGCGCGACTCATTTTCCATGACGCGGCGTACGCTCCTTGTAAGGCGCGACTCATTTTCCATCACGCGGCTCACGCTTTTCATGGTGCGCGACTCGTTTTTTTATGATGCGGCACACGCTTCTCATGGTGCGCGACTCATTTTCCATAACGCGGAGCACGCTTCTCATAGTGCGCGACTCGTTTTTCATGACGCGGCGCACACTTCTCATGGTGCGCGACTCATTTTCCATGACGCGGCTCACGCTTCTCATGGTGCGCGACTCGTTTTCCATGATGCGGCGCACGCTTCTCATGGTGCGCGACTCATTTTCCATGACGCGGAGCACGCTTCTCATGGTGCGCGACTCGATTCACATGACGCGGCGTACGCTTCTCGTAAGGCGTCACTGCTTTTCCATGACGCGGAGCACGCTTCTTATGGTGCGCGACTCATTTTCCATGACGCTGCCCACGCTTCTCATGGTGCGCGACTCATTTTCCATGACGCGGCGTACGCTCCTTGTAAGGCGCGACTCATTTTCCATCACGCGGCTCACGCTTTTCATGGTGCGCGACTCGTTTTTTTATAATGCGGCACACGCTTCTCGGGCGCGCGACTCATTTTCCATAACGCGGAGCACACTTCTCATGGTGCGCGACTCATTTTCCATGACGCGGCTCACGCTTCTCATGGTGCGCGACTCGTTTTCCATGATGCGGCGCACGCTTCTCATGGTGCGCGACTCATTTTCCATGACGCGGAGCACGCTTCTCATGGTGCGCGACTCAATTTACATGACGCGGCGTACGCTCCTTGTAAGGCGCGACTCATTTTCCATCACGCGGCTAACGCTTCTTATAGTGCGCGACTCCTTCTCTATGACGCGGAGCACGCTTCTTATGCTGCGTGACTCACATTTCATGATGCGGCTCACGCAACTCGTGGTACGCGACTATATTTACATTACGTGGCGTACGCTTCTCGTAAAGCGTTACTGATTTTCCATGACGCGGAGCACGCTTCTTATGGTGCGCGACTCATTTTCCATGACGAGGAGCACGCTTCTTGTGGTGCGCGACTCATTCTTTATGACGCGGCTCACGCTTCTCATAGTGCGCGACTCCTTCTCTATGACGCGGAGCACGCTTCTTATGCTGCGTGACTCACATTTCATGATGCGGCTCACGCAACTCGTGGTACGCGACTATATTTACATTACGTGGCGTACGCTTCTCGTAAAGCGTTACTGATTTTCCATGACGCGGAGCACGCTTCTTATGGTGCGCGACTCATTTTCCATGACGAGGAGCAAGGTTCTTGTGGTGCGCGACTCGTTTTCCATGACGCGGCGCACACTTCTCATGGTGCGCGACCCATTTCCATGACGCGGCTCACGCTTCTCATGGTGCGCGACTCGTTTTCCATGATGAGGCGCACGCTTCTCATGGTGCGCAACTCATTTTCCATGACGCGGAGCACGCTTATCATGGTGCGCGACTCAATTTACATGACGAGGAGCACGCTTCTTGTGGTGCGCGACTCATTATTCATGACACGGCTCACGCTTCTCATAGTGCGCGACTCCTTCTCTATGACGTGGAGTACGCTTCTTGTGGTACGCGACTCATTTTCCCTGACGCGGCCCACGCTTCTCATGGTGCGCGACTATATTTACATTACGTGGCGTACGCTTCTCGTAAGGCGTCACTGATTTTCCATTACGCGGAGCACGCTTCTTATGGTGCGCGACTCATTTTCCATGACGCGGCTCACGCTTCTCATGGTGCGCTACTCGTTTTTCATGACGCGGCGCACGCTTCTCATGGTGCGCGACCCAACTTCAATGACGCGGAGCACGCCTCTCATGGTGCGCGACTCATTTCCCATGACGAGGAGCACGCTTCTTGTGGTGCGCGACTCATTCTTCATGCCGCGGCTCACGCTTCTCATAGTGCGCGACTCCTTCTCTATGACGTGGAGTTCGCTTCTTATGGTACGCGACTCATTTTCCCTGACGCGGCCCACGCTTCTTATGGTGCGCGACTTGTTTTCCATGACGCGGCGCACGCTTCTCATAGTGCGCGACCCAATCTCTATGACGCGGAGCACGCTTCTCATGGTGCGCGACTCATTTTCCATGACGCGGCGTACGCTCCTTGTAAGGCGCGACTCATTTTCCATCACGCGGCTCACGCTTCTCATAGTGCGCGACTCATTTTCCATGACGCGGCTCACGCTTCTCATGGTGCGCGACTCGTTTTCCATGATGCGGCGCACGCTTCTTATGGTGCGCGACTCATTTTCCATGACGAGGAGCACGCTTCTTGTGGTGCGCGACTCATTCTTCATGACGCGGCTCACGCTTCTCATAGTGCGCGACTCCTCCTCTATGACGCGGAGCACGCTTCTTATGGTGCGTGACTCACATTCCATGATGCGGCTCATGCAACTCATGGTGCGCGACTATATTTACATTACGTGGCGTACGCTTCTCGTAAGGCGTCACTGCTTTTCCATGACGCGGAGCACGCTTCTTATGGTGCGCGACTCATTTTCCATGACGCTGCCCACGCTTCTCATGGTGCGCGACTCATTTTCCATCGCGCGGCTGACGCTCCTTGTAAGGCGCGACTCATTTTCCATCACGCGGCTCACGCTTTTCATGGTGCGCGACTCGTTTTTTATGATGCGGCGCACGCTTCTCATGGTGCGCGACTCATTTTCCATAACGCGGAGCACGCTTCTCATAGTGCGCGACTCGTTTTCCATGACGCGGCGCACAATTCTCATGGTGCGCGACTCATTTTCCATGACGCGGCTCACGCTTCTCATGGTGCGCGACTCGTTTTCCATGATGCGGCGCACGCTTTTCATGGTGCGCGACTCATTTTCCATGACGCGTAGCACGCTTATCATGGTGCGCGACTCAATTTACATGAAGCGGCGTACGCTCCTTGTAAGGCGCGACTCATTTTCCATCACGCGGCTCACGCTTCTCATAGTGCGCGACTCCTTCTCTATGACGCGGAGCACGCTTCTTATGCTGCGTGACTCACATTTCATGATGCGGCTCACGCAACTCGTGGTACGCGACCATATTTACATTACGTGGCGTACGCTTCTCGTAAAGCGTTACTAATTTTCCATGACGCGGAGCACGCTTCTTATGGTGCGCGAATCGTTTTTTATGATGCGGCGCACGCTTCTCATGGTGCGCGACTCATTTTCCATAACGCGGAGCACGCTTCTCATAGTGCGCGACTCGTTTTCCATGACGCGGAGCACGCTTCTTATGGTGCTTGACTCACATTCCATGATGCGGCTCACGCAACTCATGGTGCGCGACTATATTTACATTACGTGGCGTACGCTTCTCGTAAGGCGTCACTGATTTTCCATGACGCGGAGCACGCTCCTTATGGTGCGCGACTCATTTTCCATGACGCGGCCCACGCTTCTCATGGTGCGCGAGTCGTTTTTTATGATGCGGCGCACGCTTCTCATGGTGCGCGACTCATTTTCCATAACGCGGAGCACGCTTCTCATAGTGCGCGACTCATTTTCCATAACGCGGCGTACGCTCCTTGTAAGGCGCGACTCATTTTCCATCACGCGGCTCACGCTTTTCATGGTGCGCGACTCGTTTTTTATGAAGCGGCGCACGCTTCTCATGGTGCGCGACTCATTTTCCATAACGCGGAGCACGCTTCTCATAGTGCGCGACTCGTTTTCCATGACGCGGCGCACAATTCTCATGGTGCGCGACTCATTTTCCATGACGCGGCTCACGCTTCTCATGGTGCGCGACTCGTTTTCCATGATGCGGCGCACGCTTTTCATGGTGCGCGACTCATTTTCCATGACGCGTAGCACGCTTATCATGGTGCGCGACTCAATTTACATGAAGCGGCGTACGCTCCTTGTAAGGCGCGACTCATTTTCCATCACGCGGCTCACGCTTCTCATAGTGCGCGACTCCTTCTCTATGACGCGGAGCACGCTTCTTATGCTGCGTGACTCACATTTCATGATGCGGCTCACGCAACTCGTGGTACGCGACCATATTTACATTACGTGGCGTACGCTTCTCGTAAAGCGTTACTAATTTTCCATGACGCGGAGCACGCTTCTTATGGTGCGCGAATCGTTTTTATGATGCGGCGCACGCTTCTCATGGTGCGCGACTCCATTTTCCATCACGCGGAGCACGCTTCTCATAGTGCGCGACTCGTTTTCCATGACGCGGAGCACGCTTCTTATGGTGCTTGACTCACATTCCATGATGCGGCTCACGCAACTCATGGTGCGCGACTATATTTACATTACGTGGCGTACGCTTCTCGTAAGGCGTCACTGATTTTCCATGACGCGGAGCACGCTCCTTATGGTGCGCGACTCATTTTCCATGACGCGGCCCACGCTTCTCATGGTGCGCGAGTCGTTTTTTATGATGCGGCGCACGCTTCTCATGGTGCGCGACTCATTTTCCATAACGCGGAGCACGCTTCTCATAGTGCGCGACTCATTTTCCATAACGCGGAGCACGCTTCTCATAGTGCGCGACTCGTTTTCCATGACGCGGCGCACAATTCTCATGGTGCGCGACTCATTTTCCATGACGCGGCTCACGCTTCTCATGGTGCGCGACTCGTTTTCCATGATGCGGCGCACGCTTTTCATGGTGCGCGACTCATTTTCCATGACGCGTAGCACGCTTATCATGGTGCGCGACTCAATTTACATGAAGCGGCGTACGCTCCTTGTAAGGCGCGACTCATTTTCCATCACGCGGCTCACGCTTCTCATAGTGCGCGACTCCTTCTCTATGACGCGGAGCACGCTTCTTATGCTGCGTGACTCACATTTCATGATGCGGCTCACGCAACTCGTGGTACGCGACCATATTTACATTACGTGGCGTACGCTTCTCGTAAAGCGTTACTAATTTTCCATGACGCGGAGCACGCTTCTTATGGTGCGCGAATCGTTTTTATGATGCGGCGCACGCTTCTCATGGTGCGCGACTCATTTTCCATAACGCGGAGCACGCTTCTCATAGTGCGCGACTCGTTTTCCATGACGCGGAGCACGCTTCTTATGGTGCTTGACTCACATTCCATGATGCGGCTCACGCAACTCATGGTGCGCGACTATATTTACATTACGTGGCGTACGCTTCTCGTAAGGCGTCACTGATTTTCCATGACGCGGAGCACGCTCCTTATGGTGCGCGACTCATTTTCCATGACGCGGCCCACGCTTCTCATGGTGCGCGAATCGTTTTTTATGATGCGGCGCACGCTTCTCATGGTGCGCGACTCATTTTCCATAACGCGGAGCACGCTTCTCATAGTGCGCGACTCGTTTTCCATGACGTGGAGTTCGCTTCTTATGGTACGCGACTCATTTTCCCTGACGCGGCCCACGCTTCTTATGGTGCGCGACTTGTTTTCCATGACGCGGCGCACGCTTCTCATAGTGCGCGACCCAATCTCTATGACGCGGAGCACGCTTCTCATGGTGCGCGACTCATTTTCCATGACGCGGCGTACGCTCCTTGTAAGGCGCGACTCATTTTCCATCACGCGGCTCACGCTTCTCATAGTGCGCGACTCATTTTCCATGACGCGGCTCACGCTTCTCATGGTGCGCGACTCGTTTTCCATGATGCGGCGCACGCTTCTTATGGTGCGCGACCCATTTTCCATGACGAGGAGCACGCTTTTTGTGGTGCGCGACTCATTCTTCATGACGCGGCTCACGCTTCTCATAGTGCGCGACTCCTCCTCTATGACGTGGAGCACGCTTCTTATGGTGCGTGACTCACATTCCATGATGCGGCTCACGCAACTCATGGTGCGCGACTATATTTACATTACGTGGCGTACGCTTCTCGTAAGGCGTCACTAATTTTCCATGACGCGGAGCACGCTTCTTATGGTGCGCGACTCATTTTCCATGACGCTGCCCACGCTTCTCATGGTGCGCGACTCATTTTCCATGACGCGGCGTACGCTCCTTGTAAGGCGCGACTCATTTTCCATCACGCGGCTCACGCTTTTCATGGTGCGCGACTCGTTTTTTATGATGCGGCGCACGCTTCTCATAGTGCGCGACTCATTTTCTATAACGCGGAGCACGCTTCTCATAGTGCGCGACTCGTTTTCCATGACGCGGCGCACACTTCTCATGGTGCGCGACTCATTTTCCATGACGCGGCTCACGCTTCTCATGGTGCGCGACTCGTTTTCCATGATGCGGCGCACGCTTTTCATGGTGCGCGACTCATTTTCCATGACGCGGAGCACGCTTCTCATGGTGCGCGACTCAATTTACATGAAGCGGCGTACGCTCCTTGTAAGGCGCGACTCATTTTCCATCACGCGGCTCACGCTTCTCATAGTGCGCGACTCCTTCTCTATGACGCGGAGCACGCTTCTTATGCTGCGTGACTCACATTTCATGATGCGGCTCACGCAACTCGTGGTACGCGACCATATTTACATTACGTGGCGTACGCTTCTCGTAAAGCGTTACTGATTTTCCATGACGCGGAGCACGCTTCTTATGGTGCGCGACTCATTTTCCATGACGAGGAGCACGCTTCTTGTGGTGCGCGACTCATTCTTCATGACGCGGCTCACGCTTCTCATAGTGCGCGACTCCTCCTCTATGACGCGGAGCACGCTTCTTATGGTGCGTGACTCACATTCCATGATGCGGCTCACGCAACTCATGGTGCGCGACTATATTTACATTACGTGGCGTACGCTTCTCGTAAGGCGTCACTGATTTTCCATGACGCGGAGCACGCTCCTTATGGTGCGCGACTCATTTTCCATGACGCGGCCCACGCTTCTCATGGTGCGCGAATCGTTTTTTATGATGCGGCGCACGCTTCTCATGGTGTGCGACTCATTCTCCATAACGCGGAGCACGCTTCTCATAGTGCGCGACTCGTTTTCCATGACGCGGCGCACACTTCTCATGGTGCGCGACTCATTTTCCATGACGCTGCCCACGCTTCTCATGGTGCGCGACTCATTTTCCATGACGCGGCGTACGCTCCTTGTAAGGCGCGACTCATTTTCCATCACGCGGCTCACGCTTTTCATGGTGCGCGACTCATTTTTTATGATGCGGCGCACGCTTCTCATGGTGCGCGACTCATTTTCCATAACGCGGAGCACGCTTCTCATAGTGCGCGACTCGTTTTCCATGACGCGGCGCACACTTCTCATGGTGCGCGACTCATTTTCCATGACGCGGCTCACGCTTCTCATGGTGCGCGACTCGTTTTCCATGATGCGGCGCACGCTTCTCATGGTGCGCGACTCATTTTCCATGACGCGGAGCACGCTTCTCATGGTGCGCGACTCGATTCACATGACGCGGCGTACGCTTCTCGTAAGGCGTCACTGCTTTTCCATGACGCGGAGCACGCTTCTTATGGTGCGCGACTCATTTTCCATGACGCTGCCCACGCTTCTCATGGTGCGCGACTCATTTTCCATGACGCGGCGTACGCTCCTTGTAAGGCGCGACTCATTTTCCATCACGCGGCTCACGCTTTTCATGGTGCGCGACTCGTTTCTTATGATGCGGCGCACGCTTCTCATGTGCGCGACTCATTTTCCATAACGCGGAGCACACTTCTCATGGTGCGCGACTCATTTTCCATGACGCGGCTCACGCTTCTCATGGTGCGCGACTCGTTTTCCATGATGCGGCGCATGCTTCTCATGGTGCGCGACTCATTTTCCATGACGCGGAGCACGCTTCTCATGGTGCGCGACTCAATTTACATGACGCGGCGTACGCTCCTTGTAAGGCGCGACTCATTTTCCATCACGCGGCTAACGCTTCTTATAGTGCGCGACTCCTTCTCTATGACGCGGAGCACGCTTCTTATGCTGCGTGACTCACATTTCATGATGCGGCTCACGCAACTCGTGGTACGCGACTATATTTACATTACGTGGCGTACGCTTCTCGTAAAGCGTTACTGATTTTCCATGACGCGGAGCACGCTTCTTATGGTGCGCGACTCATTTTCCATGACGAGGAGCACGCTTCTTGTGGTGCGCGACTCATTCTTTATGACGCGGCTCACGCTTCTCATAGTGCGCGACTCCTCCTCTATGACGCGGAGCACGCTTCTTATGGTGCGTGACTCACATTCCATGATGCGGCTCACGCAACTCATGGTGCGCGACTATCTCAGACAATGGGGTGGACCGACCGCGGGCGAAAAATCGCTTCTCGTACCGACCGCGTGCCACTATCGTACTGACCGCGTGCAAAAAAATGTATTCCGTACGGAACGCGGGCATTTGCGTACTGACCGCGAAAACGAAATAGTGCACGCGGTCGATACGCCTGAGCTCCGTACCAACCGTTTGCGATTTTCCATGGAGGCGTACTAACCGCGCGCAGTCATCTTTGCGCGCGGTCAGTACGAAACATGACTTTTCGCTGCGGTCGGTACGTGATCACACGAAGTCAGTACGCAAGAGCTCGCGTTCAGCACGCAACCGCCCGCTATCAGCTCGCTAGAAAACTTGTCGGTGAGGTCGTTGTGTCAGTTTACGTGGTCGGTACGAAATTGTTGGCGTTCAGTACGCACGCGCCCGCGCTCAGCACGCAGGCAAACTGGTGAGGGAAATAGGTTTGTCAGTGTGCACGGTCGGTACGCAAGTGTTCGCGTTCAGTACGCAGGAAAACTGGTGGGTGAGGTCAGTTTGTCAGTCCGCGCCGTCGGCACGGATGTGTTCGCTACGTACAAGCGTGCAGTACGCAATCGCCCGCGTTCAGTACGCAAGCAATTTTATAGGCGAGGTCAGTTTGTCAGTCCGCGCGGTAGGCACGGATGTCGTTTTGTAAGTTTGCGCTGCCGACACGCAATCGCACGCATTTTGTAAGCAAGTGAACCCGTGAGTGTGGTACATACGCAAATGCACGTGCTTAGTAAACAACGAAATCTCGAGCGTTTGCACATTTAGCCTATCGATTCTTCAGAGGCAGGGTTTTCCCTGAGAAGTTTTGACTTTGTTGTTCCGGTAGAGAGTCAGATGGGTTGGTCTCTATGACAGCTGCATTTTTGGAACTGAGAATCCGACGAGAATCGCTGAAATGGAGCAACACAATTTTATTCACACATCTGGCTTCATCTATCCCAAGCCTATATTTCGTTTTCTTCAAAACAGTTGGTGCTCTTGAAAAAATCGTTATTCGAGGATGGAGCAACAACATGAACGGGCGGAGTGATTTCAATTATAGCCGGTTTTGAGCTGTTTTGTGTGTTTTTGTCCTGGGCTCTTGCTGACTTTCGCCATAGTGAGGGTCAAATATCAATTTTGAGGTATCTGTGCACCAGAAGATTTTTGAGCTATGAGGAAAATCTAATTCTACAAAAATTAAAATAAAGAAAATCGAAATCAAAAATCTAAACATTTTTTCATGTTTTTGTATTGCTTGGTCTCTTTAAAGAACGGAATTGTCAAAGGGCCTCTGACAGACCTTCATTTGTGAAGAAAAACTAGTCTGAATTCATTGTTAAATTTGATTTGATGTTCGCGTCAAAATCGTTTTGGCGTTTTTCTGCATCTGCTCGTCACTGTCATTTTTGAGGAATTTTTTGCGCCAAAAAGTTTTCCATGTTGTTCGACGGTTGTATAAAAATCATCGAAAAAGTGTTAGATGATCGATACAGAAGTGCTATTTGATCGACCCCACAGCAGTCCTCTGGCTCAAGTTTTGTGGGTGATGTCACCTAGCCCGAATGGCTCAATTGTGCAAAAAATTGAAAATGATGCTAGCAAAGTTGATAACACGGGAGAGGCTACCTTGATCACAATCACGCACGATTCAAATAAATGCTCGAATCCCCACTGGCCAGAATTGATATCCCTAACGAGTTCTTCGTCACCCGAAACCTCTATGACCTCCTTGATCACCACACTATCGAACACGCCAGTGCTGAACCCATAAACTTTTTCTCCCGTCCCCACCGGAGTGCCCAAGAAAGGAAACTACAAAATAGCGATTTCCTTCAAATCGCAGGGTTTTTCTTCATACTTTCCAATTTCTCCTATTGCTCTCTTTTTATCTTCTTTCACTCTCTTATCGTTCTTTGCAACTCCAGATACTTTTTTCTTCTTCTCGTTTTCATCTCTTTGTTAATGTGAAACTTTTCTTCGGTTCAATAACTACTTATTTATTTATTTAATATTTTTTTTATTTATTCACTTTTTTATTTAATTACTTATTCATTTATTTACTTATTTATTTATTTACTATTATATTTACTCATTTATTCACTTTTATTTAATTACTTATTTATTTAATTATTTGTTAATTGATTTGTTTACTTATTTATTTATTTATTGTCGTTCTCTGGATCAGATTCCGGTCCGCATTTGCGGACTACGGTTATTGCATCATACGACACGTGTTAGCCGTGCTGGGGCCGCTTTTTCCCGTAACGATTCACCCTTCTCCCAGCACGATTATCACGTGTCTCATGATGCAACAGTCGTAGTCCGCAATCGCGGACCGGAACTTAGCCCAGAGAACGACACTACTTAATTATTGATTTTGAAAGCAATTATTTATTTGGCTGTCAAGGCAATATTTCTCTTTGCCTTCTCGTTTATTGATCTCGATCTTTTACTATTTCTTGCTCTTTGTCTTGATCTCGATCGTCTTGCCCTTCTGATTTATGCTATTGTTCATCTTCTTGTTCAATTTGGTGTAGTAATGCCTATGAACGGTTCAGTAATAATATTCAAAATTTGATGGTTTCGATTTTTGCGGAACTCATCGACAAATGTCCTTTCGTGGACTCAAATAAAAATATTTCTTGCAGAGAAGAGCGAGTTTATCAGCGGATAGTTGCGGACAGACGCGGTGGCAGCACGACTATAATCGTGCTGGACTAGCGGGTCCCGACACAATTACCCCTTCTCCCAGCACGATTATAATTGTGCTGCGTGCTGAAACAGCGACTCGTCGCAATCGTGGAGCGGACTTTCAGCCCGATAATGACAGTACAATCAGTTTCAACAGCTGGCGTATGCCATTGAAAAGGGTCCACAATCACTCTCAACGAGAACGTTCGATCCATGAATTCGTTAAATAGAACACGAGTACTAAGCTCACAACGCGATTAACACATTGAATTTTTTATAGAAGGATGAGGAAAAAGACAAAGGAAGGAAGTGCGAGAGTAGAAACGGAATATTGTAAAATACATACAAGAAATGTCTTCTTAGGCTGAAGAAATGTAGTAAAATTCCTCCTAACACGAAAGTTTTATTTGAAAAATTACCACGGTTGGTAAGCACGCAGCAGGTATGCATTGCTCCCATTAGAATGGCGCGCATTAATGCCTAAAAGAAGCGTTCGCGATAAAAAGACTACTGAGTTTTCATGATGAAGGTGAATATCTGGACACAAATGGTGTAAAAATAAGTGAATTTTACGAGAGAAAGACGTGCAAGCAAGGCAAAACGATTTAACGCGGCTGACCTCCTAACGCCAAACATAGTTATCATACATAATAATGAACGGCTAAGAGTTGACCAGATATCGTTGACCGATATCCAGAGAATGTGCGGGACTCAGGAGTGCGCCAAGCGCCGGGGAGGGTGTACGGGACCCAACTGAGAGTTCACCAGGCGCCGGGAAGGTGTCCGGGACAAGACTGGGGTGCGCCGACGCAGGTGAAAGTGTGTGGGCCCGGACTGGGTTTCGAGGAACGATAATATCTAAGTACTCATTTGGCAACGATTCGATCATTCGATGCGTCATAATACATGCCTACAGGTACGCCACAAAGCGGTGTGAGTGTGCACCTTGTTTTTCATTAACATGAAATTAACAAAACCAAACCTCTCCAGCTGGATAGCGGCTGGGGCGATTTTGAGCTAAACACGCGGTAGGTTTGAAACGGCTAGGGCCTCGATCATTGTTGGCCGATCGCCGTAGCCAGCCCAGTCGATAATCACGAAAGACATGAATGAGGTGGGGTGAAAAAAACGTATTCGCCAACAACCCGCCGAGGGAAGTCGAAGGGAAACGGAAGGGTTGATACCGCGCGCGGCAGAGGAACAGATCAACCCATCTTACACTGTGTATTATGGAAATACAAACTGTGTTACGTAGCGATATCACTGCGGAAAGATGAAGTTTCTATCGAGAAGCGAGTACTCTCCAGCGATCCGATGCGAAAAAACTCCGGCGGTCGCAAAGGGAAGCCAGGGAGGCGATAGGTGGCCGTGGAGCGCGCATTTCGTACTGAAATTTCACCCCATATTTCCTTCTACTTCCCGGCGGGTTGATGGCGAATACGACCCCGAGTGTTTTTTGCAACCTCCATCGTCCATGCTTTTCATACGTTTCGACCGGGTCGGCCAAGGCGGGTTACGGCGATTTTTTCATCCAATTCTGACAGGGACCTAGCTCACTCATTTAGAGCCGGTTGAAGTATGGCGTATTGGGTTTATCATGTCGAGATATCCTTATTTTGCCATGACCGATCGCTCCTCTGCTTGCTCCGCCGAGGCTCATTCAAAAGCAGCAGACACGCTCAAAAAAGTTGTTTAGATAACTACGTTTCTGAAGCCGCATGGCTCCTAGTAAACTGCTCACGCCGTTGGAGGCGTCAAAAACGAGTCAAAACTACTAAATGCCAGCAACACAAATCGAAAAATCTCTGCAACCCCTCCCCAAAATACAAACTCGTCCAGATTGATAGTACTAATACGGCCACTTTGGCTGGTTTTTGATGCTTCCAATGAGGTGAACCTTTCAGTATAGGCTGTAATAGTATATCGGCTTCTCTATTTCAACCGTCTTGTTGCTAATATTCTCTGTTTCAACCGCGCGCCGCAAGACTCGTCCACTTTTACCTGATAAGAAATTACCCGTTATCCGTTTTTTCGTCAGTTCCCAATACAACCAGCTCCAAACCTTTTATTTATGTCACAAAATCGATACCATGTTTGAGCGTGTCTGCTGCCTCTAAGCAAACTAGACTTTAGATGTTGTTGATTGAAAAAGCTCGTCCTTTGCTGTTTGAAAGCCAGCGGTTCTGGGCTGTTTCAACTTGTTCGTGCGTTACCCCAAGCCCCATCCCTACTTCCAACGTTTGCTTATTTCCAATTATTTGGGACCACAAACCCTGCATCCGAGTATTAATGCGTTTCGAAAGAGCGCCATTTTATTGGAAGCAATGATTACCTGCCGCACGTGCATGCGTACTGATAGCGGCCGTCTAAAAAAATGTTTCGTACTGCCCGCGTGATAAAATCGAGCCTTCCGCGGTTGAGTGCGTACTAACCGCGGTCAATCCTACGAGCAACATTTGTATCAACCGCGTGGCAATGCGTCCCGACAGCGTGTCCATGCGTACCGACAGCGTGACAATGCGTACCGACCCCGTGACAATGCGTATCAACGGCGTGACAAGACGTACTGATCACGTGGCAGTGCGTACCGACCGCGCAGCAATGTCTACCGACCGCGTGGCAATGCGTACGGACCGCGTGGCGATGCGTACTAACCGCGTGGCATTTCGTACTGACCGCGTGGCCGTGCGTATCGACCGCGCTAATTTGTGTGCCGACCGCGTGCGAAATGCGTTCCAAACGTCGCCCACGCGCGTGTCGGTGCGCAACCGGTCCGGGGTCGGTACGGAACATGTCCGCGGTCGGTCCATCCCATTGTCTGAGATATTTACATTACGTGGCGTACGCTTCTCGTAAGGCGTCACTGATTTTCCATGACGCGGAGCACGCTTCTTATGGTGCGCGACTCATTTTCCATGAACGCGGCCCACGCTTCTCATGGTGCGCGACTTGATTTCCATGACGCGGCGCACGCTTCTCATAGTGCGCGACCCAATCTCCATGACGCGGACCACGCTTCTCATGGTGCGCGACTCATTTCCCATGACGAGGAGCACGCTTCTTGTGGTGCGCGACTCATTCTTCATGACGCGGCTCACGCTTCTCATAGTGCGCGACTCCTTCTCTATGACGTGGAGTTCGCTTCTTCTGGTACGCGACTCATTTTCCCTGACGCGGCCCACGCTTCTCATGGTGCGCGACTTGTTTTCCATGACGCGGCGCACGCTTCTCATAGTGCGCGACCCAATCTTCATGACGCGGAGCACGCTTCTCATGGTGCTCGACTCATTTCCCATGACGAGGAGCACGCTTCTTGTGGTGCGCGACTCATTCTTCATGACGCGGCTCACGCTTCTCATAGTGCGCGACTCCTTCTCTATGACGTGGAGTTCGCTTCTTCTGGTACGCGACTCATTTTCCCTGACGCGGCCCACGCTTCTCATGGTGCGCGACTTGTTTTCCATGACGCGGCGCACGCTTCTCATAGTGCGCGACCCAATCTTCATGACGCGGAGCACGCTTCTCATGGTGCTCGACTCATTTTCCATGACGCGGAGCACGCTTCTTGTGGTGCGCGACTCATTCTTCATGACGCGGCTCACGCTTCTCATAGTGCGCGACTCCTTCTCTATGACGTGGAGTTCGCTTCTTCTGGTACGCGACTCATTTTCCCTGACGCGGCCCACGCTTCTCATGGTGCGCGACTTGTTTTCCATGACGCGGCGCACGCTTCTCATAGTGCGCGACCCAATCTTCATGACGCGGAGCACGCTTCTCATGGTGCGCGACTCATTTTCCATGACGCGGCTCACGCTTCTCATGGTGCGCGACTCGTTTTCCATGATGCGGCGCACGCTTCTCATGGTGCGCGACTCATTTTCCATGACGCGGAGCACGCTTCTCATGGTACGCGACTCGTTTTCCATGACGCGGAGCACGCTTCTCATTGTGCGCGACTCCTTCTCTATGACGCGGAGCACGCTTCTTATGGTGCGTGACTCACATTTCATGATGCGGCTCATGCAACTCATGGTGCGCGACTATATTTACAAAAGGTGGCGTACGCTTCTCGTAAGGCGTTACTGATTTTCTATGACGCGGAGCACGCTTCTTATGGTGCGCGACTCATTTTCCATGACGCGGCCCACGCTTCTCATGGTGCGCGACTTGTTTTCCATGACGCGGCGCACGCTTCTCATAGTGCACTACCCAATCTCCATGACGCGGAGCACCCTTCTCATGGTGCGCGACTCATTTTCCATGACGCGGCGTACGCTCCTTGTAAGGCGCGACTCATTTTCCATCACGCGGCTCACGCTTCTCATAGGGCGCGACTCCTTCTCTATGACGCGGAGCACGCTTCTTATGGTGCGTGACTCACATTCCATGATGCGGCTCACGCAACTCATGGTGCGCGACTCATTTTCCATGACGCGGCTCACGCTTCTCATGGTGCGCGACTCGTTTTTCATGATGCGGCGCACGCTTCTCATGGTGCGCGACTCATTTTCCATGACGCGGAGCACGCTTCTCATGGTGCGCGACTCGTTTTTCATGACGCGGCGCACGCTTCTCATGGTGCGCGACTCATTTTCCATGACGCGGAGCACGCTTCTCATGGTGCGCGACTCGTTTTCCATGACGCGGAGCACGCTTCTCATTGTGCGCGACTCCTTCTCTATAACGCGGAGCACGCTTCTTATGTTGCGTGACTCACATTCCATGATGCGGCTCACGCAACTCATGGTGCGCGACTATATTTACATTACGTGGCGTACGCTTCTCGTAAAGCGTTACTGATTTTCCATGACGCGGAGCACGCTTCTTATGGTGCGTGACTCGTTTTCATGACGCGGCGCACGCTTCTCATGGTGCGCGACCCAACTTCAATGACGCGGAGCACGCTACTCATGGTGCGCGACTCCTTTCCCATGACGAAGAGCACGCTTCTTGTGGTGCGCGAGTCATTCTTCATGACGCGACTCACGCTTCTCATAGTGCGCGACTCCTTCTCTATGACGCGGAGCACGCTTCTTATGGTGCGTGACTCACATTCCATGATGCGGCTCACGCAACTCTTGGTGCGCGACTATATTTACATTACGTGTCGTACGCTTCTCGTAAGGCGTTACTGATTTTCCATGACGCGGAGCACGCTTCTTATGGTGCGCGACTCATTTTCCATGACGCAGCCCACGCTTCTCAAGGTGCGCGACTTGATTTCCATGACGCGGCGCACGCTTCTCCTTGTGCGCGACCCAGTCTCCATGACGCGGAGCACGCTTCTCATAGTGCGCGACTCCTTCTCTATGACGCGGAGCACGCTTCTTATGCTGCGTGACTCACATTCCATGATGCGGCTCACGCAACTCGTGGTGCGCGACTATATTTACATTACGTGGCGTACGCTTCTCGTAAGGCGTTACTGATTTTCCATGACGCGGAGCACGCTTCTTATGGTGCGCGACTCATTTTCCATGACGAGGAGCACGCTTCTTGTGGTGCGCGACTCATTCTTCATGACGCGGCTCACGCTTCTCATAGTGCGCGACTCCTCCTCTATGACGCGGAGCACGCTTCTTATGGTGCGTGACTCACATTCCATGATGCGGCTCACGCAACTCTTGGTGCGCGACTATATTTACATTACGTGTCGTACGCTTCTCGTAAGGCGTTACTGATTTTTCATGACGCGGAGCACGCTTCTTATGGTGCGCGACTCATTTTCCATGACGCGGCCCACGCTTCTCATGGTGCGCGACTTGATTTCCATGACGCGGCGCACGCTTCTCCTTGTGCGCGACCCAGTCTCCATGACGCGGAGCACGCTTCTCATGGTGCGCGACTCATTTTTCGTAACGCGGCTCACGCTTCTCATGGTGCGCGACTCGTTTTCCATGATGCGGCGCACGATTCTCATGGTGCGCGACTCAATTTACATGACGCGGCATACGCTCCTTGTAAGGCGCGACTCATTTTCCGTCACGCGGCTCACGCTTCTCTTAGGACGCGACTCCTTCTCTATGACGCGGAGCACGCTTCTTATGGTGCGTGACTCACATTCCATGATGCGGCTCACGCTTCTCATGGTGCGCGACTCATTTTCTATGACGCGGAGTACGCTTCTCTTGGTGCGCGACTCGTTTTCCATGACGCGGAGCACGCTTCTCATTGTGCGCGACTCCTTCTCTATGACGCGGAGCACGCTTCTTATGGTGCGTGACTCACATTCCATGATGCGGCTCACGCTTCTCATGGTGCGCGACTCATTTTCTATGACGCGGAGCACGCTTCTCTTGGTGCGCGACTCGTTTTTCATGATGCGGTGCACGCTTCTCATGGTGCGCGACTCATTTTCCATGACGCGGAGCACGCTTCTCACGGTGCGTGACTCGTTTTCCATGACGCGGCGCACGCTTCTCATGGTGCGCGACTCATTTTCTATGACGCGGAGCACGCTTCTCTTGGTGCGCGACTCGTTTTCCATGACGCGGAGCACGCTTCTCATTGTGCACGACTCCCTCTATGACGCGGAGCACGCTTCTTATGTTGCGTGACTCACATTCCATGATGCGGCTCACGCAACTCATGGTGCGCGACTATATTTACATTACGTGGCGTACGCTTCTCGTAAGGCGTTATTGATTTTCCATGACGCGGAGCACGCTTCTTATGGTGCGCGACTATATTTACATTACGTGACGTACGCTTCTCGTAAGACGTTACTGATTTTCCATGACGCGGAGCACGCTTCTTATGGTGCGCGACTCATTTTCCATGACGCAGCTCACGCTTCTCATGATGCGCGACTCGTTTTCCATGATGCGGCGCACGATTCTCATGGTGCGCGACTCAATTTACATGACGCGGCGTACGCTCCTTGTAAGGCGCGACTCATTTTCCATCACGCGGCTCACGCTTCTCATAGGACGCGACTCCTTCTCTATGACGTGGAGTTCGCTTCTTATGGTACGCGACTCATTTTCCCTGACGCGGCCCACGCTTCTCATGGTGCGCAACTTGTTTTCCATAACGCGGCGCACGCTTCTCATAGTGCGCGACCCAATCTCTATGACGCAGAGCACGCTTCTCATGGTGCGCGACTCATTTTCCATGACGCGGCTCACGCTTCTCATGGTGCGCGACTCGTTTTCCATGACGCGGCACACGCTTCTCATGATGCGCGACTCATTTTCTATGACGCGGAGCACGCTTCTCATGGTGCGCTACTCGTTTTCAATGACGCGGAGTACGATTCTCATTGTGCGCGACTCCTTCTCTATGACGCGGAGCACGCTTCTTATGGTGCGTGACTCACATTCCATGATGCGGCTCACGCAACTCATGGTGCGCGACTATATTTACATTACGTGGCGTACGCTTCTCGTAAGGCGTTACTGATTTTCTATGACGCGGAGCACGCTTCTCATGGTGCGCGACTTGTTTTCCATGACGCGGCGCACGCTTCTCATGGTGCGCGACCCAATCTCTATGACGCGGAGCACGCTTCTCATGGTGCGCGACTCATTTTCCATGACGCGGCGTACGCTCCTTGTAAGGCGCGACTCATTTTCCATCACGCGGCTCACGCTTCTCATAGTGCGCGACTCCTCCTCTCTGACGCGGAGCACGCTTCTTATGGTGCGTGACTCACATTCCATGATGCGGCTCACGCAACTCATGGTGCGCGACTATATTTACATTACGTGGCCCACGCTTCTCGTAAGGCGTCACTGCTTTTCCATGACGCGGAGCACGCTTCTTATGGTGCGCGACTCATTTTCCATGACGCTGCCCACGCTTCTCATGGTGCGCGACTCTTTTTCCATGACGCGGCGTACGCTCCTCATAAGGCGCGACTCATTTTCCATCACGCGGCTCACGCTTTTCATGGTGCGCGACTCGTTTTTTATGATGCGGCGCACGCTTCTCATGGTGCGCGACTCATTTTCCATAACGCGGAGCACGCTTCTCATAGTGCGCGACTCGTTTTCCATGACGCGGCGCACACTTCTCATGGTGCGCGACTCATTTTCCATGACGCGGCTCACGCTTCTCATGGTGCGCGACTCGTTTTCTATGATGCGGCGCACGCTTCTCATGGTGCGCGACTCATTTTCCATGACGCGGAGCACGCTTCTCATGGTACGCGACTCAATTTACATGACGCGGCGCACGCTCCTTGCAAGGCGCGACTCATTTTCCATCACGCGGCTCACGCTTCTCATTGTGCGCGACTCCTTCTCTATGACGCGGAGCACGCTTCTTATGCTGCGTGACTCACATTTCATGATGCGGCGCACGCTTCTCATGGTGCGCGACTCATTTTCCATAACGCGGAGCACGCTTCTCATAGTGCGCGACTCGTTTTCCATGACGCGGCGCACACTTTTCATGGTGCGCGACTCATTTTCCATGACGCGGCTCACGCTTCTCATGGTGCGCGACTCGTTTTCCATGATGCGGCGCACGCTTCTCATGGTGCGCGACTCATTTTCCATGACGCGGAGCACGCTTCTCATGGTGCGCGACTCAATTTACATGATGCGGAGTACGCTCCTTGTAAGGCGCGACTCATTTTCCATCACGCGGCTCACGCTTCTCATAGTGCGCGACTCCTCCTCTATGACGCGGAGCACGCTTCTTATGGTGCGTGACTCACATTCCATGATGCGGCTCACGCAACTCATGGTGCGCGACTATATTTACATTACGTGGCGTACGCTTCTCGTAAGGCGTTACTGATTTTCTATGACGCGGAGCACGCTTCTTATGATGCGCGACTCATTTTCCATGACGCGGCCCACGCTTCTCATGGTGCGCGACTTGTTTTCCATGACGCGGCGCACGCTTCTCATAGTGCGCGACCCAATCTCTAAGACGCGGAGCACGCTTCTCATGGTGCGCGACTCATTTTCCATGACGCGGCGTACGCTCCTTGTAAGGCGCGACTCAATTTCCATCACGCGGCTCACGCTTCTCATAGTGCGCGAATCATTTTCCATGACGCGGCTCACGCTTCTCATGGTGCGCGACTCGTTTTCCATGATGCGGCGCACGCTTCTTATGGTGCGCGACTCATTTTCCATGACGAGGAGCACGCTTCTTGTGGTGCGCGACTCATTCTTCATGACGCGGCTCACGCTTCTCATAGTGCGCGACTCCTCCTCTATGACGCGGAGCACGCTTCTCATGGTGCGTGACTCACATTCCATGATGCGGCTCACGCAACTCATGGTGCGCGACTATATTTACATTACGTGGCGTACGCTTCTCGTAAGGCGTCACTGCTTTTCCATGACGCGGAGCACGCTTCTTATGGTGCGCGACTCATTTTCCATGACGCTGCCCACGCTTCTCATGGTGCGCGACTCATTTTCCATGACGCAGCGTACGCTCCTTGTAAGGCGCGACTCATTTTCCATCACGCGGCTCACGCTTTCCATGGTGCGCGACTCGTTTTTATGATGCGGCGCACGCTTCTCATGGTGCGCGACTCATTTTCCATCCCGCGGAGCACGCTTCTCATAGTGCGCGACTCGTTTTCCATGACGCGGCGCACACTTCTCATGGTGCGCGACTCATTTTCCATGACGCGGCTCACGCTTCTCATGGTGCGCGACTCGTTTTCCATGATGCGGCGCACGCTTCTCATGGTGCGCGACTCATTTTCCATGACGCGTGCACGCTTCTCATGGTGCGCGACACAATTTACATGACGCGGCGTACGCTTCTTGTAAGGCGCGACTCATTTTCCATCACGCGGCTCACGCTTCTCATAGTGCGCGACTCCTTCTCTATGACGCGGAGCACGCTTCTTATGCTGAGTGACTCACATTTCATGATGCGGCTCACGCAACTCGTGGTACGCTACTATCTTTACATTACGTGGCGTACGCTTCTCGTAAAGCGTTACTGATTTTCCATGACGCGGAGCACGCTTCTTATGGTGCACGACTCATTTTTCATGACGAGGAGCACGCTTCTTGTGGTGCGCGACTCATTCTTCATGACGCGGCTCACGCTTCTCATAGTGCGCGACTCCTCCTCTATGACGCGGAGCACGCTTCTTATGGTGCGTGACTCACATTCCATGATGCTGCTCACGCAACTCATGGTGCGCGACTATATTTACATTACGTGGCGTACGCTTCTCGTAAGGCGTCACTGATTTTCCATGACGCGAAGCACGCTTCTTATGGTGCGCGACTCATTTTCCATGACGAGGAGCACGCTTCTTGTGGTGCGCGACTCATTCTTCATGACGCGGCTCACGCTTCTCATAGTGCGCGACTCCTCCTCTATGACGCGGAGCACGCTTCTTATGGTGCGTGACTCACATTCCATGATGCGGCTCACGCAACTCATGGTGCGCGACTATATTTACATTACGTGGCGTACGCTTCTCGTAAGGCGTTACTGATTTTCTATGACGCGGAGCACGCTTCTTATGATGCGCGACTCATTTTCCATGACGCGGCCCACGCTTCTCATGGTGCGCGACTTGTTTTCCATGACGCGGCGCACGCTTCTCATAGTGCGCGACCCAATCTCTAAGACGCGGAGCACGCTTCTCATGGTGCGCGACTCATTTTCCATGACGCGGCGTACGCTCCTTGTAAGGCGCGACTCAATTTCCATCACGCGGCTCACGCTTCTCATAGTGCGCGAATCATTTTCCATGACGCGGCTCACGCTTCTCATGGTGCGCGACTCGTTTTCCATGATGCGGCGCACGCTTCTTATGGTGCGCGACTCATTTTCCATGACGAGGAGCACGCTTCTTGTGGTGCGCGACTCATTCTTCATGACGCGGCTCACGCTTCTCATAGTGCGCGACTCCTCCTCTATGACGCGGAGCACGCTTCTCATGGTGCGTGACTCACATTCCATGATGCGGCTCACGCAACTCATGGTGCGCGACTATATTTACATTACGTGGCGTACGCTTCTCGTAAGGCGTCACTGCTTTTCCATGACGCGGAGCACGCTTCTTATGGTGCGCGACTCATTTTCCATGACGCTGCCCACGCTTCTCATGATGCGCGACTCATTTTCCATGACGCAGCGTACGCTCCTTGTAAGGCGCGACTCATTTTCCATCACGCGGCTCACGCTTTCCATGGTGCGCGACTCGTTTTTATGATGCGGCGCACGCTTCTCATGGTGCGCGACTCATTTTCCATAACGCGGAGCACGCTTCTCATAGTGCGCGACTCGTTTTCCATGACGCGGCGCACACTTCTCATGGTGCGCGACTCATTTTCCATGACGCGGCTCACGCTTCTCATGGTGCGCGACTCGTTTTCCATGATGCGGCGCACGCTTCTCATGGTGCGCGACTCATTTTCCATGACGCGTGCACGCTTCTCATGGTGCGCGACACAATTTACATGACGCGGCGTACGCTCCTTGTAAAGCGCGACTCATTTTCCATCACGCGGCTCACGCTTCTCATAGTGCGCGACTCCTTCTCTATGACGCGGAGCACGCTTCTTATGCTGAGTGACTCACATTTCATGATGCGGCTCACGCAACTCGTGGTACGCTACTATATTTACATTACGTGGCGTACGCTTCTCGTAAAGCGTTACTGATTTTCCATGACGCGGAGCACGCTTCTTATGGTGCACGACTCATTTTTCATGACGAGGAGCACGCTTCTTGTGGTGCGCGACTCATTCTTCATGACGCGGCTCACGCTTCTCATAGTGCGCGACTCCTCCTCTATGACGCGGAGCACGCTTCTTATGGTGCGTGACTCACATTCCATGATGCGGCTCACGCAACTCATGGTGCGCGACTATATTTACATTACGTGGCGTACGCTTCTCGTAAGGCGTTACTGATTTTCTATGACGCGGAGCACGCTTCTTATGATGCGCGACTCATTTTCCATGACGCGGCCCACGCTTCTCATGGTGCGCGACTTGTTTTCCATGACGCGGCGCACGCTTCTCATAGTGCGCGACCCAATCTCTAAGACGCGGAGCACGCTTCTCATGGTGCGCGACTCATTTTCCATGACGCGGCGTACGCTCCTTGTAAGGCGCGACTCAATTTCCATCACGCGGCTCACGCTTCTCATAGTGCGCGAATCATTTTCCGTGACGCGGCTCACGCTTCTCATGGTGCGCGACTCGTTTTCCATGATGCGGCGCACGCTTCTTATGGTGCGCGACTCATTTTCCATGACGAGGAGCACGCTTCTTGTGGTGCGCGACTCATTCTTCATGACGCGGCTCACGCTTCTCATAGTGCGCGACTCCTCCTCTATGACGCGGAGCGCGCTTCTCATGGTGCGTGACTCACATTCCATGATGCGGCTCACGCAACTCATGGTGCGCGACTATATTTACATTACGTGGCGTACGCTTCTCGTAAGGCGTCACTGCTTTTCCATGACGCGGAGCACGCTTCTTATGGTGCGCGACTCATTTTCCATGACGCTGCCCACGCTTCTCATGGTGCGCGACTCATTTTCCATGACGCAGCGTACGCTCCTTGTAAGGCGCGACTCATTTTCCATCACGCGGCTCACGCTTTCCATGGTGCGCGACTCGTTTTTTATGATGCGGCGCACGCTTCTCATGGTGCGCGACTCATTTTCCATAACGCGGAGCACGCTTCTCATAGTGCGCGACTCGTTTTCCATGACGCGGCGCACACTTCTCATGGTGCGCGACTCATTTTCCATGACGCGGCTCACGCTTCTCATGGTGCGCGACTCGTTTTCCATGATGCGGCGCACGCTTCTCATGGTGCGCGACTCATTTTCCATGACGCGTGCACGCTTCTCATGGTGCGCGACACAATTTACATGACGCGGCGTACGCTCCTTGTAAGGCGCGACTCATTTTCCATCACGCGGCTCACGCTTCTCATAGTGCGCGACTCCTTCTCTATGACGCGGAGCACGCTTCTTATGCTGAGTGACTCACATTTCATGATGCGGCTCACGCAACTCGTGGTACGCTACTATATTTACATTACGTGGCGTACGCTTCTCGTAAAGCGTTACTGATTTTCCATGACGCGGAGCACGCTTCTTATGGTGCACGACTCATTTTTCATGACGAGGAGCACGCTTCTTGTGGTGCGCGACTCATTTTCCATGACGCGTGCACGCTTCTCATGGTGCGCGACACAATTTACATGACGCGGCGTACGCTCCTTGTAAGGCGCGACTCATTTTCCATCACGCGGCTCACGCTTCTCATAGTGCGCGACTCCTTCTCTATGACGCGGAGCACGCTTCTTATGCTGAGTGACTCACATTTCATGATGCGGCTCACGCAACTCGTGGTACGCTACTATATTTACATTACGTGGCGTACGCTTCTCGTAAAGCGTTACTGATTTTCCATGACGCGGAGCACGCTTCTTATGGTGCACGACTCATTTTTCATGACGAGGAGCACGCTTCTTGTGGTGCGCGACTCATTCTTCATGACGCGGCTCACGCTTCTCATAGTGCGCGACTCCTCCTCTATGACGCGGAGCACGCTTCTTATGGTGCGTGACTCACATTCCATGATGCTGCTCACGCAACTCATGGTGCGCGACTATATTTACATTACGTGGCGTACGCTTCTCGTAAGGCGTCACTGATTTTCCATGACGCGAAGCACGCTTCTTATGGTGCGCGACTCATATTCCATGATGCGGCCCACGCTTCTCATGGTGCGCGACTTGATTTCCATGACGCGGCGCACGCTTCTCATAATGCGCGACCCAATCTCCATGACGCGGAGCACGCTTCTCATGGTGCGCGACTCATTTTTCATAACGCGGCTCACGCCTCTCATGGTGCGCGACTCGTTTTCCATGATGCGGCGCACGATTCTCATGGTGCGCGACTCAATTTGCATGACGCGGCGTACGCTCCTTGTAAGGCGCGAGTCATTTTCCATCACGCGGCTCACGCTTCTCATAGTGCGCGACTCATTTTCCATGACGCGGCTCACGCTTCTCACGGTTCGCGACTCGTTTTCCATGATGCGGCGCACGCTTCTTATGGTGCGCGACTCATTTTCCATGACGAGGAGCACGCTTCTTGTGGTGCGCGACTCATTCTTCATGACGCGGCTCACGCTAATCATAGTGCGCGACTCCTCTATGACGCGGAGCACGCTTCTTATGGTGCGTGACTCACATTCCATGATGCGGCTCACGCAACTCATGGTGCGCGACTATATTTACATTACGTGGCGTACGCTTCTCGTAAGGCGTCACTGCTTTTCCATGACGCGGAGCACGCTTCTTATGGTGCACGACTCATTTTCCACGACGCTGCCCACACTTCTCATGGTGCGCGACTCATTTTCCATGACGCGGCGTACGCTCCTTGTAAGGCGCGATTCATTTTCCATCACGCGGCTCACGCTTTTCATGGTGCGCGACTCGTTTTTTATGTTGCGGCGCACGCTTCTCATGGTGCGCGACTCATTTTCCATAACGCGGAGCACGCTTCTCATAGTGCGCGACTCGTTTTCCATGACGCGGCGCACACTTCTCATGGTGCGCGACTCATTTTCCATGACGCGGCTCACGCTTCTCATGGTGCGCGACTCGTTTTCCATGATGCGGCGCACGCTTCTCATAGTGCGCGACTCCTTCTCTATGACGCGGAGCACGCTTCTTATGCTGCGTGACTCACATTTCATGATGCGGCTCACGCAACTCGTGGTACGCGACTATATTTACATTACGTGGCGTACGCTTCTCGTAAAGCGTTACTGATTTTCCATGACGCGGAGCACGCTTCTTATGGTGCGCGACTCATTTTCCATGACGAGGAGCACGCTTCTTGTGGTGCGCGACTCGTTTTCCATGATGCGGCGCACGCTTCTTATGGTGCGCGACTCATTTTCCATGACGTGGAGCACGCTTCTTATGATGCGCGACTCATTTTCCATGACGAGGAGCACGCTTCTTGTGGTGCGCGACTCGTTTTCCATGATGCGGCGCACGCTTCTTATGGTGCGCGACTCATTTTCCATGACGTGGAGCACGCTTCTTGTGGTGCGCGACTCATTCTTCATGTCGCGGCTCACGCTTCTCATAGTGCGCGACTCCTTCTCTATGACGCGGAGCACGCTTCTTATGGTGCGTGACTCACATTCCATGATGCGGCTCACGCAACTCATGGTGCGCGACTATATTTACATTACGTGGCGTACGCTTCTCGTAAAGCGTTACTGATTTTCCATGACGCGGAGCACGCTTCTTATGGTGCGCGACTCATTTTCCATGACGAGGAGCACGCTTCTTGTGGTGCGCGACTCGTTTTCCATGATGCGGCGCACGCTTCTTATGGTGCGCGGCTCATTTTCCCTGACGGGCACCACGCTTCTTATGATGCGCGACTCATTTTCCATGACGAGGAGCACGCTTCTTGTGGTGCGCGACTCGTTTTCCATGATGCGGCGCACGCTTCTTATGGTGCGCGACTCATTTTCCATGACGTGGAGCACGCTTCTTGTGGTGCGCGACTCATTCTTCATGTCGCGGCTCACGCTTCTCATAGTGCGCGACTCCTTCTCTATGACGCGGAGCACGCTTCTTATGGTGCGTGACTCACATTCCATGATGCGGCTCACGCAACTCATGGTGCGCGACTATATTTACATTACGTGGCGTACGCTTCTCGTAAGGCGTCACTGCTTTTCCATGACGCGGAGCACGCTTCTCATGGTGCGCGACTCATTTTCCATGACGCGGCGTACGCTCCTTGTAAGGCGCGACTCATTTTCCATCACGCGGCTCACGCTTTTCATGGTGCGCGACTCGTTTTTTATGATGCGGCGCACGCTTCTCATGGTGCGCGACTCATTTTCCATAACGCGGAGCACGCTTCTCATAGTGCGCGACTCGTTTTCCATGACGCGGCGCACACTTCTCATGGTGCGCGACTCTTTTTCCATGACGCGGCTCACGCTTCTCATGGTGCGCGACTCATTTTCCATGACGCGGAGCACGCTTCTCATCGTGCGCGACTCAATTTAAATGACGCGGCGTACGCTCCTTGTAAGGCGCGACTCATTTTCCATCACGCGGCTCACGCTTCTCATAGTGCGCGACTCCTTCTCTATGACGCGGAGCACGCTTCTTATGCTGCGTGACTCACATTTCATGATGCGGCTCACGCAACTCGTGGTACGCGACTATATTTACATTATGTGGCGTACGCTTCTCGTAAAGCGTTACTGATTTTCCATGATGCGGCGCACGCTTCTTGTGGTGCGCGACTCGTTTTCCATGATGCGGCGCACGCTTCTTATGGTGCGCGACTCATTTTCCATGACGTGGAGCACGCTTCTTATGGTGCGCAACTCATTTTCCATGACGCTGCCCACGCTTCTCATGGTGCGCGACTCATTTTCCATGACGCGGCGTACGCTCCTTGTAAGGCGCGACTCATTTTCCATCACGCGGCTCACGCTTTTCATGGTGCGCGACTCGTTTTTTATGATGCGGCGCACGCTTCTCATGGTGCGCGACTCATTTTCCATAACGCGGAGCACGCTTCTCATAGTGCGCGACTCGTTTTCCATGACGCGGCGCACACTTCTCATGGTGCGCGACTCTTTTTCCATGACGCGGCTCACGCTTCTCATGGTGCGCGACTCATTTTCCATGACGCGGAGCACGCTTCTCATCGTGCGCGACTCCAATTTAAATGACGCGGCGTACGCTCCTTGTAAGGCGCGACTCATTTTCCATCACGCGGCTCACGCTTCTCATAGTGCGCGACTCCTTCTCTATGACGCGGAGCACGCTTCTTATGCTGCGTGACTCACATTTCATGATGCGGCTCACGCAACTCGTGGTACGCGACTATATTTACATTATGTGGCGTACGCTTCTCGTAAAGCGTTACTGATTTTCCATGACGCGGAGCACGCTTCTTATGGTGCGCGACTCATTTTCCATGACGAGGAGCACGCTTCTTGTGGTGCGCGACTCATTCTTCATGACGCGGCTCACGCTTCTCATAGTGCGCGACTCCTCCTCTATGACGCGGAGCACGCTTCTTATGGTGCGTGACTCACATTCCATGATGCGGCTCACGCAACTCATGGTGCGCGACTATATTTACATTACGTGGCGTACGCTTCTCGTAAGGCGTTACTGATTTTCTATGACGCGGAGCACGCTTCTTATGATGCGCGACTCATTTTCCATGACGCGGCCCACGCTTCTCATGGTGCGCGACTTGTTTTCCATGACGCGGCGCACGCTTCTCATAGTGCGCCACCCAATATCTAAGACGCGGAGCACGCTTCTCATGGTGCGCGACTCATTTTCCATGACGCGGCGTACGCTCCTTGTAAGGCGCGACTCAATTTCCATCACGCGGCTCACGCTTCTCATAGTGCGCGAATCATTTTCCATGACGCGGCTCACGCTTCTCATGGTGCGCGACTCGTTTTCCATGATGCGGCGCACGCTTCTTATGGTGCGCGACTCATTTTCCATGACGAGGAGCACGCTTCTTGTGGTGCGCGACTCATTCTTCATGACGCGGCTCACGCTTCTCATAGTGCGCGACTCCTCCTCTATGACGCGGAGCACGCTTCTCATGGTGCGTGACTCACATTCCATGATGCGGCTCACGCAACTCATGGTGCGCGACTATATTTACATTACGTGGCGTACGCTTCTCATAAGGCGTCACTGCTTTTCCATGACGCGGAGCACGCTTCTTATGGTGCGCGACTCATTTTCCATGACGCTGCCCACGCTTCTCATGGTGCGCGACTCATTTTCCATGACGCGGCGTACGCTCCTTGTAAGCCGCGACTCACTTTCCATCACGCGCCTCACGCTTTCCATGGGGCGCGACTCGTTTTTATGATGCGGCGCACGCTTCTCATGGTGCGCGACTCATTTTCCATAACGCGGAGCACGCTTCTCATAGTGCGCGACTCGTTTTCCATGACGCGGCGCACACTTCTCATGGTGCGCGACTCATTTTCCATGACGCGGCTCACGCTTCTCAAGGTGCGCGACTCGTTTTCCATGATGCGGCGCACGCTTCTCATGGTGCGCGACTCATTTTCCATGACGCGTGCACGCTTCTCATGGTGCGCGACACAATTTACATGACGCGGCGTACGCTCCTTGTAAGGCGCGACTCATTTTCCATCACGCGGCTCACGCTTCTCATAGTGCGCGACTCCTTCTCTATGACGCGGAGCACGCTTCTTATGCTGCGTGACTCACATTTCATGATGCGGCTCACGCAACTCGTGGTACGCTACTATATTTACATTACGTGGCGTACGCTTCTCGTAAAGCATTACTGATTTTCCATGACGCGGAGCACGCTTCTTAAGGTGCACGACTCATTTTCCATGACGAGGAGCACGCTTCTTGTGGTGCGCGACTCATTCTTCATGACGCGGCTCACGCTTCTCATAGTGCGCGACTCCTCCTCTATGACGCGGAGCACGCTTCTTATGGTGCGTGACTCACATTCCATGATGCTGCTCACGCAACTCATGGTGCGCGACTATATTTACATTACGTGGCGTACGCTTCTCGTAAGGCGTCACTGATTTTCCATGACGCGAAGCACGCTTCTTATGGTGCGCGACTCATATTCCATGATGCGGCCCACGCTTCTCATGGTGCGCGACTTGATTTCCATGACGCGGCGCACGCTTCTCATAATGCGCGACCCAATCTCCATGACGCGGAGCACGCTTCTCATGGTGCGCGACTCATTTTTCATAACGCGGCTCACGCCTCTCATGGTGCGCGACTCGTTTTCCATGATGCGGCGCACGATTCTCATGGTGCGCGACTCAATTTGCATGACGCGGCGTACGCTCCTTGTAAGGCGCGACTCATTTTCCATCACGCGGCTCACGCTTCTCATAGTGCGCGACTCATTTTCCATGACGCGGCTCACGCTTCTCACGGTTCGCGACTCGTTTTCCATGATGCGGCGCACGCTTCTTATGGTGCGCGACTCATTTTCCATGACGAGGAGCACGCTTCTTGTGGTGCGCGACTCATTCTTCATGACGCGGCTCACGCTTCTCATAGTGCGCGACTCCTCCTCTATGACGCGGAGCACGCTTCTTATGGTGCGTGACTCACATTCCATGATGCTGCTCACGCAACTCATGGTGCGCGACTATATTTACATTACGTGGCGTACGCTTCTCGTAAGGCGTCACTGATTTTCCATGACGCGAAGCACGCTTCTTATGGTGCGCGACTCATATTCCATGATGCGGCCCACGCATCTCATGGTGCGCGACTTGATTTCCATGACGCGGCGCACGCTTCTCATAATGCGCGACCCAATCTCCATGACGCGGAGCACGCTTCTCATGGTGCGCGACTCATTTTTCATAACGCGGCTCACGCCTCTCATGGTGCGCGACTCGTTTTCCATGATGCGGCGCACGATTCTCATGGTGCGCGACTCAATTTGCATGACGCGGCGTACGCTCCTTGTAAGGCGCGACTCATTTTCCATCACGCGGCTCACGCTTCTCATAGTGCGCGACTCATTTTCCATGACGCGGCTCACGCTTCTCACGGTTCGCGACTCGTTTTCCATGACGTGGAGCACGCTTCTTATGGTGCGCAACTCATTTTCCATGACGCTGCCCACGCTTCTCATGGTGCGCGACTCATTTTCCATGACGCGGCGTACGCTCCTTGTAAGGCGCGACTCATTTTCCATCACGCGGCTCACGCTTTTCATGGTGCGCGACTCGTTTTTTATGATGCGGCGCACGCTTCTCATGGTGCGCGACTCATTTTCCATAACGCGGAGCACGCTTCTCATAGTGCGCGACTCGTTTTCCATGACGCGGCGCACACTTCTCATGGTGCGCGACTCTTTTTCCATGACGCGGCTCACGCTTCTCATGGTGCGCGACTCATTTTCCATGACGCGGAGCACGCTTCTCATCGTGCGCGACTCAATTTAAATGACGCGGCGTACGCTCCTTGTAAGGCGCGACTCATTTTCCATCACGCGGCTCACGCTTCTCATAGTGCGCGACTCCTTCTCTATGACGCGGAGCACGCTTCTTATGCTGCGTGACTCACATTTCATGATGCGGCTCACGCAACTCGTGGTACGCGACTATATTTACATTATGTGGCGTACGCTTCTCGTAAAGCGTTACTGATTTTCCATGACGCGGAGCACGCTTCTTATGGTGCGCGACTCATTTTCCATGACGAGGAGCACGCTTCTTGTGGTGCGCGACTCATTCTTCATGACGCGGCTCACGCTTCTCATAGTGCGCGACTCCTCCTCTATGACGCGGAGCACGCTTCTTATGGTGCGTGACTCACATTCCATGATGCGGCTCACGCAACTCATGGTGCGCGACTATATTTACATTACGTGGCGTACGCTTCTCGTAAGGCGTTACTGATTTTCTATGACGCGGAGCACGCTTCTTATGATGCGCGACTCATTTTCCATGACGCGGCCCACGCTTCTCATGGTGCGCGACTTGTTTTCCATGACGCGGCGCACGCTTCTCATAGTGCGCCACCCAATATCTAAGACGCGGAGCACGCTTCTCATGGTGCGCGACTCATTTTCCATGACGCGGCGTACGCTCCTTGTAAGGCGCGACTCAATTTCCATCACGCGGCTCACGCTTCTCATAGTGCGCGAATCATTTTCCATGACGCGGCTCACGCTTCTCATGGTGCGCGACTCGTTTTCCATGATGCGGCGCACGCTTCTTATGGTGCGCGACTCATTTTCCATGACGAGGAGCACGCTTCTTGTGGTGCGCGACTCATTCTTCATGACGCGGCTCACGCTTCTCATAGTGCGCGACTCCTCCTCTATGACGCGGAGCACGCTTCTCATGGTGCGTGACTCACATTCCATGATGCGGCTCACGCAACTCATGGTGCGCGACTATATTTACATTACGTGGCGTACGCTTCTCGTAAGGCGTCACTGCTTTTCCATGACGCGGAGCACGCTTCTTATGGTGCGCGACTCATTTTCCATGACGCTGCCCACGCTTCTCATGGTGCGCGACTCATTTTCCATGACGCGGCGTACGCTCCTTGTAAGGCGCGACTCATTTTCCATCACGCGGCTCACGCTTTCCATGGTGCGCGACTCGTTTTTTATGATGCGGCGCACGCTTCTCATGGTGCGCGACTCATTTTCCATAACGCGGAGCACGCTTCTCATAGTGCGCGACTCGTTTTCCATGACGCGGCGCACACTTCTCATGGTGCGCGACTCATTTTCCATGACGCGGCTCACGCTTCTCAAGGTGCGCGACTCGTTTTCCATGATGCGGCGCACGCTTCTCATGGTGCGCGACTCATTTTCCATGACGCGTGCACGCTTCTCATGGTGCGCGACACAATTTACATGACGCGGCGTACGCTCCTTGTAAGGCGCGACTCATTTTCCATCACGCGGCTCACGCTTCTCATAGTGCGCGACTCCTTCTCTATGACGCGGAGCACGCTTCTTATGCTGCGTGACTCACATTTCATGATGCGGCTCACGCAACTCGTGGTACGCTACTATATTTACATTACGTGGCGTACGCTTCTCGTAAAGCATTACTGATTTTCCATGACGCGGAGCACGCTTCTTAAGGTGCACGACTCATTTTCCATGACGAGGAGCACGCTTCTTGTGGTGCGCGACTCATTCTTCATGACGCGGCTCACGCTTCTCATAGTGCGCGACTCCTCCTCTATGACGCGGAGCACGCTTCTTATGGTGCGTGACTCACATTCCATGATGCTGCTCACGCAACTCATGGTGCGCGACTATATTTACATTACGTGGCGTACGCTTCTCGTAAGGCGTCACTGATTTTCCATGACGCGAAGCACGCTTCTTATGGTGCGCGACTCATATTCCATGATGCGGCCCACGCTTCTCATGGTGCGCGACTTGATTTCCATGACGCGGCGCACGCTTCTCATAATGCGCGACCCAATCTCCATGACGCGGAGCACGCTTCTCATGGTGCGCGACTCATTTTTCATAACGCGGCTCACGCCTCTCATGGTGCGCGACTCGTTTTTCCATGATGCGGCGCACGATTCTCATGGTGCGCGACTCAATTTGCATGACGCGGCGTACGCTCCTTGTAAGGCGCGACTCATTTTCCATCACGCGGCTCACGCTTCTCATAGTGCGCGACTCATTTTCCATGACGCGGCTCACGCTTCTCACGGTTCGCGACTCGTTTTCCATGATGCGGCGCACGCTTCTTATGGTGCGCGACTCATTTTCCATGACGAGGAGCACGCTTCTTGTGGTGCGCGACTCATTCTTCATGACGCGGCTCACGCTTCTCATAGTGCGCGACTCCTCCTCTATGACGCGGAGCACGCTTCTTATGGTGCGTGACTCACATTCCATGATGCTGCTCACGCAACTCATGGTGCGCGACTATATTTACATTACGTGGCGTACGCTTCTCGTAAGGCGTCACTGATTTTCCATGCCCCGAACCCCGCTTCTTATGGTGCGCGACTCATATTCCATGATGCGGCCCACGCATCTCATGGTGCGCGACTTGATTTCCATGACGCGGCGCACGCTTCTCATAATGCGCGACCCAATCTCCATGACGCGGAGCACGCTTCTCATGGTGCGCGACTCATTTTTCATAACGCGGCTCACGCCTCTCATGGTGCGCGACTCGTTTTCCATGATGCGGCGCACGATTCTCATGGTGCGCGACTCAATTTGCATGACGCGGCGTACGCTCCTTGTAAGGCGCGACTCATTTTCCATCACGCGGCTCACGCTTCTCATAGTGCGCGACTCATTTTCCATGACGCGGCTCACGCTTCTCACGGTTCGCGACTCGTTTTCCATGATGCGGCGCACGCTTCTTATGGTGCGCGACTCATTTTCCATGACGAGGAGCACGCTTCTTGTGGTGCGCGACTCATTCTTCATGACGCGGCTCACGCTTCTCATAGTGCGCGACTCCTCCTCTATGACGCGGAGCACGCTTCTTATGGTGCGTGACTCACATTCCATGATGCGGCTCACGCAACTCATGGTGCGCGACTATATTTACATTACGTGGCGTACGCTTCTCGTAAGGCGTCACTGCTTTTCCATGACGCGGAGCACGCTTCTTATGGTGCACGACTCATTTTCCACGACGCTGCCCACGCTTCTCATGGTGCGCGACTCATTTTCCATGACGCGGCGTACGCTCCTTGTAAGGCGCGATTCATTTTCCATCACGCGGCTCACGCTTTTCATGGTGCGCGACTCGTTTTTTATGTTGCGGCGCACGCTTCTCATGGTGCGCGACTCATTTTCCATAACGCGGAGCACGCTTCTCATAGTGCGCGACTCGTTTTCCATGACGCGGCTCACACTTCTCATGGTGCGCGACTCATTTTCCATGACGCGGCTCACGCTTCTCATGGTGCGCGACTCGTTTTCCATGATGCGGCGCACGCTTCTCATGGTGCGCGACTCATTTTCCATGACGCGGAGCACGCTTCTCATGGTGCGCGACTCAATTTACATGACGCGGCGTACGCTCCTTGTAAGGCGCGACTCATTTTCCATCACGCGGCTCACGCTTCTCATAGTGCGCGACTCCTTCTCTATGACGCGGAGCACGCTTCTTATGCTGCGTGACTCACATTTCATGATGCGGCTCACGCAACTCGTGGTACGCGACTATATTTACATTACGTGGCGTACGCTTCTCGTTAAGCGTTACTGATTTTCCATGACGCGGAGCACGCTTCTTATGGTGCGCGACTCATTTTCATGACGAGGAGCACGCTTCTTGTGGTGCGCGACTCGTTTTCCATGATGCGGCGCACGCTTCTTATGGTGCGCGACTCATTTTTCATAACGCGGAGCACGCTTCTCATAGTGCGCGACTCGTTTTCCATGACGCGGCGCACACTTCTCATGGTGCGCGACTCATTTTCCATGACGCGGCTCACGCTTCTCATGGTGCGCGACTCGTTTTCCATGATGCGGCGCACGCTTCTCATGGTGCGCGACTCATTTTCCATGACGCGGAGCACGCTTCTCATGGTGCGCGACTCAATTTACATGACGCGGCGTACGCTCCTTGTAAGGCGCGACTCATTTTCCATCACGCGGCTCACGCTTCTCATAGTGCGCGACTCCTTCTCTATGACGCGGAGCACGCTTCTTATGCTGCGTGACTCACATTTCATGATGCGGCTCACGCAACTCGTGGTACGCGACTATATTTACATTACGTGGCGTACGCTTCTCGTAAAGCGTTACTGATTTTCCAGGACGCGGAGCACGCTTCTTATGGTGCGCGACTCATTTTCCATGACGAGGAGCACGCTTCTTGTGGTGCGCGACTCGTTTTCCATGATGCGGCGCACGCTTCTTATGGTGCGCGACTCATTTTCCATGACGTGGAGCACGCTTCTTATGGTGCGCGACTCATTTTCCATGACGAGGAGCACGCTTCTTGTGGTGCGCGACTCGTTTTCCATGATGCGGCGCACGCTTCTTATGGTGCGCGACTCATTTTCCATGACGTGGAGCACGCTTCTTGTGGTGCGCGACTCATTCTTCATGTCGCGGCTCACGCTTCTCATAGTGCGCGAC
This sequence comes from Aplectana chamaeleonis, assembly GCA_029168955.1. Lineage (NCBI taxonomy): Eukaryota > Metazoa > Nematoda > Chromadorea > Rhabditida > Cosmocercidae > Aplectana > Aplectana chamaeleonis. The sequence goes on from JAPDOI010001431.1 coordinate 46,112, forward strand.
TCCTTCTCTATGACGCGGAGCACGCTTCTTATGGTGCGTGACTCACATTCCATGATGCGGCTCACGCAACTCATGGTGCGCGACTATATTTACATTACGTGGCGTACGCTTCTCGTAAGGCGTCACTGCTTTTCCATGACGCGGAGCACGCTTCTTATGGTGCGCAACTCATTTTCCATGACGCTGCCCACGCTTCTCATGGTGCGCGACTCATTTTCCATGACGCGGCGTACGCTCCTTGTAAGGCGCGACTCATTTTCCATCACGCGGCTCACGCTTTTCATGGTGCACGACTCGTTTTTTATGATGCGGCGCACGCTTCTCATGGTGCGCGACTCATTTTCCATAACGCGGAGCACGCTTCTCATAGTGCGCGACTCGTTTTCCATGACGCGGCGCACACTTCTCATGGTGCGCGACTCTTTTTCCATGACGCGGCTCACGCTTCTCATGGTGCGCGACTCATTTTCCATGACGCGGAGCACGCTTCTCATCGTGCGCGACTCAATTTAAATGACGCGGCGTACGCTCCTTGTAAGGCGCGACTCATTTTCCATCACGCGGCTCACGCTTTTCATAGTGCGCGACTCCTTCTCTATGACGCGGAGCACGCTTCTTATGCTGCGTGACTCACATTTCATGATGCGGCTCACACAACTCGTGGTACGCGACTATATTTACATTACGTGGCGTACGCTTCTCGTAAAGCGTTACTGATTTTCCATGACGCGGAGCACGCTTCTTATGGTGCGCGACTCATTTTCCATGACGTGGAGCACGCTTCTTGTGGTGCGCGACTCATTCTTCATGGCGCGGCTCACGCTTCTCATAGTGCGCGACTCCTCTATGACGCGGAGCACGCTTCTTATGCTGCGTGACTCACATTTCATGATGCGGCTCACGCAACTCGTGGTACGCGACTATATTTACATTACGTGGCGTACGCTTCTCGTAAAGCGTTACTGATTTTCCATGACGCGGAGCACGCTTCTTATGGTGCGCGACTCATTTTCCATGACGAGGAGCACGCTTCTTGTGGTGCGCGACTCGTTTTCCATGATGCGGCGCACGCTTCTTATGGTGCGCGACTCATTTTCCATGACGTGGAGCACGCTTCTTGTGGTGCGCGACTCATTCTTCATGTCGCGGCTCACGCTTCGCATAGTGCGCGACTCCTTCTCTATGACGCGGAGCACGCTTCTTATGGTGCGTGACTCACATTCCATGATGCGGCTCACGCAACTCATGGTGCGCGACTATATTTACATTACGTGGCGTACGCTTCTCGTAAGGCGTCACTGCTTTTCCATGACGCGGAGCACGCTTCTTATGGTGCGCGACTCATTTTCCATGACGCTGCCCACGCTTCTCATGGTGCGCGACTCATTTTCCATGACGCGGCGTACGCTCCTTGTAAGGCGCGACTCATTTTCCATCACGCGGCTCACGCTTTTCATGGTGCACGACTCGTTTTTTATGATGCGGCGCACGCTTCTCATGGTGCGCGACTCATTTTCCATAACGCGGAGCACGCTTCTCATAGTGCGCGACTCGTTTTCCATGACGCGGCGCACACTTCTCATGGTGCGCGACTCTTTTTCCATGACGCGGCTCACGCTTCTCATGGTGCGCGACTCGTTTTCCATGATGCGGCGCACGCTTCTCGTGTTGCGCGACTCATTTTCCATGACGCGGAGCACGCTTCTCATCGTGCGCGACTCAATTTACATGACGCGGCGTACGCTCCTTGTAAGGCGCGACTCATTTTCCATCACGCGGCTCACGCTTTTCATAGTGCGCGACTCCTTCTCCATGACGCGGAGCACGCTTCTTATGCTGCGTGAGTCACATTTCTTGATGCGGCTCACGCAACTCGTGGTACGCGACTATATTTACATTACGTGGCGTACGCTTCTCGTAAAGCGTTACTGATTTTCCATGACGCGGAGCACGCTTCTTATGGTGCGCGACTCATTTTCCATGACGTGAAGCACGCTTCTTGTGGTGCGCGACTCATTCTTCATGGCGCGGCTCACGCTTCTCATAGTGCGCGACTCCTTCTCTATGACGCGGAGCACGCTTCTTATGCTGCGTGACTCACATTTCATGATGCGGCTCACGCAACTCGTGGTACGCGACTATATTTACATTACGTGGCGTACGCTTCTCGTAAAGCGTTACTGATTTTCCATGACGCGGAGCACGCTTCTTATGGTGCGCGACTCATTTTCCATGACGAGGAGCACGCTTCTTGTGGTGCGCGACTCGTTTTCCATGATGCGGCGCACGCTTCTTATGGTGCGCGACTCATTTTCCATGACGTGGAGCACGCTTCTTGTGGTGCGCGACTCATTCTTCATGTCGCGGCTCACGCTTCTCATAGTGCGCGACTCCTTCTCTATGACGCGGAGCACGCTTCTTATGGTGCGTGACTCACATTCCATGATGCGGCTCACGCAACTCATGGTGCGCGACTATATTTACATTACGTGGCATACGCTTCTCGTAAGGCGTCACTGCTTTTCCATGACGCGGAGCACGCTTCTTATGGTGCGCGACTCATTTTCCATGACGCTGCCCACGCTTCTCATGGTGCGCGACTCATTTTCCATGACGCGGCGTACGCTCCTTGTAAGGCGCGACTCATTTTCCATCACGCGGCTCACGCTTTTCATGGTGCGCGACTCGTTTTCCATGACGCGGAGCACGCTTCTATGGTGCGCGACTCATTTTCCATGACGAGGAGCACGCTTCTTGTGGTGCGCGACTCATTCTTCATGACGCGGCTCATGCTTCTCATGGTGCGCGACTTGTCTTCCATGATGCGGCGCACGCTTCTCATGGTGCGCGACCCAATCTCCATGACGCGGAACACGCTTCTCATGGTGCGCGACTCATTTTCCATGATGCGGTGCACGCTTCTCATGGTGCGCGACTCATTTTCCATGACGCGGAGCACGCTTCTCATGGTGCGCGTTTTGTTTTCCATGACGCGGCGCACGCTTCTCATAGTGCGCGACCCAATCTCTATGACGTGGAGTACGCTTCTTATGTTACGCGACTCATTTTCCCTGACGCGGCCCACGCTTCTCATGGTGCGCGACCCAATCTCCATGACGCGGAACACGCTTCTCATGGTGCGCGACTCATTTTCCATGACGCGAAGCACGCTTCTCATGGTGCGCGTTTTGTTTTCCATGACGCGGCGCACGCTTCTCATGGTGCGCAACTCGTTTTCCATGACGCGGAGCACGCTTCTCATTGTGCGCGACTCATTTTCCCTGCCCCGGCCCACGCTTCTCATGGTGCGCGACCCAATCTCCATGACGCGGAACACGCTTCTCATGGTGCGCGACTCATTTTCCATGACGCGAAGCACGCTTCTCATGGTGCGCGTTTTGTTTTCCATGACGCTGCCCACGCTTCTCATGGTGCGCGACTCATTTTCCATGACGCGGCGTACGCTCCTTGTAAGGCGCGACAAATTTTCCATCACGCGGCTCACGCTTTTCATGGTGCGCGACTCGTTTTCCATGACGCGGAGCACGCTTCTATGGTGCGCGACTCATTTTCCATGACGAGGAGCACGCTTCTTGTGGTGCGCGACTCATTCTTCATGACGCGGCTCATGCTTCTCATGGTGCGCGACTTGTCTTCCATGATGCGGCGCACGCTTCTCATGGTGCGCGACCCAATCTCCATGACGCGGAACACGCTTCTCATGGTGCGCGACTCATTTTCCATGATGCGGTGCACGCTTCTCATGGTGCGCGACTCATTTTCCATGACGCGGAGCACGCTTCTCATGGTGCGCGTTTTGTTTTCCATGACGCGGCGCACGCTTCTCATAGTGCGCGACCCAATCTCTATGACGTGGAGTACGCTTCTTATGTTACGCGACTCATTTTCCCTGACGCGGCCCACGCTTCTCATGGTGCGCGACCCAATCTCCATGACGCGGAACACGCTTCTCATGGTGCGCGACTCATTTTCCATGACGCGGCTCACGCTTCTCATGGTGCGCGACTCGTTTTCCATGATGCGGCGCACGCTTCTCATGGTGCGCAACTCGTTTTCCATGACGCGGAGCACGCTTCTCATTGTGCGCGACTCGTTTTCCATGACGCGGCGCACGCTTCTCATGGTGCGCGACTCATATTACATGATACGGAGCACACTTCTAATAATGCGTGACCCATTTTCCATGTCGCGATGTACGCTTTTCGTAAAGCGCGTCTCATTTTCAATAACGTGTTGCAGGCTTCTCATGAGTCGTCTGCCATTTTCAATGACGCGGCACACACTTGGCATTGATGCCTACTCGTTTTCCGTGACGCGGCGCAAGTTTCCCATAAAACGCTCTCTACCTCTCCACAATGCTCCACGCACCACTAACCCCGCCCACATTTTGCAACGCTGAGATTCGATCACAGAGGATAGGTACGGAGGATCGCTGAGGCTTTGGAAAGCGTAACTACTACGATTGGCAGTGGGATTCCATGCTGGGTCCGCGATTGCAGTGTACCAAGTGACGGTCTGGCTATCACTGCTCGCATTGCTGTCGCCCCGAGAGCGACCGGACATCGGCCGAGGGGCGAACTGGCACCGGACAGGGACCGCGGTGCTAGTTGGCCCCTCGGCCGCTGTCCGGGCGATGAGGTCATAATTGGGAGGAACCGGTCCCGCTCGGAGCGATGGTTTGCCTGAGAGTGAGCGCGAAGTCTCTTCACGATCCATGCTGATGTTATGCCTTTTTAGGGTCTATTACTGTTTGATGGGCATGATAATTGGTCATAAGATATGTATCACAAGGATGATGAGTTGTTCACGGAACTGTTCGATCTGATGCAGGTTCGAAGCTTACGTATGCCCAGCAGTTTTGCGTACAACTCAGGATCCGTGTGATACTGGAATAGTTATTCGATTCCGTCCCGTATCTGCTGATATGAGCATTTAGCAGTGTTTGTGGACGGCATACGGCAGACCTCAACGTTTTTGGTATATAATTACGATATGTTTTCACAACTTATATTTTCGGAATTCACATCTGACAAGGACTGTGCGAAGCATTCATCGCTCTAATGAGTAGTGTAAAATGAGATAGCTCGGGGGAATAGAAAACTCAAAATGTTCCCCAAAATGTTGGATAAATCGGAGCGAATGTACAGTAAACTCTCGCTAAAAAAGACGATTCAACAATATTTACTGTGGGGTAACTATGTACATGGAAAATTACAGCTTATTCAAATCCCCAAGTAAGATCTGTTTGAAAGCCGGTGGAGATTTGATTAAATGCCGTGTCCCTTTTGCCAAAGCATGTAGGCCTCGTCCCATCTCGAAGAATCACTAAAAGATACGCTTGATTGCTAAAATGCTAGCAGTTTTCTCACTGTTTTTTCAGCCAGCTTTGTCAAATTGGCAACCCTAATAGGCGTTCAGCTGTAGGAATAGGCTCTCAGCTGTCGGCAGCCACACATTATTGAGATCACCGCCTTTAATCACCTATTCATTTACGCAACTGTTCCTCACGACCACTCAAAGCGCTTGATGATCCATCATGTCACCTCGAGGATTTATTTCCTCTGGAGGTGAAAAACATCCTCTTTAACTCTTATCCACGGCGGATGAGTTATATACATTTCCTTCCAGAACATTTTTGAAAGTTCTAGCAATTGTGCTTCATTTTTGTGTCTATTAGCGTACCTATACTGACATTTGATTACTGTTTGAACGAGTATTGGTTTTTTCAGTCTCTTAGGAACCAGCAACTCAAAGATCTCCTTTGCGAAACGTTACGTTGAAGGCAGAGTCCAACCCCAGAATCGTTTTTACGTTTTTCCACCCATCTTGAAAACAGTCCCACGTTGATTCCAAAGATGTCTCTGAAATCGTACGAGACCCGCTGGGGACGAAGTTATGGCCCCCCCCAAAAATTGAGCTGCGGAAGCATTGTGGACGAGTTGTCTGAGGCTTGTATTTTCCGCCATTTGCAACCTATGTATGCGAGCCGATCTGAACAAAGAGAGGGGCTGAGAGTGAAGGGAAGAACGGGATATCGATTAAAATTCATCACTCACCTCGCAGCTATTGAGCTCGAAAGGTCGTAAAAGGGTGCCAAAGTGGCTTCCTGGTGTGGGAGCCTCAGGGTGGCTTCCTCCTATATGTCGCCTATCCGGATGAGTTGCGAGCTCGCACTTGGCAGGTGTTATATACAATACCCGCACTAATTTTCTCAAAAAAGCCGCAAAAGTCGCGAAATCGCGACTTTTGCGACCTTTGGTCATAACTTGGCTCAAAGTGCTCCAACTGAGCTCTGGAGGACATATTTCGAATCAGCATCGAGAGCTCTTTCTTTCGAGCATACACATGTCTTACGGGCAAACAAGGCATATAGGACTTACACAATCAATCGAGTTGGCGAAAGGAAAAGTCAAGTAATTTGTGGTTTTTCGACATAATTTCACGTCCACCCCAACAGTATAAACGATATAGACAGCAGGTATATAATCTGTCCGCGGCTGACCGACCTTTTCTACAAAGTTTCAGATTTTCGGATTTTCAAACCCGAATATTTTTGCCATTTCCCAAGCCACAAGCCTCCTTTTGCTCAGATTTACAGGCAGTGGCAATGCTTTCCGTCGAATGTGTCTGATTCTCTTCATAACGAGAAACTCGGAGAAAATTTAGATCGCGAAAAGTGGTTCGCAGCGATGTCCAATAAATGACGTTTGACTGCAGCCCTTCCAAGGAGGCCAGGAGTTAATGCTGGTAGCCTTTGCAGCTCCTCGCAGCTCACGATAAATATTTAGTTTTGAAAACCAGCCAATATTTTTTGCGATCCATTCTCGCTCACCCGGATTGTTATTATCACAAATTTTTCTTTGTTTTCTGAGGCTCCGCTAGCCACGGTCAGCCAACGTAAGACATTTAGAATCTTCGTGATGAGGGTTTTCCAATGGTATAATGTTTGTTAAGGTTCAAACTTGAACTAAAAGGTTCTGAGTCCGTGTTTCATATCCAAGGGAGCGATTTGCTGCCGGTCCCTCGCTTTGCGCTCTGCTTCCCCGCGCCCTCTTTTGAAGATGTCGAAATCTTCGCGCTACAGTGTCTCGCATGCATCGCTCAGTAAGCGAAGTACCCTGAAATTGGTTGATTTCCGGCAGCCGAAATGGACTCGGAGTATTAGCGGGAATATGGCGTCGGTGGAAGCAGGAAGAACAAGTGGGGGGGGGGGGGGGTAAAGGGATTTGACAATTTGGATTGTCTTTAGGTTACGAAGGACAAGAACTGAATTGGAGAGGAGTTAACCTTATGGGTGGTCTAATTGCTAAATATCGAGGGCTCGAATTTAATGTAGAGAATTGCACTGTACGGATGGTTCTCAAATCTTCTCATCAATCTGACTGCCGCGTTGCATCACAACGCGTTACTGTCGATGTCGTGCAATGTCGTTCACAGGCATTTATGAGCTACGCAAATGGAATCAATCAGGCTTTGAAAGAATTCTATTTGAAATCCTTCTAAACCATCGTGACAAATAACATAAATCGCTGAAGTCTCACAAAAGCGCGTTTTATCGTAGAAGCTGAGTGGCGGGCGGCTTCTTGCGAACGCGACGCAACCGCTCGCGCTCTCTTCTGGGTTCCAGAGAGAGCATTTTTTCTTTTTCTTCATCTTTCAATCTCAATTTTCTGCTCTTTCAGACAGCCGCGCTGCAGCGCAACGCGGCGCTGTCGAGTTTATACAACAACGCTCCGTGCGGTCACTTTTCTAAGTCGTGTATTAATGGCCACTCAATTCAAATTTATCGCACATCAGTCAACATTAGGACTGAGCCGCACGAGGCTTGCCGCACACGCGACGCAACCGCTCGCTCGGAGTTACTTTCTGAGAAATATGATTTAAGGCTACGGCATTTTGATGCAGGACAATGCTCCTGCACATCAAAGCCATGAGACAATGGAACGCCTCAGATCGTGGAAGCTTAGGGCGAAGGAGTGGCCTCCGGAATCACCAGATTTAAACCCGATCAAGTTGATCTGGAGACATTTGAAAAACCACCTGAGGTTCATTTCGTGATTTTATTACACCGACTGATATTTCAAGTTGTATACTTTATATTCAGGAACAGAACTGTTTGCACAGTAGAGGAACTACGGGATGAGATTCCCTTGTATTGGAGGACCCTTGTTCCCGAAGCTTGCGCCCCCTATATCAGTATTCGAAGGAAGATGGAAGGATTTTGTGAGGAGAACGGACGGAATATATATGGATATGATTTTTGTCTAGATTCTATAGTTTTTGCATTTGAAATCATTTTGTGTAGCGATTTCCTTAGAGTGTTCTTATTTATAATTAGTAATTGGAAAAGTTAGCGGTAGTTCTAGTGTAACTACCTCTTTCGGTGTTTGCTCAAATAAATGGATACGCCAGTAGTCGTCCGCGCAGCTCCGAGCGAGCGGTCGCGTAGCGTGTGCGATAAGCCGCGTGCGGCTCAGTCTTCATGTTGACTGATGTGTGATCAATTTGAATTGAGTGGCCACTAATACACGACTGAGAAAAGTAACCGCGCGGGGCATTGTTGCATAAACTCGATCGCGCCGCACGCGTTACGGTGCAACGCGGCAGTCAGATTGATGAGAAAATTTGAGAACCATCCGTACAGTGCAATTCTCTACATTAAAGGCACAAGACACCCAAAAAATTAAAGTTCAGATTTGATGCTTGTCTTGGAGAGAGTCACACGCTGATCACAGTGGTATCTATGAAATCGTCCAAGACCCTCTTTGAACAGAGTTATGGCTCCTCGAAAATGCCTAGATTTTGAGGGTGAAAAATTGGTGGACGAGTTGTCTCAAGCCTGTATTTCTCTTCAATCGCAAGCGTTGCGCGAGAGCGATCTAGGATAAGGACATAGCCCAGCAATGGACTGAAGAACGACGACTTATTGGAATTCATCCATCCATCGAGCCGCTATCGAGTCCGAAAATCTGTTAGGGGGTCGGGCCTGTGGTGGTGAGCGAAGGGGGTCGGGCCTGTGGTGGTCGCTTATATCTCGCTTATTTGGAGGAAATGAGATCTGGCATTTAGCACGTGTTATACAGGAGGGCTCTCCTACACAATTACATGGAAATCTCAAAATTCATGTCTGAGGGTGTACTGTGCCTTTAAACTCGAGCCCTCGATATTTAGCAATTAGACCACCTACAAGGTTAGCTCCTCTCCAATCCAGTTCTTGTCCTTCGTAACCTAAAGACAACCCATATTGTCAAATTCCTTCTACCCTGCACTCGTTCTTCCTGCTTCCACCGACGCCATCATCCCAGTAATACTCCGAGTCCATTTCGGCTGCCGGTAATCAATCAATTTCAGGGTACTTCGCTTAGGCGCTATTCATACTACTTAACGCCAGCGCGGCACGCGCGTGCCGCGCTGGCGTGGCGTTTCTGTATGAATACTTTCTACGCACGTTACGCGCGTGCCGCGCTTGCGGAGACTATGAATACTCCGGCGACGAAGCCATGGCGGAGCGGTGAAGCTGGAATGAGTGAGACGATCGATAAATAATACCAGTGGATGAAAACGCCAAGGCGTTTCGGGTGGCAGTACGAATACTGCAGCGGCGACGCCATGGCGGAGCGGGCGAAGCGTGACGCGCGTGCCGCGCGGGCGGGGCGTCAAGCCATTCATACATAAACGCCACGCCAGCGCGGCACGCGCGTGCCGCGCTGGCGTTGAGTAGTATGAATAGCGCCTTACTGAGCGATGCATGCGAGACACTGCAGCGCGAAGATTTCGACATCTCCTCACACACTCGAGGGGTTGGTGGCCGGTTGAGAGGAGTTGAACAGGTAGCGTGCTGTCGCTCGAAACGAAAAAAGGGGCGGACTAAGCCAAAAAATTTCCCCATCCATGCCGAAAACTCCGCGTGTCAACCTCCCACCGGCCCTACAATGCCTCGTCACACTTGACCCGTTCACACCGAGAACTCTGCCTAATCACCTCCCACCGACCACTCAGTGTGACGTCACACTCAAGTGTTTACACCAAAAAGTTGATCTGATCGCCTCCCACCGACCACCACCTATCACTCCTCCAGTCGCGCGCGTCGGTGGCAGGTTGAGAGGCCGGATTGGCGATTCAACCTGCCACCGACGCCCGCCAGAGCGTCGATATTCCGCCCAATGTCAACCATGGCAAGCGCAAACACCTCACATTCCAGTGCAGCGTATACATTGTGGGCTGCCGTTTCCGCGCTCTACACGAGTGAGTGTTAGAGCAAAACAGTGCGAACACTGCAATATGTGGCCCCGAAAACTCCGCCACATATGAGACATTACCACGAAAACTTCGGCAGTTATGAGTCATGCCGAAACCTCCGCCGACTAGCCAGACTCGATCAATTTGGTTGAGAAAGGGGCGTTTTAATCGGCCACCAACCCACGCGATTGCCTGAGTCCAGGAGAGGGTGAGGGGAAGCAGAGCGCAAAGCGAGGGACCGGCAGCAAATCGCTCTTTTGGATATGAACGACGGACTCAGAACCTTTTTGTTTGAGTTTGAACCTTAACAAACATTATACCATTGGAAAGCCCTCATCACGAAGATTCTTAATGTCTTACGTTGGCTGACCGTGGCTAGCGGAGCTTCAGAAAACTAAAAAAAAATTATGATAATAACAATCCGGGGGAGAAAGAAGGGATCGCAAAAAATATTGGCTGGTTTCCAAAACTAAATATTTATCGTGAGCTGCGAGGAGCTGCAAAGGCTACCGGCAGTAACTGCTGGCCTCCTTGCAAGGGCTGCAGTCAAACGTGTCATTCATTCGACATCGCTGCGAACCACTTTTCGCTATCTAAATTTTGTCCGAGTTTTTCGTTATGAAGAGAATCAGACAAATTCGACGGAAAGCATTGCCACTGCCTGTAAATCTGAGCAAAACGAGGCTTTAGGCTTGGGAAATGGCAAAAAATATTCGGGTTTGAAAATGCGAAAATCTGAAACTTTGTAGAAAAGGTCGGTCAGCCGCGGACAGCTTATATACCTGCTGTCTATATCGTTCACACTGTTTAGGTGGACGTGAAATTATGTCGAAAATCCACAAATTGCTTGACTTTTCCTTTCGCCAACTCGATTGATTGTGTAAGTCCTATACGCCTTGTTTGCCCGTACATGTGTATGCTTGAAAAAAAACAGCTCTCGATGCTGATTCGAAATATGTCCTCCAGAGCTCAGTTGGAGCACTTTGAGCCAAGTTATGACCAAAAGTCGCAAAAGTCGCGATTTCGCGACTTTTGCGGATTTTTTGAGAAAATTAGTGCGGGTATTGTAGGTTGGGTCTACTCCACATTTATGTGGGAATTTCAGATTTCGTCTTTGAGCTTGGACTGTGCTTTTGAGTGCTGATTTATATGTATACCGTACATTTTGTTTTTGAACTGAAGTGCGTGGCCTTGGAAACTTCAGAGAACTCTGGCTTCAGCAGTTTGAGAGGAGCGAGCAGACCCTTTCTGTTTGAACATGTTTATCGACAATTACATATGTTTCACCAATAATGGCGTCTTCAAATAATCAACGATCGAAATAGATAGCTTTTTAGAACTGACCCAGAGCTCATTTCTACATATTCCCCTCATCCATACAGCTGATGCCCGAATTCTGACAAGAGCATGTTAAAACCCTTCTCCAGAAAGCGGAAAACACGCTCAAAAGTGACTTAGATCTTATGACATATATCGGAGGCTTGGAGCTGGTCGTATTGAAAACTACCGAAAAAAACCGACTAACATGCGATGCAGATACAGTCTTTTCGAATGGGACTGTCCGCCCACGCGATTCGCGTGCGTGTGGAGCGGCCATCGCTAGGGCATCATCTCGCACGAGCCTTTCCATGGCTTTTAACGGCTAATGCGGATATTATTCACCATCCGTCAAATATTCCTGTTATTCCATTTCCAAGTTCAAAAAATGCCTTTGCGACAGCCGCTCGACACGTTCGCCGACCGCGTCGGCGGACAGTCTCTCTTGGATGGACTACAAAAAACGAAAGAGCTGTTTATTGTTACAATGGAAGTGGACGCTTGCGTCGTTGAAGCATTAAAGCGAGCCAAAATTACCGTAACTGAACAACTTATTTGAGGATACTCGTATCCGTTCTATGTACTAAAAACGATACGACCTCATTAAAGACGAGGAACACCCAGAAAATTTTTTCTCAGTTTTTACGCTGATCTTGGAGAGAGTCAAACGCTGATGACCTCTCTGGATTGGTCCAAGACTCCCTATGCACAGAGTTATGGCTGCTTAAAGGCACAGGACACCCAGAAAATTAATTTTCAAATTTCATGCTTATCTTGGAGAGGTCGCACGCTGATCACAGTAGTATATCTGGAATCGTCCAAGACCTCCTTTGAGCAGAGTTATGGCTCTTTAAAGATGCCTGTATTTTAAGAGTGAAAAATTGGTGGACGAGTTGTCTCAGGCCTGTATTTCTCTTCATTCGAAATCGTTGCGTGGGAGAAAGTCAGGATAAGGAAACAGTCCGGTAATGGACTCAAGAACGACGACTTGTTGGAATTCATCCACTCATCGAGCCGCTATCGAGTTCGAAAATCTGTTTAGGGGTTGGTCCTGCTGTGGTGAGCGAAGGGGGTCGTACCTGTGGTGATCTATTATACCTCGCTTATTTGTAGGAAATGAGATCTGGCATTTGGCACGTGTTATAAAGAGGGGTCTTCTACACAATCAAATGAAAATCTCAAAATTCATATCTGAGGGTGTACTGTGCCTTTAAAGATGCCTATATTTTGAGGGTAAAGAATTGGTGGACGAGTCGTCCCATTCCTGTATTTCTCTTCTTTCGAAATCGTTGCGTGGGAGAAAGTCAGGATAAGGAAACAGTCCAGCAATGGACTGAAGAACCAGGCCTCGTTGGGATTTCATCCATCCATGTAGCCGCTATTGAGTTCGGAAATCTGTTAGGGGTGTGGCCTAGACTTGGGACCGAATCGAATAATTATTCGAATAATATTCGAATAATTCGAATATTCGAGTATTCGAATATTCGATTCATTCGGGAATTTCAATTTCGGGGTTTATTCGAATATTCGATTTATTCGGGAATTTAAAATTTGGATTTATTCGAATATTCGATTTATTCGAGGATTGAAATTTTGGATTTATTCGAATATTCGATTTATTCGAGAATTGAATTTTTGGATTTATTCGAATATTCGATTTATTCGAAAATTTAAATTTTGGATTTATTCGAATATTCGATTTATTCGGGAATTTCAATTTTGGATTTATTCGAATATTCGATTTATTCGAGAATTTCAATTTTCGATTTATTCGAATAATCGATTTATTCGAGAATTTAAAATTTGGATTTATTCGAATAATCGATTTATTCGAAAATTCAAATTTCGGATTTATTCGAACATTCGGAAAAAAAGTGCCTCACATTCGAATTAGACAAGACCTACTTCCTTTGAAACAGGAACCCTTCAAAGAATCTTTTCGCAAATTGAGCTATCCATTTTTGTGAGTAACATTTCCGCTGTTCGTTCTTGTGTGCAGGTCTCCCGTCGCGCGCTGTACACAATCATCAACGCATATTGATTAGGGGCGGTGCTATCCGAAGTTGCCGCAACAGGCTGGACTGGTATATTGACGCCACACCATCAGGGGAATCCTAGCACAGCATTTTTTGTGTAGTGTGTGGTCTTTGACCGCGCCCTCTGCGTCGCGTGTCGTCTGCGTCACGTGATGGCCACCCATAGTGAAAATTCAAATGTAGGTGACATGTAACAAAAGTGTAACTTACATGTAAAATATATTTAAGTTACATGTAATATAAATGTATGTTACATGTAATATAAATGTAAGTTACTTGAGACATTCAAGTAAGTTACATTTATATTACAAGTAACTTGTTTTTATTTTTCTGAGTAGGCAGCTGTGAAGGGCATATTCGGGCCCTACATTCAAAGTGGTTCTAGAAAAGTACGGTTTATGTGGGACTGCCAATTTGGCTATTAGTAGTTTCCTTGTTAGTGTTCCCTGTCTTGAAGGTAGTTCACGATAAAAACAGTCTCCTAGTTTTTTCGGAAGTCGAAGTTCCGGGGTGATATTGACCTTGATTTCGAAATGTCGAATATTCTTCGAATATTCGAATAGGATTCGAATATTCGAATAGTTGGTCGACTTTTCGAATATATTCATTTATTCGGGAATTTCGAAAACGCCTTATTCGAATGTATTCATTCATTCGGAAATTTTGAAAAGGCTTTATTCGAATGTATTCATTTATTCGGGATTTTTTGAAAGGCATTATTGGAATGTATTCATTTATTCGGGAATTTTTAAAAGGTATTATTCGATTGTAATCATTTATTCGGGAATTTTGAAAACGCCTTATTCGAATATATTCATTTATTCGGGATTTTTGAAAACGCCTTATTCGAATATATTCATGTATTCGGGAATTTTAAAAACGCCTTATTCGAATATATTCATTTATTCGAGATTTTTTAAAAGGTATTATTCGAATGTAATCATTTATTCGGGAATTTCGAAAACGCCTTATTCGAATATATTCATTTATTCGGGATTTTTGAAAACGCCTTATTCGAATATATTCATTTATTCGGGAATTTTAAAAACGCCTTATTCGAATATATTCATTTATTCGGGATTTTTAAAAGGTATTATTCGAATGTAATCATTTATTCGGGAATTTTGAAAACGCCTTATTCGAATATATTCATTTATTCGGGATTTTTGAAAACGCCTTCATCGAATATATTCATTTATTCGGGAATTTTAAAAACGCCTTATTCGAATATATTCATTTATTCGGGATTTTTTAAAAGGTATTATTCGAATGTATTCATTTATTCGGGATTTTTTAAAAGGCATTATTCGAATGTATTCATTTATTCGGAATTTTTGAAATGGCCGTATTCGAATTATTCATTCATTCGAGAACTCGGGACGAATGCCCATGTATAGTGTGGCCCTTGTTGGTGAGCGAAGGAGGTCGGGCCTGTGGTGGTCGCTTATATCTCGCTTACTTGGAGTAATTGAAATCTCGCACTTGACACGTGTTATGGAGGAGGGGTCTACTACACCATCAAATAAATATCACAAAGTTCATGTCTGAGGGTGCTCTGTGCCTTCAAAGGCTATCCTAACAACTTTTGCGAGTGTATACGCTTCCTTTGACGGACTTATCTACATATATTCAGGAAGAGACCAATTTAGAAAATTTCAACAAAGAACATCACATAACCTCAGTAATACGTCGTTGACAAAGGTCGTTGACAATCTGTGATCTAAAGAAATAGGAAGATCATTTTTGTCTCTAGAGCATTTCTTTGCTTGAGCTAAAGTAACGCAACGTCTGATTCCTTCCTCTTGTGCCTGCAAGGTTTCCATTCGTATTGAGAGGTGCAGGTCTGAGCTTACGGTTCAGGAGCAGTAACTGTCCCACGGATGCGTTCCTCTTCTATTTCACTTTTGCTTAGAATTGTCGTTGGCGTCCTTATCCTATGTAGCCAAGTGGCCACCGGCGCCCCTGTAGCACGACTTACCATGCTTTGCTCTCTTAGGCAGCATACGGGCTCGCTGAAGTGGTTAAAGGCAGTGATCGCGATAGAATATGCCTGCCTTCTTTCTTTCTTTAAGGGAGTGGTCGCGAGAAAATATGCTTGTTTTCTTTTCCTTTCTAAACCTTTTCTGGCTTTAGAGTAGTATGACCAATGAGAAAAAATCGCGAAAAAACCGCTGTTTCGGTACAAATTTGAAGCCTGAACGTCTTCCGATGGTGGACGAGCCCACTCTACATCATCGGCAGCGATAATCTCTGATAACTAGAACTTCAGCTTTCTTGAAATTGAATTTCAATACATGAACACTATCCTCCGGGCCCATCTAGTCAAAAGCATTGACTGATGTGCTTGCTTTCATTGGTCAACTCTTTTCATTACGTAAATTTGAATTTATTTCTTCCTCTGAATGTCCATGATTTCTGACTGCTCGGCATGAGGCTGCAATCTTTTTTTGAGGCGCTGTGCACGTGTGCACGAACTGGCATCTTTGGGCACTAAAAGCTATAATTCTAGCCCGCTTTCCACCGCGCTACCTTCATAGTTTACAATAAACATTAAATCACTCGAGTCATCGTGATATACACGAGTTCACATTGGCTTGGCTGAAACTATGACTCTAAGCGTCAAGATAATCATGGCTTTAGAAGTTTATTTTTTCTACGACGTTTGAATTTGGCGTTTGAATTTTATGGCATGGATTCAAGATTTGAAGATTTCAGTATTGAGAACTAACGAAAAAAACCGAAAAAAAAGAACTCGACTGATTATGCGCCTGTTCCTTCTCATTTGATCATTTGAAAACAAGTGCCCTGCTGATAAGATCAACGTAGGCATAGCACAATGTCAATGATAGACTGAGAAGTTCACCTCTATAGCTTTCTCAGTAAACTTCTTTGCCTGTGTATCTACCACTTCAATATAAATGAAATGACGAGTATTCCTCTGATGCGCATCGAAGCTGGGAAGAGATTATATACAAGGAAGAAACATAATTGCTTTTGCAAACTAGTAAGATTGATGATCGAAAACATGAGTCAACTGATGTGGAAAAAAAATCTCGTCGTAAGCCCATCAAACTACTGTCATTGAAGTTAAGGAATTACCAAAAACTTCCGTTCCGATCGCTAAAGTGGACAGTGACTTCGACTATTTGTGTATAGGCGAAGATATCTGATGTGAAAAACTTGAATTTTGATAAGACTGATGGTTGGAAGTGCAACTAGAACAATTCGAGAATGGGACCTGTCCAATTTAGCCATCAAGACTGCGAATTTAGATCTCCCATTTTCTGTCAGAGCATTTGCCCGTCAAGGACGTATACAGCTTGCGTTTGCCAGCAGTCGGATGATCTCCAGTGAGTACCAGAAAAAGTCAGGGTAACTTCTACTTTCATTTCCCCATGTTTTCGGTCGACACAGTTGTAGTTTCTAGCAGGACAACGAAAAAGTTCACGTGAGCAGGCCTAAGGTCGGCTTCTTCGCTAGGCAAGAACTATCTTTTCCAGAGTGGCTTGTTTACAGCCCTAAATTGAGCAGAATGAGGAAACTTTGGGGTACTTTTGTTCGTAAAATCTTAGCCAATGGTCGTCGATATCTCTCGATTTCTTCGCTCCAACAGGCCGTAACCGAGAAATGGAGCAAGATCGACTCGCAAAGGCTGGTTAACGTAGTCGAAAGTATACCAATTCGAGTGGTTTTTCTTTGCAGGAAAGGTGCTAGGATGGCCTATCGACCATCAGATTTGTGATCACACAATTTTATCGGGCGACAAATTCAATTCTGCCCAGGGGTGTCTTCCGAATGACAGTAGTATTGATGAAAAAGATCTATCTTGCTCAACAAACGTGGGACCGACAAATTTGAGGAATGTCCTATCTTTATGATACGCAGTGTATAGCGTAGCTAGTGACAAAGTGGTACAGATAGCGTACTTATTGGACTCGCATGGCTTGCAATAGAACGCGTAGATGGCTGAAAGCGTCGAAAATGGAGTCAAAATCACCAGTCAGATTGACGCTGCCTGTATTGAGCGGAGGAGTTCAACGAGAAAATGGGCGGAGCCCCGGCGTTCGGTTGCTCAAGGTAGCTCAAACACAGTAATTCATCCTCGTTCTTGGCGCTTCCAGTGACGTATGTTTTCTACACAGTACAGGCCGTAAAAGGCGATCGGCGTCGCTATCTTAAAGGCAGTGTTCACGATAAATCTCGTTCTCGAAGTCTCGGTGTGACACACTAAGTTGGCAGATGCTGGAGAGGATAGGGTCGAAGAAAGCAACGAAAACTGGCCAGAAATCAATAAAAACGGCTTTGAAAGCTATCCCGGTGCGCCTAACTATCCCGGTCCGCCCCCCGAATCGGACGAGTTTGTGGTGCCGCACACATTTCGATGGCAAATTGCCAAGCAACTCTGCCGCGATTAGCATGATCGATTCGCGCAGATTTCGCGATTAGGGCGCGCTTGCCGAAATCAGCAGGGCCCATGATTCTCGTCCACGCCCTGAATTTAGAAACCGTTATTTTGACTTATTCTAGACGTTTTTCTTCGCTGTTTCTTCACTATTAATTACATCATAACCAAAAAATCCCATTTTTGGGTCGAATTCGAGTGCGACATTCATCGTGAACACTGCCTTTAAAGGTAGTGGTCGCGATGAGCAGCGTTATCTAAAAAACTATAAAAATCAGCTTAGATAAAAAACAGCTGAAAAACTGTGAAGGTAGCGCGGTGGAAAGCGGGCTAGAATTAGAGCTTTTAGTGCCCAAAGATGCCAGTTCGTGCACACGTGCACAGCGCCTCAAAAAAAGATTGCAGCCTCATGCCGGGCAGTCAAAAATCATGGACATTCAGAGGAAGAAATAAATTCAAATTTACGTAATGAAAAGAGTTGACCAATGAAAGCAAGCACATCAGTCAATGCTTTTGACTAGATGGGTCCGGAGGATAGTGTTCATGTATTGAAATTCAATTTCAAGAAAGCTGATGTTCTAGTTATCAGAGATTATCGCTGCCGATGATGTAGAGTGGGCTCGTCCACCATCGGAAGACGTTCAGGCTTCAAATTTGTACCGAAACAGCGGTTTTTTCGCGATTTTTTCTCATTGGTCATACTACTCTAAGCCCAGAAAAGGGTTTAGAGAGGAGAAGAAAACAAGCATATTTTATCGCGACCACTGGCTTTAACCACTTCAGCGAGCCCGTATGGTGCCTAAGAGAGCAAAGCATGGTAAGTCGTGCTACAGGGGCGCCGGTGGCCACTTGGCTACATAGGATAAGGACGCCAACGACAATTCTAGGCAAAAGTGAAATAAAAGAGGAACGCATCCGTGGGACAGTTACTGCTCCTGAACCATAAGCTCAGACCTGTACCTCTCAATACGAATGGAAACCTTGCAGGCACAGGAGGAAGGAATCAGACGTTGCGTTACTTTAGCTCAAGCAAAGAGATGCTCTAGAGACAAAAATGATCCTCCTATTTCTTTAGATTACAGATTGTCAACGACCTTTGTCAACGACGTATTACTGAGGTTATGTGATGTTCTTTGTTGAAATTTTCTAAACTGGTCTCCACCTGAATATATGTAGATAAGTCTTTTAAAGGAAGCGTATACACTCGCAAAAGTTGTGAGGATAGCCTTTAAAGGCACAGAACACCCTCAGACATGAACTTTGCGATATTTATTTGATGGTGTAGTAGACCCCTCCTCCATAACACGTGCCAAATGCGAGATCTCAATTCCTCCAAATAAGCGAGATATAAGCGACCACCACGGGCCCGACCCCCTTCACTCATCACCACGGGTCACACCCCCTTTCTGAGTTTCAAACTCGAGAGCGGCTGGGTGGATGTATGAATTCCAACCGAGTAATCGTTCTTCACTCAATCGCCGGCCTATTTACGGGTGTTTTTGGCAATTTTTTTACGATTTACGATTTACGAAATTTCGGCCCAAAATCGTAACGAATCGTAACAAATCGTAACAAATTGTGAAAATACGGGATTAAAGAACAATTAAGTTTGCGGTCCAGAGCATAGATAAATGTAGCACTTCCTTCACATTCCTGATACTTGACTGTTCCTTCCAATCTCTGTTTTCGGTTAAAGGCAGTGTTCACGATAATCTTCAATTTTGAGATTATCCGCAAAATCGATTGACCCCTGGGTAGAACCAAAATGACGGAGAAACTGAGAGAAACGGACCAGAAGGGCACGAAATCCTTTACTCTCACCCCGCCACTTTACTCTCACGAGAACTGTTCGTTGTGACGACAAAAAATTTTGTGAACCCGTCCTTCGCTATTTTCTGCGTTCTGTTGCTCCGTCTCTTCATTCGGACCCTAACCAATACTGCTTTGCATAAAATATTTTTCGATTTTTGATTAGCCCGTTTTTTACCGGTGACAACCACCGTGAACATGTTCATCCCACCAGACAACTGGTGCAGGCCATAGAATAGTGTCACTGAAATACGACGTTTCAATGAATTTCCCGCCGTTTCTTCGTAATTTTAGTAACACTTGGAAGCCAACGCTTTGTTTCATGTACAAAACTCGGGAATGAAAATCATCGTTAACACTGCCTTTAAATCTTGTTATTTCCAGCCAAGCGTGGACAACATGGCATGGCGTAATATAATAGCTGATAACGAGGTTCAGGTATGACCGACCGCTCTGCTTCTCACACTGACAGACTCAGAAGTATTGAAGGGTTCCAACCTTTACTTGCTTCACATGCGAGCCAGGTCGGCTAAGCCGAGCTCCACAGTTGTTTATCTCCATGGAATGCTCTCGTCCGCCATCATGTACTCGAGAGACGCAGAGATGTGGTAGAGCTACCGCCTATATCGGAGCGAAATTCCGGTCCGGAGTTGCAGACAACCGCTGTTGCAACACTTATTGCAAACAGGGGCATGCTGGGACTACGAAGTCCTGCTACGATTAGTTTTCGCCCCAGCACGTTTATCGTCCGCAAAAGCAATCGTCTGCAACTGCGGACTAGAGCTCCATACCGCTATAGAAATTAAATATGGTGTTCGGTTCTGAAGGCCTAGCTGGCTTATGGAGCAAATAAAACTCGGAACCCACAACCTTCACCGTGAATGTTCATCGGTTAGAAAGTTATGGGCGAAAACTGTTATTTCGTGAATTGAAATCTGCTGAAGGATCAGGGAAATATTTTTCTCTTCTGAGACGTTCCTACATCGACTGAGGTTTGGGCTATGTGTGGGATTATTACTCATTATCAGTTACGAATTACGAATTACGATTTACGAATTACAAAATTACAAAAGTCAGTTACGCTCAACCCTGGTGGGAACATAAAATAAGCAAAACACAAAACAACTCAGCTGTAGAAGGATGAATTAGAAATGTGGACAAAAACAACCGACAGCAACAGGAGTTGCTGAAAACCCTCAGAAACAAAATAACAAGCAAGTCTTCACGGACTCAGACACGTGTTCAAAACCTTTTTGAAAGTGCTGTAGTTTACGGGTATATGAAGACTGTCTCTTGCGAATCTTCTCAAAAACAGTGACTGCTCTATTTGTCAAAAAGAAACGCCTACAATTCGTTCTAGCTTTACCTGCATCGAACTTAAAGGCACAGGACACCCAAGAGTTTAATTTTCAGATTCAATGCTTATCTTGGAGAGAGTCACACGCTGATCACAGTGGTATCTCTGAAATCGTCCACGACCCCCTTTGAACAGAGTTCTAGCTCTTCAAAGATGCCTAAAATTTGAGAGTGAAAATTTGGTGGACGAGTTGTCTCAGGCGTGTATTTCTCTTCATCCGCAATCGTTGCGCGAAAGCGAGCCAAGACAAGGAGACAGTTCGGCAATGAACTGAAGAACGGCGATTTGTTAAGAATTCGTTCATCCATCCTGCCGATATCGAGGTCGAAAATCCGGAAGGGGGCCGGGCCTGTGGTGGTGAGCGAAGGGGGTCGGACCTGTGGTGGTCGCTTATATCTCGCTTATTTGGAGGAATTGAGATCTCGCATTTGGCACGTATTATACAGGAGAAGTCTTCTACACAATTACATGAAAATATCAAGTTTCATATCTGAAGATGTACTGTGCCTTTAAAGGCAGCATACACGCTCGTAAACGTGATTGAGATAAGTACGGGAATAGAATGGTATGGCCCAGATTACAATGCCTACGCATTTTGAAGTGTCAAAAACGACCCACAATGCCGCTAGATGAGTTAGAAGTTGGCCCCGCCCTGTATTTTCACGCCCCCTGTATTTGCCCTTTTTCTGCAACGCGAGGTTGCTGGGTCATATTCACCGTTGGTACTGTTGGTAGATTGCCTAACAAGTGAACCACACACGTCACTGACTGCGAAGATGGCCCAACAACCCCGCGTTGGGGGGAGGGCAAATACAGGGTCTCAGGTCTCAGTACACGGTCTCAGTACGGTAGTAACCGACGGTCTCAGTACAACGAGTCTATTTAGCTTCAGGCCACACTCACCGTGTACTATTCTATGGAGAAACATTACGTCGTTCATCTTTCTCCTAAACGATAGCGTTGTCGACTCCAACAGTTTATTCCTGTCTATGCTCGATGGAATTCGATTGTATATGAACCCAATGGCACGCACCACTGGTTTTCTTGTAAAGTTATTTCGAACTCGTTCAATCTTCTTAGCTGTTCTAAATCTGTGAGGGTTGAACACGGGGATACCGTATTCCAATATAAATCTCACGTAGATTTCGTAAGCATGGAGCAGGACCTCAGTTTTCCTTGTACTTAACGCCCTGAAGAGGTTATGCATTATAGATGTGGCCTCCTTATTCGCTATCATTGCGCAATGAGAGTCAAAACTCAAATCAGGAGTAACCAAGAACCCCAAATCTCTCACTTTTTCAACATTTTCTAGAGGGACTCCATTGATGTTATATGAATGCCTATCATTGTTTTTGCCCAAATGCATTATCCTCGACTTTTCTTTGAATAGTGGCAAACCCCACCCAATTGACCAGTTGTGAACTTTGTCCACCATTTTTGAAGCGAATCTCGATCGGCATCGGTCCTTATAACTCGATAAAGTTTGAGATCATCAGCAAACGCGCTTGATTCCACCTGATTTTCTCAGAGAGAAGAAAGAAGATCGTGAGTGTATATGTTAGACAAAATCGGAGACAAAACTGCCCCTTGTGGGACGCCGCTACAAGCCGGTCTAGGCATGGAAAACGCTGAATTGACTCGAACGGCATACTTTCGATCAGATAGGAAGGAGTCTATGCATGAAACTATACGCGGGTGTACACCAATCACTTCAAGTTTGTACAAGAGCTTACTATGGACGACCTTGTCAAACGCTTTACAGAAGTCAAAAATATGACATCTACGTTTTCACCCTCATCGACGTGTCTAGTCCAATAGTTCAGGGACTCTGTCATAGCAGTGACTGTGGACTTGCCTTTCTGGAAACCATGCTGATCCGCAGATCTCACAGAATGCTCATCCGGGTGTGAAACAAAGCGTTTTTTTTGAGAAATTTTTCGAAAACTCGGGCAAAAATATATTGATATATAAACGAGTGATGGCAAAGCGAACATTTCAACAAAACGATAGAACGTAGGCAATAGTCTGTGTAAGCTTGCGATCCTTCGAACAGACACAACGGAAAAATGTGAAGAGTAAAAAAAACAAAAAAATGGTAAAAAATACACAGGAAAAAAGGGATCCAAAGACTGATACGGCAAACCTAATTGTCTGACAGAAACCTGTTTGCAACGCTCAAGAAACCAGGTAGTGGGTTGGGAATCTGGAAACGCTTACTAAGCTTAAAGGCAGTGGTCGCGATCAAATATGCTTGTCGTCTTTTTCTCTCCAAATCCTTTCCTGGGTCTCGAGTAGTAGGACCTATAAGAAAAAATCGCGAAAAAACCACTGTTTTGGGCCGAATTTGAAACCTGAACTTTCTTGTCTTTTGATGGTGGACGAGCCATCTCCACATCATCGGCATCGATGACCTCTTATATCAAGAACATCAGCTGGCTTGAAATTGAATTTCAATCAATGAACCTACGGATTTATGTACAGATCTAGTCAAAAATATTGACTGAAGTGATGCTTTCATTGTTCAACTGTTTTTATTCGTTAAATTTGCATTTATTTCGTCCTCTGAATGTCGATGATTTTTGACTGCTCGGCATGAGACTGCGATCTGTTTCGTCATCGCTGTGCACGTGTGCACGAACTAGCTTCTTTGGGCCCTAGAAACTCTATTTGTAGACCGTTTTTCACCGCGCTACCTTCATAGTTTTTCAGCTGTTTTTCATCTGAGCTGATTTTTGTAGTTTTTTCGATAACGTTTTTCATCGTGACCACTGCCTTTAAAGGCAGCGTACAAGCTAAAAATGATATCAATTTAATGGAATGAATCGAAGGCATGGAGCCGTTAGTATTCAGAAATAACGAGAAAACCGAAAAATAGTTCGACTGAAATGAAGATATAACGGTTCGTTCTATATGCTCAGGCAAACTGGGTCGTCCACAACAGGTTGATAAGTTGTCTTTTCGTAAACCGCTCCCTGTTGACAAGTCATATCGCGCGTATTGTCAGCGTGAGGCCTGCCCGTTGCCAGGCGACGTCAGCCTATTGTCGGGCTGGCGACAACTCGATGTGTCGCGTTGAGCGGCCTATTTAGCAGCAGATCACATCCTACAGGACTGTTTCATCTAGCTTAGGAATTACTTTACAGCGACACGCGTCGAGGTCGGCAGACCGACGCGCGTCGCGGTCGGCAGACCGGCACGCGTCGCGGTCGGCAGACCGGCACGCGTCGTGGTTGGCACGCCGACACGAGTCGCTGTCGGCGCACCGACACGCGCCGCAGCTGGACGCCCAGCCTCCACTGGGGTCACCACCGGATTGGCAAGACCTCCAGATGCTGGGCGGAGCCAAAGTACCGTAAACTTGGGTAATTGAACCGGCTGCGCTCTCATCATCCGCAGCATGCCTGAAAAATGCGTCGTAAACTTCTCTTGTATAGAGCGCTAGCTGTGCAACAGCTCGACATCGACGAGATGATAACTCGCGGCCGTAGTTGCTGTGCAACAGCTCGACATCGACCAGAGCATAACTCGCGGCCACGGCCCAGCCGAATATCGGAGCGTTGACCACCGGTGCTGCCGAAATGTCGAACGTTCGTGCCGTGGCCGTGTGGAGGAAGCAACATCAACTCCTTGCAAACCGAGATCAACCCCTCCACGAAGAGGGTTTTTGCTATGGGAGAGATGCTGGCTGGCCTCAGCTCTCCTAAGGATTCTCCTACAAAGGGCCGGCGTGGAGAGGAATCCTGGACGCGCTCAGAAGTACCCATGCGCCACGTGCGGCTTGGATGTCACATGGAGTAAAACAAGCGTCCAGTGCTTAGGATGCCAAAGGTGGGTGCATCTCTTCTGTTCGGGTCTCAGTTCTGTGAGGCATCATAACTCTGCTTCTCGCTGTGTCCTATGCTCCTCACCTTCCAACTCTGATTCCTCTACCTCCAATCGCCCACTTTCTATTGTACATATAAATCTCAATGGCCTTCGTGCCAAACTATCTGAGCTCTCTCTCTTTGCTCGTACTCACCACCCAGATGTTATAATGGTTCAGGAAACCAGACTTTCCCCCTCTGCTACCTCTTCTCACCCAAATATCCCTGGCTATACTTCATACCATGCTCCAAGATCGTCTTTCGGTGGAGGAGTTTCTACTTTTGTACAATCCACTCTTCCTTCTCACCTAATTCCCAATGTCCCTACGGACGGTACTCTCAAGTACGTCCCCATCCATCTCCCACTCAAAACTCCCCTATCTCTCTTCAACATCTACATTTCCCCAACTACATCTTGTCCCCCAACCTATAATCCTATCCCTCTTCTAAAACAACTCAACGACTGCGCCCTCTCACACTCAGTTGTCTTCGCGGGCGACTTCAATGCTCATACCTTTTGCTCTTCACTTGACTCTGATGTTAGAGGAGAGGACGTCGAGGAATGGGCGGAGGAGTGCGACCTGGTTATCCTAAACGATGATCAGCCCAATCGCCTCCCTTCCATCGGTCGATCTTCCAGCCCAGACATTTCGCTCGTTTCCTCCAATCTTTCTAGTGCTTGCTCGTGGTCCACTTCTACAACTCTGTCTAGTGATCACATTCCCATTTTCGTCCATATCGATCTCTCAAATTCTCTAGCCCCTTATTCTGGTATTCGTCACCGTTCTTATCTCAATTTAGGCCTTGCAGACTGGGGCATATTCAGAGAGGTTGTACTTCACCGAGCGGCTGAATATCCATGGAATGGCGATGTGCACCAGAAAGAGCGTCACATATCTGACGCTATCCGGAAGGCTATGAAAGCGGCCATACCAGAAGGACGTGTGAAAACTTTGTACCCTAATGACACCAGGAAAATACTTCAGAAAATCAGGACAAGAGATGAAAAGAGATCTGCCAACCATCTGGACCCGGAGGTCACTGAACTTGACGACGAGATTAGAAAAGACTTGGACAGGCACAAGAAAGACGAGTGGCAGAAGTTCACTGAAAAATTGAACTTCAAGGCAGATGGTGCTGCTACATGGAAAATCCTGAGAAGACTCTCCGGAAAAACCACACCCGCCACCGTATCTACTATCGAGTTTGAGAACAATGTATTAAAGTCAAGACAAGATGCCGCTTACGCTCTGGGCAAGAGCTTCTTCATAACATGTGCGAAGCGTGGCCCGCAAAACCGAGTGACAGTAAGGGAGCTGTGCCGCCTTCCGCTTATGGGCACGGCTGATGCCTCCACTCCTGCGTAGGTGGAGAAGATCATAAAGGAAATGCGAAATTCCAAAGCCATTGAACCTGACGGAATCTGTCCAGCAGTCCTAAAGAAGCTCCCCAGTGAATTTCTCTCGCTGCTCACTGATTTGATGAACACATCATTCCGAACCTGCACACTGCCACAAAACTGGAAAACAGCAAATGTCATTCCTCTGCCCAAGCTCGGTAAATCGCTGTCATCCGCGAAAGGATACAGGCCAATAAGCCTTTTGTCACCTCTAGCCAAGGTTGCTGAAAAGCTTATCGTCAATGATTTGGCTCAGCATAATGAGAAACAACATCACCAGCACGGCTTTAGGAAGCTACATTCCACCACGACGGCGCTTTTGGAAATCGTTGGCTAGGCCATCGACGTCTTCAACATGAGAAAGCCCCTCAGGACCGTTGCTGTAGCCCTGTACTTGACAAAGGCATTCGACAGTGTTAACCTGGGTATTCTATCGGATAAAATACTGAAGTCCTCTATTCCACCGTGGCAGAAGCGTTGGATAACAGCATTCGTCACGGGCCGTCGAGCAAAAGTTATGTTTCAAAATCATGTCTCTAAAAGTATCCCCATAGCTGCCGGTGTTCCGCAAGGCGGAGTCTTATCGCCCGCTCTGTTCAATCCGTACTTAGAGGACATTCCGGCACCTCCCCAGGACATTAAAGTTGTCGCCCACGCTGATGATATGACTATCATGTGCCAAAAGCGCGACATAGAAGTGGTCGCGAGCAAGATCAACGAGTACCTGATTGATTTGAAAAGCTATTTCGATAACAAGATGCTCATTGTCTCAGCTGCCAAGTCTTCAGTATCAGTTTTCACAACGGACCCCAAAGAGCACGGCGCCCATCCCGATGTCAGCTGGGGTGGAGATCGCCTGCCTGCTGCTCGCTTCGTCAAACTACTCGGCCTTATACTCGATCCGTCGCTGAAATTTCACAAGAACACCGAGCAAAAGCAAGCAATTGTAAGAGCTAAACTCAATGTGCTAAGGGCACTGGGAGGTACATCATGGGGCAGCAGTAAGGAAACTATTCTGACCACGTATAAGGCTATACTGTAGCCCGCCCTAGAGTATGCGGCACCGGTTTGGCAGCACTTAGTGTCGGACTCATCCTGGTCTAAGGTGCAGCGTGTACAAAACGCTGCTCTTCGGATCGCCACCGGATGTGCTAGGAGTTCGCCAATCGAGCATTTACACGCCGAGACAAGGGTGCTACCAGTAAAGGAGCACCGTCAGCTCCAGGCCCAGCAGCTGTACATTAGCATCGTCAAGCAGCCCAACCACCCATCTTGGAGAGTACTTGAGCCTGTAAGAGAAAGAGGCATCAGAAAACCTTTTGCCGATGCTCCAGATAAAGTCGATCTGCAAAGATGGCTCGATTCATATCAAGAACGCCTCCGTCTGTTGCGCGAGGAGCACACCCATTTCGTCAGAGGGTATCTGGAAAGAGCGGCTGGTAATCCTATTCTGGGTACTGTGCCGCCTCGAGTTTCTGAGTCTGAGTCTCAGCTTAGTAGACGTGCCAGATGCGCTCTAGCCTCGTTGCGCTGTGGGCACTCAACGTTCCTGAAGTCCTACGTGAACAGGATCGACAATAGCACTCCCGACGTTCGCCCGGACTGTGGTGGTCCTGGCCACAATGCCCTACACTAATTCAACTGTCCAAAAAACCCTACAACATTGACTACACAATAGAACTTTGGACGAATCCAACGCTGGTCGCCCAGATTCTGAACCTATAGCAATTACTCTCTTCGCGGCTGCAAAGAAGAAGACCACCGGTGACTAATGGTGGGCGGATCGACCTGTTGTCGACGCCCAAGTTTGCCTGAGTTGGTCCGGAAGTGGACGAGTTCTACGGCATTGGCTGAAATAGCGGAGCTAGCTACAAATTTGTTGGGATAACGACGCTAATGTACTCGTACGGTCCTTTCTGAAACTCTTGCGCCGTTAGATGCGAAAAAATGAGTCAAAGTGACCGTAATCGAGCATTAAATATCTGTATTGAGGGGTGGAGCCCGTATCGGTGGGCGGAGAAAGGATTATTTGGTGGCTCAATACGGCTCAAATCCGGTCATTTTAACTCGTTCTTAATGCTTGCAACTTCGTGGGGGCTCTTCTAGGACCCGCATCACCCCACTAATGTAGTTATCTCAACAACTCCTCAGAGAAAATTTGGCTTGAGGTATTTGGAGTTTTAGTGTGGGGCCTCGTGTAATTGACCGCCTTAGAGGGAAAAATTTGTTTTTGTCAAAATGAACTAGGGTATGGAGGATTTTATACGACGTGACTAAGTCTTGTTTTTTTCTTCTACGAGAGAGTGATTCGAGAAATGGAGGGAATTACAGCTCTAAGACAACTTGTCCACCAACTTTTAGTCCTCGAAGTATAGGTATCTTCGAGGAGCCAAAACTCGGTTTATAAGTGGTCTTCGAAGATTTCATAGGAATCATTGTGATCAGCGTGTGATTTTCTCCTAGATAAGCATGAAATCTGAGAAATTTTTTTTTGGGTGTCCTGTGCCTTTAATTAAGGACAGTGTCAACGATAGAATTTTTTCCTCCTATTTTGATTGAATATCGAAATACCGATGGCTAACTACAACATTAGCGTTGAAAAAGAGCAAAAAACGGGGCTAAAAGAGCTCCATACGACTCTACATAATTCCGTTCGCGCAAGGCCTTCCATCGAAAACGGGTCCGTTTTTGTTCGTTTTTTTCGGAGCTAATGTTGCAGGGAGCCACCGGCCTCTAGATTTTTGACAGAATGAGAAGTCGAGTTTCGTCGTGGACACTGACTGCCTTTGCGATAGATGGGGACCTCCAAAAAATTAGGTTGATGTACTAACAAATCAAAAGTTCCTTTATTGTAAACACAAACATTTTCAAGATTTGGTTCTGTGCTAGTGGCTTGTATTTAGTGTGAGAAGCAAGAAAATTTCAATTTCAGTAGTACATCAACATATATGCGTAGATTCCATCATCCCACTTTCGCATCTGTCGCTTTATTCTTGACTAGGTTATGTTGAGGACCAAAACTCATTTTTTTAAGTGCCTCTTCCTTGCACAGTTGCACAGAACCGAGCATATTCTTTGCAAAAACGGGCTTTTTGGGAGACCATTATTGCAATAGCGTAAGCTAACAACGATTCAGATCTCTTGTGTTTGATGAAGTCACACTTATTCGTAAACCCTGAAACGCTCCAGGAACCATACTGAAAACCTCTCCCTCGACGCCATTTCGGAATTTTCGAGGGACGTTACGCATTATTATTTAACCTTTTGGACATATTTTTTGATTCTTTTATAGTAAGAATATCTATGAAATTTTCGATGTGGTAGGTTAGGTTTTTTACGTGGATATATATATATATATATATGTACATATATATATATATATATATATATATATATATATATATATATATATATATATATATATATATAAATATATCTATATATATATATATATATATATATATATATATATATATATATATATATATATATATATATATATATATATATATATATATATATATATATATATATATATATATATATATATGGGGATGTGTATACAAGTCTGTTGGTACCTGCTCGTTGAACCCAGCAGACGTTTGAGTGTACACAGGGAACGTTCGAGCGATATAGCGTGCACAACTATATCGCGAAAGTATCCCGCACATTGCATAAAGGTGTCGCCGTCTGGCACACCAAGTCCTCTGGTCCATAACACCTTAGGATCCGTACCTAGGGAGTTCATGGAGTCTTTGGTCACAAGCCACACTTTCGCCACCCTGAACTGTCGATCGCTGTCGAGTGATATCCAAAAAACTGCGCTATCCAGACTTCTGAGCTATTTCCATGCACCGTTTGCTGCTTTGCAGGAAACCCGCCTCGAGGATAGACCCGTCATCAGCGTCGGAGAGTACACCATCTACTGCGGTAACGCTGACGATAGGAGAGTGGGAGGCTGTGCAATAGCTGTAAGGAAGGATTTCAATGGTATGGTCAAGGAGTTCGGCTCAACGTCGTGTCGGAATGCATTCGTACGACTGCGGGATCACAGAGGATTCAATCTGTGGATAGTGAGTGCTCATGCGCCCACTGAAACCGCCGAAGACAATTCGAAGGATGCGTTTTATGAGGAACTAAATACGTTGCTGGCCAGGATACCTTGTCAACATGCTGTTGTCGTGGGGATTGACGCGAATGCGAAGATGGGACTTGATCAGGAATCCGAAGTACTCGGTAAATGGTTCTACCCAGTGGAGCAAACATCGGACAATGGCTACCGCCTTGTCGACTTTTGTGAACGCAGTGGTCTGATTATTGCATCGACATTCAAGAGGAATCATCGCCGCCATCAGCTTACGTGGCAGGGACCAACCCAGCTATCTCCAGAACAGCAGCGGAAGCGCAAGATGACAACTTTGAAACTACAGCTTGACTATGTCCTGACGAGGAATATTCCAGTGTCGGTCATTCGAAGATCTAGAGCTGTGTGGGATGTCGCATTCGATTCGGATCACCGTCCTGTTCTGTTGAACTTCAGTGTGAGGATTCATAAGAGGAAGCGAGGGGCTCAGCCTCTCCGGAGGATTGACATGACAAGTCTCAGAGATGAAGAGTGCAGAAGGAATTTTCGACAACGCGTTTCTATTCACATCGGAGTACGGACTAAGAAGAAACTTTGCGACGCGGACTCTTTGGTCAAGTGCATCCAAGACGGCTTCGAGAGAGGCACTCCCGGTTGTACAGCCTAAGAAGAAGTTCGCCTACGTCTCAGAAGAAACAACATCTACCTACAACAGAGTATGTGCTCTCCGAACTGCAGGAAACTTCGTGGAGGAGAAGCGCCTGAGGAGGAAGTTGCGTCGGCAGCTTCAAAGTGACCGCGAGCGAGAGTGGACGTGTAGAGCTAAGGAGTTCGAGAAGGCTTGGGAGGAGAAGAATCCGAGGAAAGCCTACACGTTGCTGCGACAGTATAGCGGGAAGATGAAGAGATGTTCTCCTGTCTTGAACACTACCAATGGAGTTGCAGTTGGTGATGCGACGCTGCCAATATGGAAGGATTACTTCAGTTCACTACTGAATCGTCCAGCGCCATCAGTACCTGAGCTCCCGCATGTTCAGGGAGCACATTACGATGTCAGTGAGGAACCGCCGACTGAGTCTGAAGTTTTGGATTGTGTCCGGAAAATGAAGAATGGAAAGGCTGGTGGAGATGACAACATCACTGCTGAAATGCTGAAAGCTCTTCCTCCGTCTGGGATTCGTGAAATGACCAACACCATCCGTGCTATATGGATGAGCGAAAGGATACCCGATTCGTGGAGACATGCGATCATCTTACCTCTTCACAAGAAGCTATCCGTCACGGATCCTAAGAACTACAGAGGAATCTCTCTACTTCGTGTCATGTACAAGGTTTTAGAACGTATCATTCTCGACCGACTTATCAAACATCGTGAAAGAACGACCAGAGAGGAGCAAGCCGGTTTTCGACCTGGAAGATCGACCATCGACCAAGTGTTCGTCGTGAGAAGAGTAATTGAATCGTGGCAGAGGTATTCGAAGCCATTACAGCTTGCTTTTTTGGAATTTGAAGCCGCGTTCGACTCTCCTCATCGTGATCGATTGCTCAATGCTCTGCGAGCAGATGGAGTCCCGGAAAAGTATGTTCGGTTAATCGAGGACATGAACAAAGGAACAACAGCAGCAGTTCGTACACCTGTCGGATTTACGTCAGCTTTCGAGGTGAAAACAGGAGTAAGGCAAGGAGCCGTTGCAGGACCTTTTCTTTTCAACTTCGCCGTTGATGACATCATGCGTAGAGTTGCAGAACAGTTTCCTGCGGATGTGATCCTAACACCATCAGGACGCTCCCTTGTCGACCTGGAGTACGCCGACGACATCGTGTTATTCGCTGAAAACAACGCAAAACTGCAGAGGATTGTGAACCTCGTTTCGAATTATGCCGCAGCCTATGGACTTCGTCTTCGTCCCGACAAATGCAAGCAGTTATGGGTCTCTCAGAGGCCTTCAACGGGAGTTTGTGTGGACGGACAACGTATCGAACTGGTGGACGATTTCTGTTATTTGGGCTGTTTGCTGAAGAACGATGGTAGTTATGCAGCGGATATTCGACAACGATGTGCGAAAGCTACGTCTGCATTCAATTCTCTAACCAAGTGTTTGTGGTCTACCACCTTCGCGAAGGAAGTCAGGTTGCGCATCTACCTATCCGCTATTTGCCCTATCATGATGTACGGATCGGAGACGTGAGCAGCACCGAAGACGCAGATGGAAAGGTTGGATCGCACGGAGAGGAAGCTTTTTAGGCGTTTGCTTGGATATTTCTGGCCGCGTGTATGCCATAACGAAGACCTTTACAAGAAAATCGACGCAGTACATAAACGCTTGACACGAGGGAGGTGCCAGCATCTCCTAACGCCATCTCAAGCAGCAATGGAAAGTCGACTTCGACTGCTCGGGCATATACTAAGAAGAACGCCGGACCTCGTACAACACGCTTTAAAGGCAGTGTTCACGATGAAAATCGTTTTTCTGTTTTCCAGCCTATCTTGAAAACGGCCCCATGCTGATTCCAATGATGTCTCTTAAATCGTACACGACCTTCTGGGAACCAAGTTATGGTCCCTCAAAGATTGAGCTATGGAAACATGGTGGACGAGTTGTCCGAGGCTTGTAACTTCCGTCTTTTGCAGCCGATCTATGCGAGCTGACCTGAGTAAAGAGAGAAGCTGAGAATGAAGGGAAGAACGGGGCTAATGATTGAAAATCATCGCTCATCTCACGATCTCGAGCATTCATTCATTCACGTCGGTGGGCGTGTGATGCGCTTTTGGGGTTTTCAATGCGCTCGAAATTGCAACTTCGGGCTCCTTTAGGGCTCTTCCTGGCTCGTTTTCATGCGTTCTTTCGACGTTAACGTTACAGAATGTCCCTCCACTATCCAATCCTAGTGGAATTTCGAAAACTTTTTTCATCGTGAACACTGCCTTTAAGAATGCTTCCAAATCCTGTCTGGAAACGGCCACCTGGGCGTAGCCGAAAGTTCTGGACGGATGTGGTTAAAGAGGATTTGAAGTCACTCGGCATCGAAAGACAGTTCAGGCGCGATGTTTCGTTTCGCAGGAAATGGATTAGTGACAGCTGGATGGAATGTGTTCAAATTGTGGCTGAAGACCGTGAAAAATGGACACGGCTGACTACTAGGACGGCACACCTCGGTGAAGATGCGGAATGACCGCGTCAGGCGAAAGCCAACCGATTAAGTCAAGTCAATATATATATATATATATATATATATATATATATATATATATATATATATATATATATATATATATATATATATATATATATATATATATATATATATATATATATATATATATATATATATATATATATATATATATATATATATATATTACTATGATAACATGAATCTGCGAGAAACATTCGTTTTTATCACGCCCGTACTGTTAAGATCTCTGTTCATGTAAATGGCCATAGTCGTTTCAGAGACGAGGGAGACGGAAGCGACGTGACGTCTCCTCAAGTGATAGATCTCTCACCGATTTCCGAATATCTGCCTGAGGAGAGCATTGATAGACCTGCACTGCGCTCGCTTCTGCACAGTTCTCAAGCGATGGGAAGTTTGGAGAAGCTTATTAGGTTGGTCCCTAAGTTCAATCTAGTACCTTATTTTGCATTGTTTTCTTTGTCGAATATTAACTATACATATAGAATGTCCCGGCATATTCAAGAAATGTGTTACGATTGTGTGTACTTGGCAGGTGCATGGAAAGATGTGCTGTTTGGATTGCTTGCGTCTCCTCCATTATATTGCCATTTGTCAGACTCTGCGAATAGCATTCTCTAGGGGCACCCTTTGGACAGCAGTCCCATCTACACTTAATTTCGATAGCTAACTTCGTTTTAAACACACCTCAAACACTCCAACACGTGCACGAATAGACCACCAATATTTTTCAGTTGTGCGTACTACAAACTGCCATTTGAATGAGTATTTTAAGAGCTCTGTTCGTAAATCTGACTCGAATTTCAATAATTTCCAACAAATCTTGTGTCGAGTCTCAGAGTATTACAGAAGGCATAAATTTTTGAGGACGTAGTCGTTTATCGATCGATCCTCGCTGCTATTCATCCACTTTTTTGGGAGATGACCTTTGTCGCTCCATATTTCGCAGCTGGTCAGAGGTCTCTGGCAGCGTCCCAGAAGCTAATCTGACAATATTTTGCATACCACCCAATAATGTCAGAGGAAATTGTAAGAAAACCAATTTATTTTGGGGTTGGGGATTTAATGTGGCTTTCTCTGAGGTACTAGTCTATTCGGGAAAGCTGCTTACTCTGCTGACTACATATGTAGATTTGTACATACTTGCATTTGCCCCTTGAGAGTAACTTGTAACAAAAGACACTACGAGCGATGCTATGAGCAGTGAATACCTACATATGTATATCCGAAGAACTAACTATTGTTATCCAGATGTTGCTAAGCCAGGTCAGTCTGGTTTTAATTTGTGTTTTTAATTAGCGGAGTGTATATATGCGTTTGAAAGCGCATTTGTGCGGCTATAAAATGTTCATTGACTCTTTTCATGAAACTCTTTGACTTTTGAACTTCACATTCGAAATCAGTACGTGGGTCGAAGATAGTATTTAACAGCTTCGATGAAATTCTTCAATAGAAAAACCTTGTATTTTTTGCGAATCGCTTAGGATCTGATGTTTGTACTTAATGCTATCACTTTGAAGCATCGACCCATATAGTGACTTTCCGAATGAGACTGTCCGCCCACGCGGTTGAGGTGCGCGTCGAGCGGCCGTCGCTAAAATATTTTTTCGGACGAACCTTTCCACGACTACAGACAGCTAGCTCGGATAATATTCACGATGCGTCTTTTATTCCTGCTAGTCGAGTTAAAGATCCGCTAAGTGCCCTCGCGACGGCTGCTCGACGCGCCCGCGTGGGCGGACACTCCCATTTGGTCAGACTATCGCTGAAAACCGTAAGAAGTTCTGCGATTTATCCAATAGAATAAGGCCGAGATCAAACTCTTGAAAACTTGTATTAGATATTTCTTTAGATAAATTATTGTGATTGCTGTGACCAGTCGTGACGATGTACACAGATGTAGCTAGCAAAACTCGCGGCCCTTAGGTATCCGTACTGGAACCGAAGAAAGGACTGTAAAGGTTGAGGCGCGCTCATTATTATTGCTTTAGCGGCCATATAAATTTTAGAGATCAGGGCTGGTAGTAAACCCCCTCGTGTTGTCACAACAGTACGAGAAATATCTCGTGACAAGACCTGACAACGAATACTAAAGTCGTATGTTTCTTTCGTGTCTGTCACGACGAAACACAGCCTTCAACGCGAAAATTTAACCCTGCGACGAACATCTAGTAACGGCGCGCACACCAACCGCTCCAAACGTGCACTGGGCCTTGTGCCCATTCGAGTTTTGTGATGGTCCATCACACCGATCAGTGCGTTATACCTTCCACAAATAGCAAGGACGGGAGACCTTTAATCGATGTATAAAGTGCGGATATCAACATTTGGAGCTTTTCACGTTATTACTCTTTCCAATGCAATGTTTCTATAGTACCGAATCGTCCTTCCGCTCATCCGGGTGGCTTGTTTATTTTGGTTGTCAATTCTATATTCGCATTGTTGAATATTCTTATGTTGTCACTTATTTTGGTTTCAATCATTTCAGTCAAGTCATATGGGTTAGTAAAGTTTTGATGTTGCCTGAGAAAATTTGACTTCTAGTTTAAAACTGTGTTTTCATTCAAAACTTCTTTAATTTTTTAGTTAAATTCCTTTTTTTCTGTTGGATGTTGTATTCACTTTCTGATATTAATTTTTCACAAAATTTTGAACATGCCTTCTACTTGCAACATTTTCGGAAGACGGAAATGGTAACTGTAGCTGTACTTATTTGCTATATTCACCTATATTATTCCCTTCCCGCATGATACAAAAAAATGATCCAACGAAAGTTTTTTCTTCCTTCGAAATTAGTGTCATGAACATTTTCAGGATGGTTAAAAATTATTGAATTTATTGCAAAGTAATTTTTGAGAACTCTCGGCTTCGAATTTTGTGAGCATTGTTTCCCATGAAAAAAAGTTTTTTTTTCAGAAAAGGTTCAATATTTCAATTTCGTTCAATTTTTGGCAAGCCATCAACGCTTAGTCTTTGAAAAAAAAAACGAGTCCTAGTTCAAAACCAAAACAAATATTTCACTGGAAAATGCGAGTTAAGTTCGAAGTCATGAAAATGCGTATCAAAGTAAGAACGAGATTTTACAAAGTTTTCGGCTTGTACATTCCAGATTTAAAAAAGGACGCAAATTGTTGTTGAATCTTGTAGAACACTTTGAATAAATTATTTCAAAAGAGTTGAACATCTCTCGAATTTTAGGCCGGTTTCACACGACCATCATCCTATGAGAATGACGACTCATCATATTTCTCAGTATATTTCATCAGTCTTTAACCGAGCTGAACCATTCACTTTGCTCGCAAGGAACTACTTTACTCAAGTGTATCATCTCAAACCTGACGAAAATCCTTCTTTTTTTCTAGCCGACGTTTGATTTGATGATCAATAAAACACCAAATTTTTTTGGAAGACTTGATGCAACGGAAATGTGAATTTTGCATAGGATTCGTTTGAGGTGGGCGCGCAGGTGAACAGGTAAGTCGCTCACGCGCGGAACAGAAATGTGTACGGGCAAGACCCCAGACTCAGACCGTGCCAAAAATTCCGCGTGTCCGCCTCCCGCCGAGCGCATGTTGCGGCGACCCACCCTGCTTATCCAACCCGGAAGCTCTCCTAAATAAATTCTTCTTGAACTTCAAAACGGAAATGATAAAAAATCACCAAAACATGTTTGGTCATTTACAGTTTTCCTAGTTTATTACAGATTTAATGTTTTGTGGCTCTCTATTTTTTAGTCCAATGTGAACAATCTAATCTTCGGAGCATTTCCCATGGGGCTCAGGATTTCTATTACTACCCACAGTGGAATAGTGAGGCATGGAGAAATATAGCGATGTCTTCCAAATATATGATGATCTGCTTGCCGATTCAAAAAGCCAGTTGCGCCCTGATTTCTTCCGATGGCAAACTTAAGACGACCCATCGGAAAGTTTGACTTGGGCATTCAAAAACGGAAGCCACCCAGCAGTCGATGGTTTTTCCCGTGTCAATTTAATGTGTTCCAATTGCTTGTTGAGAAGATCAAAACAGGTGTCCATCTCGGTTTGAGTAGGGCACACTATGAAGCAATCGTCGATATAACGACAGTAGATGACTGGGTGGCGATCTAAAAGTGGCAATTCCACTTTTGACATGAATTACGCTGCCAAAACAGGTGCTAATCTTTGTCCCATTGCCAGCCCCCTAATTTGTTTAAAATATTCCCCTGACCACCGGAAAATGTTGCAATTCAGGCATTCCCTGAGCAACGCCATTATTTGAGCTACAGAGAGACCGAAGAGATTGATATTGGCCTGGTGTTCCGCAAGAATTTCAGACACCGCCTGCAGAGCGCAGTTATTAGAAACATTGGCGTACAAAAACGTCGACGATTGCTTCATAGTGTGCCCTACTCAAACCGAGATGAACACCTGTTTTGATCTTCTCAACAAGCAATCGGAACACATTAAATTTACACGGGAAAAACTATCGACTGCTGGGTGGCTTCCGTTTTTGGATGCCCAGGTCAAACTTTCCGATGGGTCATACAAAACTAGGTGGTTCCGCAAACCAACAAATAAAAAGATCCTTGTCCACTTCAATTCTGCTCACCCTACAAACACCAAAAAAGTCATCATCACAAACATGTTGCGCACGGCCATTGCAGTCTCCTCAGATAGCGCGCAGGGGACCGCCTCGGTGAAAATGGCGCAGCGCATCGCTAGAGAAAACGGCTATCCTACCAGAGGTCCAAATTGTTTTAGGCGGCGACCACCCAGAGCGAAAAGCGATGTCAGGCAGCAGTCAAAGATAGGGTTTTGTGCGACATTCATTTCTGATGAGCTAAGCGCGGCTATACGCTCCTGCATTCAGGAAGCAGACCTCCAGGACATGGTCCAGCTGATCGAGATTCCTCCCCAAAACCTTAAGTTACAATTGGTCAGGAACCGCTTATATGACCACACTTGCACTAAGGCATCTTGCGTAATTTGCCCATATGGAAAGGAAAGCGATTGTGTGAGCACAGGGATGGTACATATATCTGATAACCTGTCAGATGTGCAGGGAGGAGTATGTTGGAGAAACCAGCAGGCATCTTTGTGTAAGGATTAAAGAGCACTTGGATGGTCTTAGGAACTTCAAGGTTTCTACTCCATTGGGGGAACACCGGGTGCGCGTGCATGAAAACAGCTGTTTTGATGTAGGTGTCACGATCCTTGCACGGGAACCAGATATCGCTGCTCGCAGAACTCTGGAGGCCTTCTGGATAGACTCCAGAAATCCACAAATCAACAGAAAGGACGAATGTGTGGCGATCACTCAAGAACTAGCCCCTTTTGTTGACCTTTGTGGGTTTTGATTTGCCAATGGGCTTGATCGGCCTTCTGAAGGCTAACGAGGTGGGTGGTCTGATGTGGTCCCGCTCATTCACCCGCCATCTGAGTTCAACTGAGGGTGTCTGGCAGGCCTTGGTCTGTTTTCTGAAGGTTAGTACCCTTAAAATGCTTTACGACGTTGTGTTTCGCCTATTTTCTTGAAAACTTTCTCCTTTTGCTGTAAAATAGCGGCTGAATCCTTATGTGTCTTTCGCATTCCAGGCTCCGACGAAGGCGAAAACGCCGAAACGTTTGCCGAATAAAACTGCATCATCTCGGACAATTGCTCAATCAAGTGCTACTAAAAGAATGATTACTGTTTATTAGTGAGAGAATATTAGATGAGAGATTAGTAGATTAGAGCAATTAGTAATATTGGGGTGAGTACAGACGAATTCATGTCTGTACGAATAGAGTTAATTAATAATGATCCTACGGGCCTACGGCTGCAAGGAGGGCAGGACGGATGTCCGGCTAGGTTGCTGTAGTATAACGTAGTATAATGTTCTAAGGGCTGAGTAGCCCCTCGAACAGTGACGGAAGAAAAAGGAACAAGGAAAGCAGCCAAAAGGGTGGCCGGCTGCCGACGGCGGAGGAGAGGT
Source organism: Aplectana chamaeleonis (assembly GCA_029168955.1). Lineage (NCBI taxonomy): Eukaryota > Metazoa > Nematoda > Chromadorea > Rhabditida > Cosmocercidae > Aplectana > Aplectana chamaeleonis. The sequence continues at coordinate 85,790 of JAPDOI010001431.1, forward strand.
GAGTGGACGCGAATGACCCCCGTCCCCCTCGCCCGACAGCATCGACCCGGCCGGGTGGTCGCCGCTGATCGACGGGGTGGTCACGCTGCAGTCCACATTGGGAGCGGAAGCTCGCCTTCGCGACACAGCACGAAGAAAATCATACTACCAAGGATGACCGTAATTCGAAACCAACCCCTTTTTCCATCTCATTTATACTTCCATGTAACCCTATAATATCGATCGTGCCTTGCTGCGAGATCAATATTACAGAAATGCACTGTGCCGCGCCGCTCAGCGACAGGAGCGTAAACGACGCCCACAACTAGGCGAACGCAACCAAATAACAATGTGTCCACACTGGGTGAAACGTTTCGCACCAACATGCCGGAATTAACAAAAAAAAACAAAAGACTCCAATACCGGGACGAATATCTCGCCCCCGACCTATAAAGCCCGAAGCAGTAAGGGAACAAAACGTCAGTGAGACGTTACGACAACTGACACTAGGGTTAGAATTACGCTGACGCGATCTCAGAGGGGCCGCGGTTTTTAGCGCCAAGGAAGGGGGAGCGCAGGCCAACCGTCGGTCAGCACGCAAGCGTAGTTGATATTCGCATGCAAACTACAAAAGGCGGTGAAAACGAATAGAACCAAGCCATGTTACGAGAAATCCAAAAATTAGCGCTGCATCCTCAAATTCTGCAAATTTTCGAGCGGAAACCGCACTCACGAGGGCTGCGCAGATTCGGAAACCGGAGGAATGGGCAGCAGAAAGTCGTAAGTTGGAGGGTGGGGGACCGCACCTCTAACGAACTGATCAGCGCGCCACGCCTTACCCTGGCAAACAGCCTCAGCACAGAACAAACCCCTCCCTGGAACCCAACTGATATGGAAAAAGCTCGAAATTGTCAACTCAAATGAAATGGTTGTTAAAAGGAAGCTAACCTGGGAATCTGCTGGAAACTCTCAAATTCCAACATCCGGCTTTGCATCTTTGGTGCTCTTGAAGCTTTGGTCCCAAAGAAGAAAGCAGTTCTTTCTCCCAAAATATCAGGTTCTCAGAAATCGCAACCATAAAAATTCTGTAGGAGGAATGTTTTTCTCAGGTGCAACAGGCTCGTCCACAACGGCAGAAAACTATATAGTTATAAGGCCAATGTATCAGGGGTCGCGCTGCTCTCAGCGACAGGTCCACAATGGAAGCAAATGCGAATTTCACCAATAGCAGGCCTGTCGCTGGAGGTTTTCCAAATTTGTGAAGTCATGCGTGGATCTTTCAAAGCCCCTATTCCACTTCACGGACTCCAGATATCGATGACTTTTCGCTCTACCTTACTCCAAAGGTTATTTGAGTTCTTGAACACGAGTCCGTGGTCCGATTGGAGTTCTACGAAAGTTTATAGGGGCATAAACGGTTAATAATTCCGTCGGAACCACCGATTTGATTAAAGCCTTGTAAAAAATCCTTATTTGGGGGGGGTGCTTATGACGGATCCGTTGTACGCTTCGAAATTCTCGAAGGATTGCTGTAGGTTACGCTAGACGAATAATAATGAAACTAATGCGACCTACCGTAATCCTTCTCAACCCAAAGAAGGATATTGGATTCGTGATTAGCACCCTAAGAAATCTGCTTCATGGCATTCCTCACTCGCACGCGTACGTGGCGTGATAGTGTCGCGTGCGCGGCGAACGTGGATACTTCAGAATCGTGTAAGTCATCAGCAGTTCATGCGAGCAAACAGTTATGGTTACCGACATAAAATGATATCAGGAGTATATAATGCTCCAGAAAACGAGATGTTTAGTTGCCGACCTATTCGCCGCGCGCGGCGCTCACCGACAGCGACGCATCACGCACGGGTGGGAAATGTCCGCTCCCCTAGGAAATCTCATCAGCAAAATACAACCCAAACCTGAAATGCTAACCTAATACGGTACAAGCCACCTTATTCGTTCCAAAAATAAAAACGGCCTCCATATTCGCAATCAGCAGCTCAAATAACCCCGGGTGCGTGACGCAGACATGGCACAGAGGGTGGAAAACGTGCTACAAGTTGGGAGTTAGTGATAGTGTTTCACTTTTTCAGTTCAGGATATTAATTCCGCCACATCTAAGGTTTTTCGCTTCTAAAAATCGTTTGATAATAATATTTGATGACCATTGGAAGAAATAGCGGTTCTATCCTAGACGGGGGGGGGGGCACCCAAGATTTACTCATAGAAATGAACAAATACGGGCTATAAAACGGCGAAATTCACATGGTTCCTACGTGTGCTGGTGAGGAGCGGAGGTTAGAGAGAGAGAGTGAGAGAGCGGAGGGCAGACGGAGACCCAGACGAAGCGCGCCGCTCGCGCCTCGATTAATGTGAATTTCGGCGTTTGATGGAGGGTACCTGATGAAAAATGCTCGATTATGCTGTCAAGCACTGTTGATAATAAAATTCTATAGAAATACTTCGATTAATAGCGTTATCGATCGATGGATCACTTCATTTCTGACTTAAATCCTGAGCGCCCCCCCCGTCTAGGATAGTGCCGAAATAGCTTCCTCTGCGTATCTACCCAAATTTTGGTCTAAACGTCCGACACTCAACAACCACTTGGTACAAGATTTGAACAAAATTTTTACCACCGGAGTCCTAAATCAGAAATAGTCACGTTGGCAGGGTTGCTGCATGGTGGGTGGACTATAATATCAAATTTTACCCCTGAGGTTGGACTTTGGCTTTAGATGGCGTTACCATCTAATGCAGAAATGAATCATACTTTTAGATACCGCAAAAAAGTATCGCAGCCGTGATCAGATTGCCTAATACCCTCCATCGGCGGAGCTTCAACCTAATCCTAAAAGCAAAAGGCCCAGAACAACTTTATAATGACTAGCATAATTACGAGAAAGAAAGAGAATTTCATGGGATGGAAAACAAAACAGCTTGCCTTGTTTTTGACGACGAGCACCTCGTGAAGTGATGATCATGATGCAGTCCAGAAAAATCAATAATGTATTCGGCAAAGCAAAATAAACATGTTGACGCCTTAAAAGTCATTGAGTGAACATATACATAAGAAGACTTAATAGTAAAACGAAGAAAAGAGAAGCAACAAAGACCACACGTGCAAAACGGGAAAAAAAGAACGACAACGTGATGAAGGGGAGATAAACGAGTGGCATTGGAAAACAGCTAAACACGGCTGGCGCGCAAACAGCAAATCTCATTTGCGTCAACCACCAGCCACTGGCTCTGAGGGCGACGAAAATCTACTCGGGAGTAGATTTTGGGAGATGGCGACCTCAACGTCTCACTCTCTTCTGCGTGCTGTTTCGCCTTCCTCTCGCACAAAGAACGAGACGACGCTCTTGTGCCCGTCATGTGAACGAGAAGGCCACCCGGAAATGGCGGCGAAATCTTCTCGTGAGGTCGAGCTTATGTCGACCTCTCGCGTATTTTTTCGATTTTTGGGCTTTTCGCACCCCAATTGACAATTCTGTGAAAATGTGTCAAAAACTTAAGGTGCCACTTAAGTGGCAACTTAAGCTCACCATTATGTCCCGCTCTCGACTAGTTCACTGCCACCCGTGGTCTTCAAATTCCGTTCTTGTCAGCCCTTTCGTAGCACAGTCAGCAGGGTTCTCTTTTGTTGTTACGTAGCCGAACCGCACAGGTGTCTGGATGCTATCGACGAGTCTTCTTATCTCCCGAACTCGATTTTTCACCAGCACTCCAGCGGATTGGTCGATCGATTGCGAGGCGATCCAACTCAGAGTGATCTCGGAGTCAGAAAGAATGATCACATCCAGCACATTAAGTCGTTCTTTTTTTGCCTCATGTATCGAATACGCTAGTCGTACGACCATCGTCAAAGCATTCAGTTCGAGTTTTGGTATAGTTGGTTTCTCCTCTACTGAAGGTAACTTTGATTTCCCAGCCACAAGGTGAAACTCAGAAACAGATGTGATGTAGACGCACGCTGCCATTCCACTGCTGCTTGCATCTGAAAATACAACTAGTTTTACTGGATTGTTGATCTTAGCAACTCTTCTGTGTGTCTGGTACTGGAATCCGTCGACTTCGTGAAGAATTTTGTTCCATTCATCCTGATGCTCTTGCGAGAGAACAACGTCCCAGTCGTATTCGTGTTTCCAAAGGCGTTGTAGGAATTGCTTTCCACGAAGAGTAATCGGTGTTAACCATCCTAGCGGATCGTAAGCGGAAACTACTTGTTCCGAAACACCTCTTTTTGTGATTCTCCTTCTTGGTGGATATGAGCAGTCCAGTTGCAGCTGGTCCTCCACCGAGTTCCACAGTACTCTAAGGAACTTCTGAACTTGATTTTTGCTCAAGTCTTTGTGAACGATCTGTTCTTTGAAGTAAGCATCGCTGTGGATGAAATCTCTGAGATTCTTTTCCATGTCTTGGAAAACTTTCTTGGACTCTTTGTAGAGAACTGTCGCTTCCTCTGTTGATCTTGCTGTCAACACAACATTGCCATCGTACGTGTTGTTGTCGATTTCACGAGCGATGTCCCTGTTGCTTGTATTGTTCTGTAGATGGTACTTGATCGTTCCTGAAAGCAGAAATGGTGAACATATTAGTCCGAACGTCACTCGACTGAAGCGGTAGATGATGATATTGTCCTGGTCGGCAGGCTTACTGGCATCCTTTACCCACAGAAATCGGGTCGCATCTCTGTCTCGCATATGGAGTCTCACTTGAAGAAATGCTTTCTCAACGTCACTCGTTGCGGCAGCGCTGCCTATTCGGAAGCGAAGAAGGATATCGTAGAGCTTTGGAAGCAAAACGGGTCCTCTATAAAGAACGTCATTCAGTGAAGGAGAATCTTTCAGGCGTGCTGAAGCATCTAATACAATTCTCTACTTGGTTGTGTCTTTCTGTGGAGTTATAACAGCAAGATGAGGAAGATAGTGCACGATTCCTCCATCCGAGTCTTCGTCCTCGTTGACTTCCTCTATAATCCCTTGAGCAAACTGATCTTGTAGAGTCTCCTGGTATTTTCCAAGTATATCAGGCTGAGTGTTTAGTCGTGTTATTAGTGCTTGCAGACGACGCACTGCTAGTCCCTTATTGTCCGGTAATCTCGCAGCGTCTTTCCTCCATGGAAGTCGCACCCAATAGCCGTCTGCTCTTCTTTCGATCGTTTGCACGAACATCTTCCTAACAGCTTCATCTGTCCGCTTGCGCTCCTCGACCTTCGGACCAACAAACTCATCCACACCGACTGATTCAAACGTACAGAAGTCCTCCCAAGATTTCGTCTCGTTGTGGCAAGCTATCGAAGTCGCAGTGTGTACTGTCGTTTCTTGGTTCTGCTTCTTGATCTCTGTCGAAGCACTGCAACGTCCGGCGACCAAGTATTCCAGTTTTGATGGAATTAATTGTAATCCCGATGGAAGAAGATGCTGAGGTGTTAGACCATTGCTCAGAAGCGAAAAGAGGTCAGCGCAACCAAGAAGGATCTGTGGACGAATGTTAGTTGAGGCTGGACTTATAGATAGTTGCAGTTCGTTGTCACAGAGGAAGCGTCTCTCGTCCAGGATGAGGCTACTGCGTTGCATTGACTCTGTGAGCGCGTCCATCCTTGTTACCGTGTACACATGAGGAGCTCCCGTCGCATCACACATCTACAATTCGGTAATGCCACATGTAGTCACTATTGGCGTTTGTAATCCGAAAGTGTTTATTGTCAGTCGTTTGGAGTCAACATCTTGCAGGTTTAAGCGGTCGGCTAACGCGTTGCTGATGAATGATCGGTCGGCTCCCGTGTCGAGCATGACATGAACTGTCTCCAGCTCTTTCGTGTTTGGATTGAGTACCTGTGCCTGTCCTGCTAAAATCAGCACATCTGATCGATTGCTGTTATAGAGCTCGGTACCAGACTCCTCAAATGCGGTTGAGAGTTCTTGGTCGGTTAAAGTCATTGTGTTCATCTTTGCCGGCGTTGAAGATTCTCCTGGGGCTGTGTTCACTGCTTTTCTCTGTTGTGGTGCCGGAGGTGTTTCCGTTTTAAACAATTTCGCGCAAATTGAAGTGTGGTGGCCTGTAATCCCGCAAAGTTTACATGCTCCTCTCGTACACTTGTTTGCTAAGTGATCCCTTTCTCCACAGTTGTGCCATAGCCTTTTGCTTTTCATGATCTGCAGGCGTTCGTTGAGAGTAGTCACTTCAGCGCAGCTCTTTGCTGGATGTCCTGGTTTGTTGCAGAAGAAGCACGGTGGTACCGAATTCCTCGATATCTACCGTATTTGCTCCTTTCTGAACAAGGAGTTACGACAAGTCTTTCTTGTTTTCCTTCATAGCACAGCTGTTTGTGCTCAACTTGACCAACGATTTTCAGTTCATCTGCGACGTATTCCTTTGCGACGCACAACAGGATCTTGGTGTTCCATGAGCCATCGGCTTCTCTTTCGCTCTTCTTGCGTAGAATGCGTCGTTGAACTTCCGTTTAAAACTTCCCTAGCAGTTGCCTGTGCAGGAATTCGTTGTTCACGTGCTCGCCTTTGAGCTCCAGTTGTGCAGTGATTGAAGAAAGCTGATCACACAACGCCAGTTGATCTTGTAAGCGATCACTCTTGGCTCGTGAGGTCTTAAGCTTGCTCAGCAGTCGGTCCACGAGCGCTTGAATATCGCCGTACTTCTCGTGCAGATGAGCGATGACGAGTGAATAGGTAGTCCCTGAGACTTGGAATTGCCTCGCAGCTTCCTTCGCCTCGCCCTCGAGCGCTTCGAGAAGGTATTTGAACTTATGTGTGTCATCCATATTTCTGAAATGCACATTGTAATCGAAAGATCTCCAAAACGTATCCCATTCCCAAATATCGCCACTGAACTTTGGTAGCGGAATCGGAGCGAGCTTCAACTCCTCAACTTCTGATGACATCATACGGGTTTGAGACTGGGATTCCTCCAGCTCTTTCTGTAGGCGTATTAGCTTGGTCTGCGCGGTATGGGCGAGATCCAGAAGTCCTTGAGTCGCGTCAATGTGCTCTTCTGTTTGCTTCAGAAGTTCTGCGCGAGATGGCGTGTCGTCGAGCAGGTTGTCGACCATATCGCTGTATTGTACCAGCGCCTTTTCGACTTCGTCGACCTCAACTAGCAATGTCGCCTTTGTATTTCGAATGCGTAGCTGGAGCTGCTTGACGTTCCTCTGTTCGTCCAAGTCCAACCTGGTGTCGAACAGCGCTTCGTCCTCTTTCAGAATCGCGGACAAACGGTTGTCAGCGCGAGTGAGGAGTCCTTGCCTAGTTATTAGTAAAGAAGTCATCTTCCTCAGAGTTCTTGAGGGCGATCTCTTCTGGCAGTCCCGTGATTTTTCGAACTTCTTCAAGACGATTTCTTCTGGCAGCCCTGTGATGATCGTGCGGCCGATGCACCATATGATCGTTCCGATGTAGTTCTGCTGCCACGCGGGTCTTATCCAATCTTCTTCATTGTCCGTACAAGGGAACAGATCAGAATAGAATATGATCAAATCAAATTATTCAGCTTGCGTATATACAGAGCTCTCAAGATAGGGATTCGTGATTATGCAACAATGTTGATACATTTCGCAGTGATAAGGATGGAAAAACAACAAAAAACGTATATGTGAATGTTGCTAGTGATGCGTCAGCAAATAAGAAAATTCTACTTGTAACAATGTTGATACATTTCGCGGTGATAAGAATGGGAGTGTTTTCACTCATACAATAACAAAAACGTATATGTGAATGTTTCTAGTGATGCGCTAGCAAATAAGAAAAATAGAGAGTTATCAAATAAGTCGTCTATAGTAGCACTGAAAAAACAAATCACACCCGTATTTTCTCCAAACAAGCAAATATTTACAACAGACGCGGTGTCAGCCACGTCTTACTGATGAACATGTAGAACCTGAAGTTTATACCAAGCGTCATGAGAAGTTAGAGAAAGAAGAGAAGAAGATTTTGAGAAGACGGAAGGGAAGGCGAAGTTCCTCGGCCGCAAGAGAAAAGTTTCTTCACCGAGTCAGAAAGAAAACCAGTGTGCTATTGGTTTGGTTAATAAGAACCCGTCAATTCAATTACGAGTGGTGGACGATCCAATTGCACAAGAAAACACATTTACAACATAGTTTTGCAAAGCTAAGAATCAAATTTTGGCGATTCACCAAATATTCAGGAACACATAATCTCAAACACTACTGATTTCTTCATGTCTATATGTTTGCTACCGGATAAGTAATGAACCACATTTGTATGAGACACATTATTTTATGAGTTTGAAAATAATTGCAACCACATAAAGATATGTGGGTGCTCACAAGGGAAGTATAAGAAGCGTAGGTCTGAGCGGTAGAAATCTAATGTCATGTGGGAATCTTCACGAATTACATGGTAAAATAGTGTAGGCGGCCCGCCGCGAAGGATAGGTCTGAAGGAGTTATAAGCTCCGAAAGTTTGCCGACCATCGACCTCCTCCTAGTCTATGAATTGTTAAAGGCAGTGTTCACGATGAAAATCGTTTTTCTGTTTTTCCGCCTATCTTGAAAACGGCCCCATGCTGATTCCAATGGTGTTTCTGAAATCATACAAGACCTTCTGTGAACGCAGGTATGGTCCCTCAAAGATTGAGCTATGGAAACATGGTGGACAAGTTGTCCGAGGCTTGTAACTTCTGTCTTTTGAAGCCGATCTATGCGAGCTGACCTGAGTAAAGAGAGAAGCTGAGAATGAAGGGAAGAACGGTGCTAATGATTGAAAACCATCGCTCATCTCACGATCTCGAGCATTCATTTGTTCACGTCGGTGGGCGTGTGATGCGCTTTTGGGGTTTTCAATGCGCTTGAAGTTGCAACTTCGGGCTCTTTTGGGGCTCTTCCTGGCTCGTTTTCATGCGTTCTTTCGACGTTAACGTTACAGAGTGTCCCTCCACTACCCAATCCTAGTGGAATTTCGAAAACTTTTTTCATCGTGAACACTGCCTTTAAAGGCAGTGGTCACGATGAAAAACGTTATCGAAAAAACTACAAAAATCAGCTTAGATCAAAAACAGCTGAAAAACTATGAAGGTAGCGAGTTGAAAAACAGTCTACAAATAGAGTTTCTAGGGCCCAAAGAAGCTAGTTCGTGCACACGTGCACAGCGATGACGAAAAAGATCGCCGTCTCATGCCGAGCAGTCAAAAATCATCGACATTCAGAGGACGAAATAAATGCAAATTTAACGAATAAAAACAGTTGAATAATGAAAGCATCACTTCAGTCAATGTTTTTGACTAGATGTGTACATAAATTCGAAGGTTCATTGATTGACATTCAATTTCAAGCTAGCTGATGTTCTTGATATAAGAGGTCATCGATGCCGATGATGTGGAGAGGGCTCGTCCACCATCAAAAGACAAGAAAGTTCAGGTTTCAAATTCGGCCCAAAACAGTGGTTTTTTCGCGATTTTTTCTTATAGGTCCTACTACTCGAGACCCAGGAAAGGATTTGGAGAGAAAAAGACGACAAGCATATTTGATCGCGACCACTGCCTTTAAGCGGTCGAGTCAGCAGCATCGACGGCGCAAAGGGAGCAAGGGGCGGTGGTGGGCATGTGGCCAGCGTTCGAATCTCCCCCAGAGCTGTTTTTTTTGCAAGTTCACGGAACTTTCATATTTTGATTAAAAATTATACCACAAATGTCATCTTATCCTTTTGCTACGCGATATAGCCTTATCGACAGTGAAATAGACTCGGATACAAAGGATTTAGGGTTTTGTTCCCCATCAAGGATTTCCATTGTTTTGGAGAACTTATATGATTTGGAAGTATTAACATCACATATTTTTAACAACCTTATCACTTTATGGGACGCAAAACACATAACCATTTCTTTCATCAATGGTAAGTAGGCACATAACGCATCAAACATAAGCGAATTCCACAATAGGGACAGCGAATGAACGCGATAGGCCCCTGGCAACCTATATTATCACAGGGGCCGAGCGCTACTGGGAATTCGAGATCAGTTGGAGTTTCGAAAGGACCCGGACGGATAAGAGCGTAGCCGGCCCTAAAGGCATCGTCCACGCCGAAAATCATATATTATTTTAAACGACCTTAAAATTCAAAATTTTGAAGAGCAATAGTAGAGTGAAATCGCTTGAGTAGTGCTTTCGAAAAGCTGAAAGCCCCGATGTCTGCCAGCTGGACCACGCTTTTTACGCCAGGCGGTTTCTTCAAATTCTGCAAGTTTTTCCCCGCCGGCACAAGAGCCTGTATCGCGCTTTAAATGGAAAAATCACTCCTTGAGTCGAGAAAGAGAACACAATTCTCCGGCATTTGCTGGATGAAAACACTCTCGAAAAATGCAAGTGTTGTTAACGTCGTCATGATATGGGATGTTCCGCTGACGACGTAAAGTTTCTTCGTCTTGAATACACCCTTCAATGGGAAGCGACCACCCGGCTCTGGTAATTGGACAAAGCATTTCTCCGACCTTACCTGATGCGAAAATGAGGGGCACGACGGTTAGACTACGGGTGGTCGCAGAAGCCGACTGCATCAAGCGCACAGTCTTCTGTTACTTAATGGTTCTCGTAACTTGTTGGAAAAATATGTGGGATAATACTTCCCAATCATATAAGTTCCCCAGAACAATGCTTTGAAAGCTTTGATGGAAAACAAAACCTTGAATCCCTTGTACCCGAGTCTATTTCACTGTCGATATGGCTATATCGCGCAGCAAAAGGATAAGGTGACATTTGTGATATAATTTTTGATCAAAATATGAAAGTTCCGTGAATTTGCAAAAAAAACGGCTCCAAAAAAAATATCAAGAGCGTCAGTAGACAGTGTGTGGGGTCTATCTTTTGGATATCGGTGGACTCTGAAAAGAAAGCAGTAAACTGCGTGGGTAATCCATGCTATTTCATCCACACTTCTAGAGAATTGGAATATGTAGGAACTATCATTATGGGTGGTCTCTTCTTGAGACATCAATTCCTATTCTCGTATAGTGCTATCAGTGAGGGAATCCTTGCCAGCGCGTGCGTCCGCGGCGCGGCTCCGCATTGATTAATACTATAGTTGTGCTTTTTGACTAAACGGACCGAATGAATGAATGAATGAATATATTCGACTTCAACATTTTCGAATAAATGAATGAATGAATAAATTCGACTTCAAATTTTTCGAATAAACGAATGAATGAATATATTCGACTTCAAATTTTTCGAATAAACGAATGAATGAATATATTCGACTTTAAATTTTTCGAATGAACAAATAAATGAATATATTCGATTCTCTATTTCGAATGAATGAATATCGGAAATCGAATAATTTCAAATAAATGAATTAATTTAACTACGGGCCAACCGAATTCAGAGTTCTGCGACGCTACTGCTTTGAAGAGGCAGTTTTTAAGACTGGCATCGAAGAGTTTTGCGACGCTACTACTTTGAAGAGGTAGTTTTTAAGAATGGCATCGAAAGCTTTTGAACTGCTCAATATTTCCAATATTCCGCTCAGGCAGGGTTCATGAGTGGTGGCACGCAAATTCGATAAGCATCGTTTCTACACTAGCGGCTGCCTGATGCCACCCACGGCGGTTCTATTCATACAACGCCAGCGCGTCACGAGCGGGCGTTTCGTTAGACCCCGTTCAGAGTTCATTCGCGTCGCGACGCGATGTTATAATCAGTCTACATCTCGATCACGCTACGTCGCGTCGCGTCTTCGCTGGGTTTCCACAGTGAAGAGGCGCGATACATTCGGAATTAGGCCTAGTGCATACTTCTGTCGCGGCGGCGGGGTCGCGGTGTAGGAACTGGTACAACCCGCCGCGCCCAGCGCAGTGATCGATCGCGTCTAGCACTGACAATCGTCGCGCGCGGCCAATCTAGTGGGAGCTGCTATGCGCGACTGTGTCGTGCCTGTGTCGCGGCCAATCTACACTTTTCCACAATGTGCGCGCTGTTTAGCGCCGTCTGGATGGTGTGTCGTGTCGTCGTGCACTGCACTACGACACCGCGACGTAAACGCCAGACATCCGACCTGGAAGGCAATAATACGTTTGTTTCAAAAGTTTTTGGTTGGTAAATAGCCTCGTATTCGTTTCGTATGTGTTCTAATCGACAGTTCTTTCTTGTTAGATTATATAACGACGATCGGCCACTCGAAGGTATTCATATTCCGAATACTACCATGGATTTCTTCATGATTTCGATCACTCCACATTTTCTTCTTTCATGCTTTTTTTTTAATGCAATGCACTACTCCTTGTCCGAATTATGTTCGCATTGAAAATCATAAAGAGAGACACTCTATTTTGAGAGCAAAGTATAATTGTACAATTTCGAAAACAATTCGAACGAACGAAAATTGAGAAAATTTCGTTTGAAAAAAATTTGAACGAACGACTTTCGAAAAACTTTAAAAATTTCGGAGGTCGAACGAACGAAATTCGAAACTAATCGAAATTTCGATTTTTTTCGAAATTTCGTATTTTTTTCGAAATTCGTCGGAACTTTCGAAATTTGTTCGAAAAAATTCCGAACGAACGAATTTCGAAAAATTTTCGTTTGGCAAAAGCTCGAACGAACGGAGTCTGAAAAAATTTCGTTCGACGAATTTTCGAACGAACGAAAAAAATTTCGAAAAATCTTTCGAAAATTTCTTTCGTGTACAACTATAGAGCAAATACCACGAAAATGGAAAAGTGATGTCGAATTTCGCAGAAACTGGCGCGAATCCACATTTCGAAATTCACTTGAAATTTTCTCAACCTTGCCTAGAATGGGTCTTTTTGGGTGCTGATCACTACGGAAATCACCATCGGTTCAGATTTTTTATGATTCGCGATCTTTACGGTGTATAAAACGTCAATCAGCCACCTTACATGATTTTGAAATATCGAAAGAAGTATCTTATCAATGATCACTGCCTTAAAAGTCTCCAGAGGTGAAGTTTTAGTCAAATCTGAAATTGAACAAAATCACCTCACATATAGAATATTTAGGTAAAGAGGGAGAGGACGAAATGAATTCCAGCTTCGTGTTGAGCACCCACACACGAGCCTGTGTTGGATGATAGAAGATTGGTCCCTATTTTCGAGAGGAGATAAATAAACACTCTGTCAAGAAAATAGTGTGTATTTTGTCGTGGACGCAGTATTGCGTGATATCCATTCGCAGGCGACCGGCCTACCACCGATCACGTCGTTCAGCACTCTCTGTCGCGGCGACGCCGTCGCACCCGCGACGAAGTATGCACTAGGCCTTACGCGCTTTCTCCTAGAACGATAGCGGTCGTATAGCGAGATGGGAGTTGTTCGGCCCGCCAGGCGCCAGCAATTCCATCAGTGTTACTGTCTGAGTTGGGGATAGTGTTCGCGGAATTTCTGGATTAGGCGTGATTCCTAGCTTTTTTTCGCTTTTCGTGAATTTGTTACTTCGACATTTTCTGCCCTAACAAGTATGAGCCGCAAAACTTGCTGCTATTTGATATTTACTCCTTCCCTTTGAGTATTGCTCATTTTGCCACCTATTCGTTTTTATTTCGTTTCCAAAAATCGATAAAAAAAGAACAAAATCCAAATTAGCCATCGTTGAAAGCCATAGAAGCACCTTGTCAAAAGTTGGGAAAAAATATACAGATCTCGCTCTATTGAAAAATCTTGTGCTCATTTTGATCTAGCGCATATGTCGTGGATTCGACTGCCTTACCAATTTTCGCGGCTTTAGCTTTGGCTACTGATAAATGGTCAGTCGGTACCCTGGATCTCCATCAAATTTCCGTTTCAACTCTGGAAACCGCCAAGTTTTGCTGAAAACCAAAAAAAAGCGTTGGATAGAAGACGATTCACACTTTCGACCAGTATTGCCCTTAGCAGAAGAAAATTCCGGCCCGCAATTGTGGACAAACGCTGTTGCAGCACGTAATGCGATGAAGTCGTGCTGGGACGAAGGTTGATCGTGCCGGGAATACATGGTCCCACCAGTATTTTCATCGTGTCGCAGCGGGTGTCTGCGATTGCGGACCAGAGATTCGCTCGGATGAAAGCACTTTTTCTGGTACTCGTCGAAAACAGATTTATTTTGAAACACATATCATCACTCGGAAGTTGAGGCGTTTCCATGTTTAATGAGGCTTGAGGCTGTGTTTGAGCTAATTACTCATCAGTTACGAATAACGAGTTACGAGGATTTGAAAATTACGATTTGCGCAATTCAAAATTTAAGTTACTCTCAGCCCTGACTCACACTAGTGCTGGTGCACTGGCCCTTCGAAAAATTTCTATGTAGGATCCGGTAATGGCTGTGTTAGATTATTCGAATATATTCGAAGATCGAATATGTTCGAATAATTGTCAGTGTCGATAGTCGATTTCGAATAATAATCGAATACCTGGTATTTTCGATAGTCGATTTCGAATAATAATCGAATATGAGGTTTTTTCGATAGTCGATTTCGAATAATGATCGAATATCCGCTTTTTTCGATAGTCGATTTCGAATAATAATCGAAAATCGGGATTTTTCGATTACTCGATAATCGAATAAATAATCGAATAATTTATTCGAATGTTTATTCGATTGCGAATATTCGAGCACAACTATAATTAATACCTTACGCGAAAGGTCTGTCACAACCTATTGACCACTCTTCGTCAAGTGCAGATATAGATTAATGCAGAAATTTGTGAAATTAAAAGTTCAAATTTAAAAAATAAACTGAATTAGACACGGCTACACATTCCACCACAGAGTACTTGGTGCTGATCAGAAAGAGAGAGCACCGGATGCTGATTCCAACTATAGCTCCAAGTTTTAGAAAATTCCCTTCGAAGCTACTCATGATCAAAAGATGGAAAAGCGATTTCGCGCCCTTTTTTCTTCTTTTGACTGAAACTTAGGGTGGGTATAGTGTCCGGCCACAGCAGGTTGCAACCGGTCAGTGACAGTTTGGTACGTCCGGCCGCAGCTGTCTACGGTCGGCCGCCGTCGGTTTTTCGACCAAACATGAACGGTGCCTCATGCATGATGCTTTATACCGTACCGTTGCAAGACCTATCCGGGTGGATTTTCGCCAATATCCATCAGCTGACCTTTTTTCCAGCGCTAGAATTGCGAAACGCTATAGAAAAGGAATATTGCAGCAGTAAGAGGAGGAAGAGATGAGTTGAAGAGCACCTTCGTGGCGGGGATTATAACAAGGACCTAAGCTTTATAAGTATGTATACAGTGCGCTTAAAGGCATCGTTTGCACTGGAGACCACTTTCCATTTTTCAGGCTAAATTCCATGAATGAGCCCAACAGACCACACCGGCAAACTTCAGCGCATCAAAAACGTAGGTTTATGAGCAGGGCTAAACGGAACTGTTCCGTTTCCGATTCCGTTTCCGTATTTCCGGCGTTTTTTGGGCTGTTCCGTTCCGCTTCCATTTCCGAGTTTTTGGACCTGAAACGGAACAAAATAGCACCACACGATTTATGGTAGTGGGTCAAGTCATCGATTTTCGAGGGTATCATGGGACGCTGAGATTTACATCCGACCTCTTGTTATCAAGGGAATATGTTAGCCTGGCTGAGACCATTCACAAATTTTGGGGTCCTGAAAATAACCCAAAACGGTCGTGGCAAGAATCTGAACGCCCTTTAGGGATTTCTTATGAGAAATGTGTAGCTTCTGCTCCGAGAATGAATGCTTTCGTAAAGTTTTTCCTCTTAATTCCACATACTTGTTTGTTTACCCCTACAACAGCAGTGAAAATGGTGTTGATTTGTTTTTGCACGTACAACCTGTCTTCCAGAAAGGAGTTTCGGCGGAGGCAGATGGAGGTGATCCCAGCGCAGAGAATCGGATAATTGACTTCCAATGGGTCCGAGACTTAGTGCACCCAAAAGGGCTCGCCGCCGTTACTCGCGGATAGGCTGCCAGCTGTCACTACAGTATGGCAGCCCCGCCCTTCGCTGACTGCGGCCGCGCCTCCAGATCGCGTCGCCGCGCCCGCGGTGAGAATTGCGGCAGCCGCGACCGACCGCCATGAGCCTCCAATACGGGGCTTCCTTGATGTTAAAGAAGCTGAATTTGTGCCTGGAGATTCATTAGCCTCCGGCTTCGGATCTTGGAAGCTTAAATGAACATCGAAGTTTCAAAATTTTACTTTAAGATTTCAATTTTTTCAAGGTTCGCCAAATGCACCTGAAATGACAAATCGTTTTGAAATTGATGGAATTGGAAATTTCAAATGTGATCTACAGATTGAAATTTTCGGAAAATGCATATAGAGTTCCCAGATTTTTACAGCAATGAGGATCGGTTGCAGCTGATTAGCTGCTGAAAACCGAATCGGAATCGCTCAATCAAATAAAAATTGAAATGTGATCTACAAATGCAAATTTTCAAATTCTCAGAAAATGCACCTAAAACTCCCAGATTTTGTCCTCTTTCAATTCTTAATTCTAGTGCTCAGAAATCTGAATTTTCCTACCATAGTTTCTTCTCTTTTCATATTGAAGCAATTCAACTACAGCAAACGATATTTAACCCATTATTTCTTTCTACTTCTCTGAAACGTTAAGGTACCTTGACGGTTAAATTCTATGTATGACTGAAACGAGCTAACGAAATTTCATTAATGTGTCTAAATTCGCTACTTTTCCTATGCTAATCATGCTGCCATTTATTGCAGTATAATAGAATAGGAAGCTGTGAACAGTAAATTTGGTGACAGGTAGTCATCAGACACTGAAGATACGGTGGAGGCCATCTTTGATGTAATTTGCTCGTAGCGAAAAAATGGCCTCTCTTAAAAAATTCGTTAAGGCTGTTCTGGTGCTTGAATCCGTGTATTTTTGAGATTTGAACCGATTTTTTTTAAAGACTTATGATCAACAATAGCTGTTAGGGATGCGGCGGATTTGTTACAAATTGCCTTTCCCCAGTACTTCATATGTATATTTTTCATATATTATGGTTTGTTCGGCTACATTTACTTAATAGTCGTAGTCGACGACTGTGCCGCATTGACCTGACCCGTTCTTCTCCTACAAACAGAGACTAATTACTAGTTTACGATCCTGAGTCGTTACCTGTGGACACGTTTGCGTCTAGCGGATTCCAGGGCAAACAGCGACATGAGCTGGGACTCATAGGTCGTAACATATATCATGCTATTTCGAGCAAATAATCACGAGGTTGTTTCAACGCAGAAAAACTTCAAAACATACCTGGAAAAATCCTGAAACGGGGAACTTATTTTCAGACTTTTTTCGAATATTCGGTTTTCCGAATACTTCGTTTTTTGGCCTTTTTCGAATATTCGATTTTTCTAGTGATTCGAAGTCGACATTTCCAATCAAATAATTTTTCAAATCAATTGATTCGGCCAAAATATATCATGGAGCCCCAATGCGAGCAGTATAATCTCGTGATTTATTGTTAATGTATTGATTCAATCTTTATTGTTGCAATTATTATTTATTTTTTCAATTATTAATATTGATATTATTATTACTATAAAAATTCATTTATCTATTTAATGATGATAGGGTTGATCAAATTCTAATAATTATTATTCTATAACATATTACAGTTATTACAGGTTGCTTACCGTACCCTTAGGGAAACAGAAGATCCCGTTATGAGGTCACGAAACTGGAGTATAGCAGCCAGCAGGACAACACGCTATGTGCATAACTCGTTGATGACTAATGATTTTTAATAAATTAGCACCATTTTTACAGGCTGTTGAGTTTGGTGACACGAAAATTTCATTCTGTAGTTCACATTTAATTTTTTTTTTAATTGAGCAATCACGAATCGGAGCATAGCAGCTATGCAGCTGCAACCGATCCTCACTGCTTTGAAAATCTGAGAGTTTTAGTGCATTTTCTGAGAATTTGAAAATTCGCATTTGCAGATCACATTTCAATTTTTTTTAATTGAGCAATTCCGATTCGGAGCACAGCAGCTATTCAGCTGCAACCGACCCTCACTGCTGTAAAAATCTGGGAGTTTTAGATGCATTTTCCAAAAATTTGAATTTGTAGATCACATTTGATTTTTTTTAATTGAGCAATCCCAATTCGGAGCACAGCAGCTTCCCAGTTGCAACCGATCCTCACTGCTGTAAAAGTGTGGGATTTTTTGGTGCATTTCCTGAAAATTTGAATTTGTAGGTCACGTTTAATTTTTTTAAAATTGAGCAACCCCGGTTCGAAGCATATTAGCTTCCCAGTTGCAACCGATCCTAGCTGCTGTGAAAATCTGGGAACTCTATATGCATTTTCTGAAAATTTCAATCTGTAGACCATATTTGAAATTTCCAATTCCATCAATTTCAAAACGATTTGTCATTTCAGGTGCATTTGGCGAACCTTGAAAAAATTGAAATCTGAAAGTAAAATTTCGAAAATTCGATGTTCATTTAAGCTTCCAAGATCCGAAGCGGGAGGCTAATGAATCTCCAGGCACAAATTCAGCTTCTTTAATATCAAGGAAGCCCCGTATTGGAGGCACATGGCGGTCGGTCGCGGCTGCCGCAGCTCTCACCGCGGGCGCGGCGACGCGATCTGGAGGCGCGGCCGCAGTCAGCGAAGGGCGGGGCTGCCATACTGTAGTGACAGCTGGCAGCCTGTCCGCGAGTAACGGCGGCGAGCCCTTTTGGGTGCACTAAGTCCGTACCCCACTTCCAATCAGCCCTGAGGACGCAGCGCAGGCACCCACGTTCTTCTACACCTAGAATCGCTTGAACTACTTTCTGGGGGACAGGCTGTACAACAGCGTCGTGCGGCAACAAAAAATTAAAAATTTTGCAAATGTAAACGGCAAACCCGTGAAACGGCCCGCAAACTGCAATCGGCAAAAACTCTTCTGTACACCATTTCGGGGGGCGGCGAAATACAACGAATAAATTTCGAAATAGCCTTCTCGCATTCCCAGGAGCGAGGATTTGGAGTCATTTAATGCCTCGTGGTCAGACTTTATTTTGAGTAAACATTAGCTTATTGACTAAAATCATTGCTTATTTAATGAGAGCTGCAGACGCAATGAGCAGCGACGAAACGTGAGAACGAGACAATTCAAAAATTTTCGCTCTCTTCCGTTGCCGGATTTCCGTTCCCGGCGTTTTTCTCTCATTTTTCTTCCGTTTCCGGAAATTTTGAAAAAGATTCCCGCACAGCCCTGGTTATGAGTTCGGAAGGGGTTAATGATGAGGATCCGCCACCAGTTCTCACCGGTCGTCTACCACTTTTTCATAGAATTTTAATGCGAAGGTCGAACAACATGAAACATAGTTACGGCACAAACTCCACATGCAGAACAACTTTGAAAATGACAGTAGAGATCTCTCCAAATGCAGTAAAACGTCGAAAACGATTTTGGCACGGAATTTGAATTAAAATTTTCAGTGTTCAGACTTACTTTTCTTTACAAAAGAGGTTGTTTCATGGACCTTTTGGACATTCTCGTTCACTAGAGAGGCCAAGCTACACAGAAACATGACAAAAATAGTATAATGTTTTCTGCTCGTACGATGCCTTTAACATTGTGGAAAGTGCGATGTGGCTAACGACGAGCGCGCAATCTTGTGAAAGGTGTTTAGACTCAGATATTTGTGAGGAAGCTTCCGAGGACAATAGACCTAATTTGGTCGTTCTCACTCGGTCGAGGGAAGAGGAGCGAGACGTCCCCCCGGAGGGGAACGTCTTGCCCCTCTCTCTTCGAATTATGCACAACGATAGACGGTGGAAACAGTCGATCGCAGGGGTAGCACAAGGGAAGTTCTACTTACGGTTGTTCCCATGGCCTCCCCCGACCATAATGAACGCGAAAACAAAGCTGCAGCGTATACGGTGATGCAGATGGGTTAGTGGCGAGGTGGTCTCGCACTTTGCAAGTTGAGCGAACAGATCTGCCTCTCAAGGGCTACGTAAGGCATTTCTGTTTGGTTTTCAGAGGAGCTAATAAGCTTCTCTATAACCTTTCATCAGAGATGAATATTTCTGGACTGACTGCAGCTTTTCAGGAACAGGAGACTTTCGAAAACAGCGAGTTTCAGAAACTGATTTTCGATCAATCATTGAACAATGGAAAGATCTGCAGTCGGAAGGTCGCGGGAAGACCTGCATTCGGAAGGACAAGAGAACTCCTGCTGTGGGAACTTCCCTTATTACTATGCGCTCGAGAGGTCCCCTTCGCCTCCCCCCAATTCGAGGGAAGTTCGCCAGTTGTTTCGAGGGAAGTTCTGCTGTCGTTCTCGGGAACTCCCCAAGAGTATCTGAGGAGGTTGAGAGGGGGCATGATTGTCAGGGCCGGTGTCAGAAATTCACAACAAGATTATGAAAATTACCAATCATGTCTGTTTTCCTGCGTCTTTTAGCCCTTAGGGCGAGCTTACGTGTCTCCGCATGCCAGAGACATATTACTGGCCAAGATCGGAGTCTCATCTACCACCAATTCACCAGATGTCGTAGCTTCATCTTTCCGCCAGGCTGTTGCGTATTATGCTCTCCATGAATTGCTGCTGTCACTAAAAATTTCTGCAGATGTGTGCATCCGCGCAGGAAGCAGGCTTTTAATCACCTCATTCTCACACATTGTCATATTCTGAGCTGCAGTTGGCGCCTAACGGTTGAAAACTTTTCGCTGAAGCAATGTTACTTAGCAGTAGATTAGCCTATGAATTGAAAATAAGCGGCTGCATTTTTCGTCGAAGTGCTTTTTTTAAGAGTGCAATGAGTTTTCCCCATTCACTTCTCTGAAAAGCATTGTTGTCTTTTGAGAAATTGTGCAGTTGTCTGCATTCTGCTACACACATATTTCTGTTGTAACATGGTTCAAAAAATCGATGCTATCTCTGTTTTTCATGAAGTTTTGCTCGTAGGCAAGTGCTGTCCCATCACTAATTAATCACCTACATACGCTACAAGTCCCTTGCTGAGATTATTTTTGGTGCTGTATATTTGATGAGATCACAGTAACGTGAAAACAACTGATTTTGATGGATATCGAATCACAACATCATTTCCATGAGAGGCCTAGCGGATCGCTGTCTTTTAATGTAAATTCCTATGTTAAGCGATCTGTGAGCTCAATCATGGTTCAGTATTGATGTTCACAAGGCATAGAGGATGTAGGACTGAATTGATGAGTCCGTTATGCAGCATACGCCCTCACTCCCTCCGACAAGTGGGAATCGTCAAATGGCTTAGTCAAATGCTGTAATAAGCCATCACGTGGAGTGAGCCACACGTCAGCTCTGAAGTGTTTTCATGCGTTTTCCCCACTTTCCCTTGAAACTTTCCACTTTGTCACCTCCTCGATGCATTCGTCTCCAAGACCTGATTGATTGAAAAATTTTTCAAGCATACCCTAATCCTATATGACTTCTCTCCTACTCATTCATACCACAAAAACATTTATCTGATTCTGCTCCCTGTCACCCGATCTGATACATACTTATCTGAAACCGGAAACGATCAAAAATCCAATACGGTTGCTATCCGATATTTGAAGAGAATTTGGACCAATATTTGATTCGAGCGACGATTAGATGTTGCGATTTTGGCAATAGCTGAAATCTGATTCAAAGGTTTGAATGTAGAGTTTACGCAATAAGTTTAGTCTGATGAATGGACGGGCTGCGACGGTAGATCACCCCGCGCTAATCGAAACCCCATTCTCCAGTGAGGCCGCCAACCCCGCACGGCCAGCCGCCTGGTCCATGCGTCAAACTAAATCGAAAACGGAAACCATAAAGTCCACCGCCGGAGAAAAACGGTATAGCATGGTTGCAGCCAATGTTCTGATTAAGTTGTAGTCGTGGCTGTTTGGCAAACGTCGTCAACCGAACTGCCAAATCAGATGTGGGATGGTAGTAATCTTGTCTTTTAACACGAGTCAACCACGCGCTCCTGACCGTTGGTTGACCATGAACCAGCCACAGCTTAGCCGCTGACTAACCACCTCTGTAATAAGGATCAACTCGTTTTTCAAATGTAAAGTACGCGTTACTTAAAGAAACGCAACCACTACACAGTATGTAATGTAAAAAGCGATTAACGCATCCGCATTCTCCTTTAAAGCTTTAACTCATAAAAGTTCGCTGGGGTTTTTGTAGACCACTGGGAACGGTTCGATCTCATCGATCATTATAATTGCAGGACAACATATGGAGAGTTGGGAATTGGAGAAAACAATGAAATTTTCTCAAATTGAAGGCATTAAATCGAAAAAAGAATGACAATTTGTACATTTTTCTTGCAGCTGCTAAAATTGTACTATATTATCTGTATAGGACATGATTAAAAAACACCTAATAAGGCTAAACTGCATTTTCTCATTCAATCTTATGTTATAAACAACAAATTGGTAATGCATTAACCATGCTTACTTTGGTAGCCCTTGTTTCTACATAGAGGTGGTTCGATGTGTTCGCCGCAGAGTGAAATTGCATTTTAAAACCGCTCATTGACTACTCTGCCAACGCGTAGCTAGATGCCTCCGAGGGCGCGGCCTGAAACGCCGCCCCATTCCATGTAGCTAGAATTTGAGGGTTTTAGCTACGATAGCTAAAACCGGCATATTCTTGTGTCGAGGCTGCAAGGGTGTAAATTCTGCGCATATTCTACGTAAAAACGGAGGCCAAATTCGAACCAGTGTTCTCTATGACGCTAAACCCGTATATTCTCGCTCTAATTTTGTAGCGAAAATCTACGGATTCAGCGGCAGGCTGTGTTGAAATGCAATCTCAAACCCGCGCTGGCTACGCGGAACGCTGGGATGCCGTTCGAACAGTGTTGGCCCAGTCAATCCAAGGATAACTTCACACTCTGTGGGTGGTCGTAGAGGGTGACCCCGTGTCCCTCTCTGGAAGACCTTGCTAGAGATTTTGACCGCTGGGATGCTGCAGGCCGTGGGGAAGAAACGATGATGCGCTCGATCGCGGCGGGGATCGTCTTTCTGGTATGGATCAAGACTGGGTGGGTCGATCAACCGAGTGCTGCAACGAGAATAATCGTAGATTATGCGGGGGCTATAGCGAGAATTTGCATAGAATATGCGGGCGCTGTAGCTAAAATTTCACCAACTGAGGCTAAACATTCCGTAATTTACGTAAATTATCGTGTCAAAATTAGACTAGATGCCTCCGAAACCCTGGGCATCTCTGGTTTCCGTGTGAGGCATCTAGCTGCGCGTTGGCGGAGTACGCAATTTTTCATTTCTAAACAGGAGCAGCAGTTTCTATGCCAAGTTTTTCGCCTTCCCCCACGTTCAATATCAAGGGTAGGCTCTTAATGTTCGTGTTGCTTAAGAATAAACCTCTCTCATACCATATTTTCTCCAATGGAGCTGGCGATCTGCTACCCAATGACCGCGTGGTAGCCACCCGCTGAGGCTCCGTCCATACGTGGCGAGAGCGTGCGATGACGCAAAATCGATGGTCATCGTGGGCATACGATTCGCTAGCCGCTCACAGGTGCTCCTTCTCGCGCGCCTTCGCCCGCTCGCTCTCGCGCGCTTACGCCAGCACCACGAAGCAGGCAACAAGTTTCAAGATTTCTGCTCCATCACTAAAGCAGGTGGCATTGAACCTGTAGCAAAACTACTGTCCTTCTTTTCCATAATTCCACCACGGAAGTCGACAACGGTGGGGAATCATCAGCCGTTGCGCCAACTCGAGCGATTGATCACCCGGTCAAACGTTTTCAATTGAATCAACACTAGGTAGGGGGTGTTTTCCTGAGTTAATTTGCGGGCAGCGTTGAGGAGCGTCGAGAGGCGCATATCAGCGGGAGCGCCCGCTCTCGCCACGTATGGACGCTGCATTGGCGGCGGTCAACTCGCGGCAAACATGCAGATTACTACCACCTGTGATTTATGGGTGACTTTTCGTTTTCACTTTTTCATGTTCTGTTATTGTTTCTATTCATTTTTTCTTGTTTACGTAGGTTATACAAATCTGTGGGCTTTTTGTTGTGTGTGAGCATAATTTATGTTTTTTTTTCGGCTCAGCAAAGATTTTGACCGGAACGTTCTCTAGGATGAAAAATTTTCCATGAGTCTGCTGCCTTTTACAAAAAGCTGCACTGAGGAAGTCAATGCCATTCTTAAGCCATAAGGCTGTTTTCCCAATTTATGCTTTGTTTTTTATCACCAGTAGTGTTTTCAATAACAGTGTAGAACCTAAAAGGTTAACAAAGAAACATTAAACAACTTATTTGAGAGGATTGCACAATGGAATCCAGCCAACAAATACATTTACAGCGTATTTAGCGGAGTGGCAGCAACCGTAGTACGACCTTTTTTCGCGGGGGTCGACTGTATAATATCGACCACACAAGAAAGTCACTATGGCGTCCATCAACCTGAACAAGACCAAGTACCCTGTGAGGATGTCCCTGCAATGAGTTGGTGACTCGAGCAGAGTCTTTGATCTCAAAGAGTTTTTTTTTTGAGAAGGTATGTAGAGTTTGCGCAATAACTTTAGTCTGATGAATGGACGGGCTGCGACGGTAGATAACCCCATGCGAA
Source organism: Aplectana chamaeleonis (assembly GCA_029168955.1). NCBI lineage: Eukaryota > Metazoa > Nematoda > Chromadorea > Rhabditida > Cosmocercidae > Aplectana > Aplectana chamaeleonis. The sequence goes on from JAPDOI010001431.1 coordinate 110,279, forward strand.
TCGAAACCCCATTCTTCAGTGAGGCCGCCAGTCCCGCATGGCCAGCCGCCTGGTCCATGCGCCAGACTAAATCGAAAACGAAGACCATAGGTTACAGCAGCAAAATGGCAAGAGCAAAAGTGTACTCCACCTTAATCTTCTGAACAGCTGAGAAAAGGCCTCATATTCGTGTACAATACCCCAAAGGGTCCGAGGGACCGAGTTCAGGCAAAATCTCTGGCGTCTCGAAATTGGCAACGGACGTCTAGATGTAGGAATTCGCCACACCAATGTTCATGAACGGCGGCATAAAACTTTGGGGATCCGTTAACCTCACAACGTTGAAACATATGCCTATCAATTACCTAAGTGATAAGTTCTCGCCGAAGCTCATCAGAACATGTTAACAGTCAAATAGATTGATATGATTTGTATACACTGCGCGGCAAAACTATATGACATACCCCGATTTTCGCGATACTGGATTTGGCGTGGGCCGAGCAGAAAAACTGGCCGCTACTCCTTCGAAAACCCACGGGTACAAATTTTCATAACAATACGTGAAATTTTGCGAGGCTGTTCCAGGCAAGTGTCAAAATTGACCGATGCAAAACTATATGACATAGCAGGTGAATCTTGGGAATTTCGTGAATCTTGAAGATTTGCGGTGGGAAACTCTTCAAGATTCATGAAATCCCTTTAATAACAGGATGTTCTTGCTCCTTACCTTCCAAAATGCCACATGGAACCGAAATGTAGGGATTCGGAAGAGCTCAGATTGATCTCATGAGCTATATGGGCCGTAGTATTCGATCTCTGAGCCAATGAATTGGACGAGCTGGAGGCTGCATTGCTCGGTATATTGAAGATACTGATTTGTACTTGCACAAAGCACGAACAGGAAGATCAAGGAAGCTGAAAGACCGAGAAGAACGGGCAGCCGTGAGGCAGGCATCGAATCCCATGATGTGTTCCAGCGAGAACAAGAGGAGTCTTAGACCTGCGCGTCGTCATATCCACAATTCTGCGAAGCATTCATAGGTCCCGGAACGTCGTCCGAGAACGAACGAAAAATGCTCCACGTCTTACGGACAACCACAAGAAATCGCGGCTTTAATTTGCCCGAGTATGCATGCACACCAATTCGAAGAAGGTGGGTCCTCTCTTCAATCTGCATGTTGAACGCCCTCGTAAGAAAACAACTTTATAGATCGTTTTCTCGTACAAAGAAAAAGTTCAACTTGGACGGACCCGGTGAATTCAATTCGTACTGGAGAGATCTGCGCAAGGATCCACTCACGTTCTCGAAGAGGAACTTTGGAGGAGGAAGTTAAATGAGTTGGGCAGCATTCACCTGGTACGGCAAGCTAGACATTGCCTTCGTTTCTTGCAGTATGAACTCTGCAGATTACCAGAGATCACCTCCTGCCCTTTTTGAGGCACCATCACCTTGTATTCCAGCAGGACAATGCGTCCATTCATGTGAGCAGGTCGACGCTTGATTGGTTTCAGGCCAATCATGTCAAATAACTTGAATGGCCCGCCTGTTCGCGGGACCTCAACCCAATGAGAAACTTGTGGGGTATACTTGCGCGAAGCGTATACGCTCATGGCAAGCAGTGCGAGTCCGTAGCTCAACTGAAGGAAGCCGTAATCGCCGAGTGAGTCGCAATTGAAGGTGGCGTCCTTTAGAATTTAGTGAACAGTATGCCAAACAGATTATTCGACGTTACCCTGCGCCAGGGTAATTCCACTGACTATTGAGTGCATGTTATCGATTGTTATTAGAGTAAACGGATTAGTACATAATCTGTAAAGTTGAAGTTCTGGCTGTATCCTCTGCTATGTCATATAGTTTTGCCTCGGTCAATTTCGACACATTCGCCAGCTTTCCAAAATTCGACGTATTTTTATGAAAATCCGTAAACAGGGATTTGAGAACGTGCTGCGTCGATTGGTTTTTGCAGTTTTTCTGCTTAGTCCACGCCAAATCCAGAACCGCGAAAATCGGAGTATGTCATATAGTTTTGCCGCGCAGTGTGGGAGCCGCTGGTTCCCCGAAGCTATACCCACCTATTTCAATGTTCAGGGTTACAATACCGCTCGTAGGATTTGGTCAGAAAGCGCGCGAGTTCAGGGTTTAGCGTCTTTTTCGTCTTTTCCTTATAACTCACTCCAGAATTCACTCTGAGCGAAACTAGGGTGATATCCGTGATCCTGGTGTCGAGGGCTACCAAATAGTATACCCCTTGTTGGGGTTTCGTTTTGAACTCGCGAAGTTTGTCAGGCAGGGTATACTGTATATTACCATTTGATGTAGGAGGGGGGCTCTGCGTCCTGTGTCTGTGTCCTCGTGGCTCCCACCACACCGTCTGCAACGCGCTGACCGTCTGTGGCCTCGCCGACTTGCGTCCTGCCTCTCCGCGCTGAGATTATCGACGGTTCCCCACCGTCGTTCTATTCGGTGTGAACCGTTGGGAAATCTCGCGGGTAAGCGGCAGGGATGATGCCGCGCGCGGCGAAGGAACAGTTCGACGTTCTCCCACCCAAAATTAGCAGCTGTGATTGTGGTAACAATACGATACATAGCATTGTGCCGTATTGTTCCCACGCAAATCCTCCAGCACCCCCCACCCCTATTCTCAAAAAATGTGAGGAAAAAACTTATTCTGTTTAAACAAATGTTCCATTTTGACTGTTTAATCATCTGATGTTTCGATGTTTAGGCTTCGATAATTAGAATAATTTCTCATAAGTTTATAACACTTTTGCGTCGCTCGAGCATTCTTGCTTCTACTTAGAGATTCTGTGCCTGATCATAGATTTTTTATTGAGGAAAAACTCATTTAATTTTTTTTTCGGATTCATTCTCTTAAAGTGGTCCTCTATGAGACCGTGGATGTTCTCTTCAGTTTAAATATTTTCATGAGGCTAAAAGTAGCTGACTGCGGTTGTTTTACTTGCTGTATTCATCTTTTTTTTGTGCATTTCAGAGGCAGCAGAAGGAAAAATGCCTAAGCGACATTAAATTTTTATAAACCCATAATTGATATCATCTCACACCCTGTGCGGGCCTCAACAGTGACCGAGAGGCATATTTAAGACGGAGAACGCTGCGCACACGCAGGCGCGTGATGCTTGCCATAGAGCCTCCCAGCGAAGACGCTTGATAAGTCAATACCGCAAAGTTCTAGGATGGATCCGGTGGCATAGAGCCAGAAAATTCGGAGTAGATTTCTCCATCCTTAAGAAGGAAAGAATGTCAAGTTGAATAAAAACTGGCGCTTTCTGTGAAATGTTTTACTATTGGATTCCCTGACACTATCTGCTTCGTCTTCTTCTTTAGCATTTGAACAGTTGGGTCGGTGCCGTTCCTTCCTCTGCGTGGCCATGCATGCAGCTTGTAGTCTAAGCTTTTTAGGAAGAACATCGATCGGGCAAACATTTCCGAGGCGATTTTACAATGGCCAATGAAAGTTAAGAACAGCATTGTGTATGATCATTGAGTCTCAAAAGCAGGTCTATGATTCCCTGCTGAAACAACGAATATGTGAATTTATCCCGCTTTCTACACTGCTGAAGCCAGTGGTCACGATGGATAATAGCTGTGTTCGTGGTGGGTTCTGGGGGAGATTCATGAACGCACATTCGCTGGTTTGGTTAGGGTTTGTTTCGGGTTGGTTGCAAAACAGCGATTCATGAAGCTCCGGTTTGGCAATCTCTGGGTCACGGGTGGGCTAGAATCCAACCCACCTCGGAAAGGCTGGTTAGGGTGGGTTAAGTGCGGCTAGCCAGCTAGACGTTCAATTCCGTGCAGATTGTGCAATTTCACTGAATTTTGAATGTGACTTTGTTTTCTTTTTCAATCCCAGGCAGTCTTAGGGCACGACGGCTCGGCAAATATTCGGAGCGGACCCCCCCCTCCAACCCGGAGCCGTTGACAACCATTTCCCTAGGGGTCGCCGAAAACGATTGTCACCCACCCCAATTTTCGTCTTGCGCGTCATGGCGACAGCGGCGTTCGCATTGGAGCGCACTAGATGATTTTTCACCACTTTCACTGCGATCCTTCTCTTTGTTCCTATTATTGTCGTTTAGAAACTAACATAAAGCTGCAAACTTGCTCTGAGTTTTCCATACATGTCCTTGTCTCGCCCTAAGTCATCACAACAGAGACATCGCACGTATTTTTTTCTTTTTAAAACAGCAATTTCACTCTGAACAACGGTAAATACGTGAAAAAAGCGAGCAGTTTGCGAGCAAGTCTGACCTTGAAATCAATTGAATTTTTATAATCTATATTATTAAACTTTTCACAGTGAATAATCAGGAAAAACAGCAAGAATAAAAAAGACGTACACTGACGCGGACAGAATTGATTAGCTGGCACCGATTTACCAGCTACAAACACGTTTTGACACCCGGTTTGCAAACCAAGCCGACGAAAACATTCATGAATCGCTGGTTAGCGCGGGGAAGTGGTTTGGTTACGCGTGGGCTTGCAAACCAAACCAAACCCTAACCCAACCAGACCAACGAATGTGCGTTCATGAATCGCACCCCTGAGCGATTCTGGAGACACCATTGTGATCAGCCCAAAATCCTCTTAAAGGCACAGTACACCCTCAGATATGAATTTTGAGATTTTCGTATATTTGTGTAGAAGATCCCTGCTGTATAACACGTGCAGAATGCGAGATCTGAATTCCTCCAAATAAGCGAGATATAGGCGACCACCAGGGGCCCGACCCCCTCCAGCCACCACCACAGGCCCGGCCCCCTTCCTGATTTTTGATCTCAATAGCGGCTATATGGATGGATGAATTCTCAATATGTCGTGTTCTTCAGTCCATTGCCGGACTGTCTACTTGTCTTGTTTTGCTCTCGTGCAGCGATTGCGAATGAAGAGAAATACAGGCCTGAGACAACTCGTCCACCACATTTTTGCCCTCAAGATGCAGGCATTTTCAAGGAGCCATATCTCCTTTCGTAGGGGGTCTTGGACGATTTAAGAGATACCATTGCGATCAGAGGGTGGCTCTCTCCAAGATAAGCATGAAATCTGAAAAATATTTTTTTGGGTGTCCTGTGCCTTTAAAGGCAGCAGACACGCTCGAAAAAGTTGTTGAGATAACTACATTAGTGGGGTCGTGCAGGCCCTAGAAGAGCCATCACGAAGTTGCAAGCGTTGAAAACGAGTCCGAATGACCGTATTTGAGCCGTAGTCAGTCACGAAATCATTCTTGCTCCGCCCATCGATACGGGCTCCGCCCCTCCATACAGGTATTCAATGCTCGATTGCGGGCACTTCAGATTACTTTTTAGGCTTCTAGCGGCGTAAGCGTTCCAGAAAGAGCCGTACGAGTACATTAGCGTCGTTTTCTCAACAAATTTGTTGCTAGCTCCGCTATTTCAGCCAGTGCCGTGCAACTCGTCCATTTACCGTTATATCTTACGTACCGTTATATCTTAATTTCCGTCGATTTGTTTTCGTCTTTTTCGTTATTTCTGAATACTAACAGCTTCAGACCTTCAGTTTAATCCATAAAATTGATATCATTTTTGAGCGTGTCTGCTACCTTTAGAGCTAAGCAAGAAAAACGGAAAACGATTTCAAAGTTGGGCTGTGCCTTCAGGGTATCGCAGAATGTGTGCATTGCTTACATTTATTTAGCCCAATATTTATTCACCCCAATAAGGACAATGTGTAGATTTAAAGGCAGTGTTCACGATGAAAATCGTTTTTCTGTTTTTCAGCCTATCTTGAAAACGGTCCCATGCTGATTTCAATGATGTCTCTGGAATCGTACAAGACCCCCTGGAAACGGAGTTATGGCCCTTCGAAATTCAGCAAAGGAAACATTGTGGACGTGTTGTCCGAGACTTGTAACTCCCGTTTGTTGCAACCGATGCATGCGAGCTGATCTGCTCTTGATCGGAAACCATCGCTCATCTAACCACGAATTCAGGGCTAATTTTATAGGTCGTGGGCGGAGTTGCCCAATGGGTTGGCTGGCTCACGAGATTTTCGCCCACTTACTGACCGTTTTTCGTCGCACTTCCGCTCTTAGTCTTCTTACAGGGACCCAAAGCTCAGGTTTCAGACAAAAAAACGTGCAACTTTTTCTCCGTTAGCACTGCCTTTAGAAACGTGGAAGCCAAAAAAAGTGGGTCCTGCACGAATTGTACAGCTCCTGCTCAAAGGTTGTAGCTCGCAAGACATAGTTACTACACGACTGACTCTCCGCAAGTTTTCTACGAATTTGTGAACCCAGGTTAGTATTTTTGGCGAGAATCGCGTTTTTGAGCGACGTATCCCACTACACTGTAGTTATCAATAGTTATCAACGCTGTACAGAGGCCTTTGTACTTCTCACATACGCTAAATATCGCAAGTCACCTAGCTCGAATAGTGTACGGGTGTGGAACTGCAGTGTGTTGTGAGAAAGAGCGCTCCAATTCGACGCCGCGACGCGAGCGCGCGCGCTACCGATAGAGGCCAGCCGAGTTATATTTACGTAACACAGGACCCCCGGTCGATTAGTGCCGGGCGCATTGAATAGTGAACGCACCCACGCCGATTGAGTTGCTGGTTGAGGGACCGGCGAAAATCAGCGCTGCTGGCCTTGTTGGGAGAGAAGGCCTGAATAGGGGAGTGTGCAAGGCCGAACGTGTGCAGGGGAAAGGCAGCACGCGAGTCGGCGAGGCCACAGAAAGCCAGCGCGTTGCAGACGGTGGGGTGGGAGCCACGAGGACGCCGACACAGGACGCCGAGCCCCCCTCTTCCATCAAATGGTAATAGACAGTATACCCTGCCTGTCAAACTTCGTTAGTTAAAAACGAAACCCCAACAAGGGCTATACCATTTGGTAGCCCTTGACACCAGGATCACGTATATCACCATAGTTTCGCTCAGACATGATTTTGAAGTGAGTTATAAGGAAAAGACGAAAAAGACGCTAAAACCCGACCTCGCGCGCCTTCTGACCAAATCCTACGAGCGGTATTGTATATGATGCTCTGAACACGAATACGTCCTTAATTCTCAGTTTAGCGGCCAATTACTGTACGCTGCGGTAGGTGTCAGACAATTTGGTCATAATAACACACCTAGGTTTTGAAAAAAAAAGCAGCCCGAATCTCATATCTATGTTCATCGTCTCAATTAATTCCCCTGGAAAAATTCTGGGCAAAAAAACGATCTCCAAAATCGATTGCGATAAGTGGATGTTGGACTATGCCAATTGGTCATACTTCGCTTGGCGGAAAGCGGTGACAAGTCAAACAAATCGGTTTTTGATCGATACCCTGACTCATCGATTGACATTAGACACCCCAATCCATTTAAGGGTTAACCGTAATAAGAATACCCAAGAAAACGTGGTCCATATATAAATGGGTGACAGGAGCCCGTCGCATTATATCCTGGTCCTTACTGTGGTATTACATCTTCTTTCATGCACATGTAGAGTTCGCGCAATTATTTTAGTCTGATGAATGGACGGGGCTGCGACGGTAGATCACCCTGTTCGAATCGAAACCCCATTCCCCAGTGAGGCCGCCAACCCCGCACGGCCAGCGGCCTGGTCCATGAGTCAGACTAAAATAAAAACGGACACCATACCTATTCTCTGGTTCCGGGAAAAATTTACTCTGTTCCCTCGCGCGCTTGTGGGGAGCGAGGGTAGAGACAGCGAGAAAGTGTGGGGAGAAGGAGACGCAGAGTACGCGCGCAGACCCTTATGCTAGAATACGTTATGGATTTTATATGTAATGCACAAAGGAACAAAATAGCGGAATATGCGTTATAAATTTTACATTAAGCACAACAGTTCTCCGAAATTGTGAGGAAATCTCTCCTAAAAAGCAGGGAACAGCGGAATCTATGGTTTCGCTTTCAAACACCCGCAGTTTCGAGAGTTTTTGGTTTTCCGCATTCCAAAAACCACAGAAAGGACTTCGAAACTCCGGGAAATGTCGGGTCTATCGCAGCAAAAGTAGCTGAACAATAATTTCGAATTTTTCATCACTTAGCTTTCAGAGAACCGCATTTTAGCGCTCCTCTGTTCGTTTCGCACACGAATGCCGAAACCCGAAAAACATTTTCTCGCCGGAATCCGAACTTGGGTTTCCGAATTTCCATATTTTCATTCCGCACATCTTTGCTGATTACGTGTTCCATTGCATACGTCCACTGTATTTTCGACTTTGTCATTTCCAACGTTATGCTGCGTGCTCCAACTATTCACAGCTAGAACAGAGTGTTGAAAAACCTCTGTGTCCATGCTTCCAAAATTTCATCTCGATTTATTTTTGCAAGAACTTCTTTATAGCGCTTTTATCGATTTTCGGGGCCGTTTCATTGTATGTATATATGTACTGATCCACTAAGTCCACGCAAGAATTTATTTGTTAATCGAATCACCTTATTGCCTAACCGTTACCTAAACTTGCTCTTTATTCTGTGGGTTAACCGAAAAGCCGACTTGATTCGGCTGTCTGTTCTCAAATCACAGTGGACAGAAGCGGCACTATGTACTCCCCCCTTGAATATAACCGTTTTAACTTCACAGATTGAGTAGAATCACGTGCACTTCTCTCATATCCTGCGCATAATTACATCTTAAAGGCAGCATACACGCTCGCAAAAGTTGTTAAGGTAACATCATTAGTGGGGTTGTACGGGCCCTAGAAGAGCCCTCACGAAGTTGGGAGAGTTGAAAACGAGTTAAAATGACCGTATTTGAGCCGTATTGAGTCACAAAATCATCCTTTCTCCGCCGACCGATACGGGCTCCGCCCCTCAATACCAATGTTCAATGCTCGATTACGGTCATTTTGGCTCATTTTTCACGCTTCTAACGTCGTAAGCGTTCCAGAAAGGGTCGTACAAAGACATTAGCGTCGTTATCCCAACAAACTTATCGCTAGCTCCGCTATTTCAGCCAGTGCAGTAAAGCTCGTCCACTTCTGGGCCAATGTAGAACGAACCGTTATATCTTCATTTCAGTTGATTTTTTTCCAGTTTTTTCGTTATCTCTGATGATTAACAGCTTCAGACCTTCGATTCTTTCCATAAAAATGATATCATTTTTGAGCGTGTATGCTGCCTTTAAAGGCAATGTCAGCGCAGGAAACCATATTTAGTTTTTTCTTGTCAATCCAATGTGTGAACCATGTGGAGATAGCTGGTAAAGCTTGAGACCTCAAAGCTGGGTATTCATAACGGTGTAGCCTCTCCGAAACTGCTCCATGGTCTGGGAAGGCGTTTTCCCGGGGAATAATTTAGCACGAGGATCAGAAGCGCCCCGACAGGCTCCGGCAGGGCATGGAAATTGAAAATTATATAACCCTTATTCTGAGAATGCTCGCGTTCAAACGTGTGTATTGGAAACTCCTTGTTTTTGGAGAATTCTTGACAATGAAAAGGCCTGAAGAAAAAATCAACCGATGAAGTTGAGAGGGCTAAGCCATTCCAGAAGTCCAGTCTACCTACAAGTAGGTCTCTTTGGTCATGGGCTCTGTGTTGGTGAGACTACATTTCCGGTCAGAGAGTCTTCAAATTTCTGAAATCGATTCCAGTGTTGACTATGTATGCCCAGTATATTCGGAATCTGAAAATTCCAAGTAACCTCCTGGTCACTCTTGTCTCTACCTGTACAGCCCCTTATAAATATTATCCACTCATTATTAAAGAAATAAATAATTAATTGATTACCATCAAAATCGGGTTAGCTCTTCTGTAATTAATGATCATGCACTGACCGAAAGGTTCGAAGAAACTTTCACAGCGTATTTTTCTGACTTCCTTGTGTTTTTAGAACTTGTTATGGAACACCAATTTCTGAATAAAGAATGTCAGTGCATGATCATTTATTACGCCCTTTGAAGGCACAGGAAACCCAGAAATTTAATTTTCAGATTTCATGCTTATCTTAGAAAGAGTCACACGCTGATCACAGTGGTATCTCTGGAATCGTCCAAAACACCCTTTGAACAAAGTTATAGCTCTTCAAAGGTGCCTAGATTTTGAGGAAAAAAATTGGTGGGCGAGTTGTCCCAGGCCTGCACTTATCTTTATTCGCAATCGTTGCGTGGGAGAAAGTCAGGATAAGGAAACAGTCCGGTAATGGACTCAAGAACGACGACTTGTTGGAATTCATCCATCCATCGAGCCGCTATCGAGTTCGAAAATTTGTTAGGGGGTCGGGCCTATGGTGGTGAGCGAAGGGGGTCGGGCCTGTGGTGATTGCCTATGTCTCGGTTATTTAGAGGAAATGAGATCTGGCATTTGACACGTGTTATACAGGAGGGGTCTTCTACACAATTACATGACAATCTCAAAATTCATATCTGAGGGTGTAGTGTGCCTTTAAAGGCAGTGTTCACGATGGATGAAGTAATGGAGAAAACTGCAAAAATCTGTGTTGATCCAAAACAGCTGAAGAACTGAGGTGGTTCCTCTCCGGCAAATGCGCTAAGATTAAAGCTATCAAGGCATAAAGATGCCGATTCGCGCACAGGTGCACAGCGCCGCCCATAGAAAGTGAAATTTCTAATCCTGGTCAAAATTCTGCGACGTGCACAGCAACTAATAAAGTAATTTACGTAATAAAAAGTAATAAAAATTGTGTGAGACTTTGTCAGGGCGTCGTCCTGACAGGTCTACGACTGTTTTATAGTCTGTGAAGGTGTATCTGTTTCATCGTTATGCGGATGAAGGAATGATTGCTTTGTGAAAGATTTACCGAGCAGTTGAGTAAGAGCGGCGCTGGGGCTTCGGTGGTGCAGTGCGATAAGGCGCTCCCCGGAAAGGGAATATGCTGGTTCGATCTCGCCTTGAGCCAAGCGTTTTGAGATCAACTCAGCACTTTGTGTAATGAGAATACAGACACAATTTTCTTACACAAAACAAGTACAAAGCAGTAAGTGTTCAAAAAATAACATCACTAGGGCCGTGCACCAGCGAAAAAAAATCGGCCAATTTTAGATGTCGCTGTAATGAGCACCAGGCATGCAATCTAACACAAATCGCGGCGGGGTTTGCATCGGAGCAACGGCATCACCAGTCGTAGGAACAGTTTTCGCGTGTGGGTCGCAGCGACATGTCGCATAGGGCTGACATACTGCAAGTGTGCCAAGGCGTGGCGCTACTACTGTCGCTGCGCACGGCCTCTGCACATTTGCGGATTTGCGGTATGTCAGCCCTCCGCAACAGACAGACGCGCGTTTACTGTTCCTACAACGACCGATGCTGTTGCTCTGTTGCGAGTCGCGCCGCGACTTGTGCTAGATTGCATGCCTACCACTCATGACAGCGACAAAGTATGCCATGCCCCTAGTTGGCATTGATCCTCGTCGTTTGATTTGTTTGCGAGTATGGCGCATTGAGGGCACGATTGGCTCCCAAAAACCATGTGTATTGATCGAACGGGCAACCCTATTTGAAGAAGTGGAGGATTGGTACTCATGATGCTCATTTAAACTAATGCTTTAACATTACACTTACTTTGAAGATATTGTAAAGAATGAACACAATTTTTAGGACTGGTTGTAAATATTTGGAGAGGATTATCAATGAATTGCTTAATCATGGTAGGGTAGAAAAAGCGTTTTCTGAAAGATTTTCGCCGGATTATCGATTCTCGATAGACTTTTTGCATTATACCAACTTGTGTCCGACCAGATATCCTACTCGGATATTCGGATTCCGACTCACCGAAAAAAGGTCAAAATCTGAGTGATCCAAAATTCGAATCACCGAAAAAACGTAATTTTCAGATCGATCCGAAATCCGACTATCCGTTTAGCCTCCCTATCCGACTGAATCGGATCATCCGATGTTGTTGTTTTGAATCTACCCGTTTGAGTCGGATATTCACGGTCTTTGGTTTTTGAGTTATCCGAAATCAGAGTATCCGAAATTTTTTGATTCGGATCCAATGTATGCTAGCCACCTAGCGGGTGGACGGAGTGCTGCGGCTGCATGCTATGTCGCTCTCACGTGGCAGAAAATGATCAATATGTTACTGGCAGGCAGCGCGCGCTCCGCCCGCCCACCCGCACAGCTAAGGAGTCTTTTATACTTCCGCCGCCGAGCGGCGCGGCACAATGCATTTCTGTAATATTGATCAGGCGGTGCGGCACAATCAATACTACAGAAATGCACTGTACCGCGCCGCTCCGCGGCGGAAGTATGAACGACCCCTAAGGTCGGGCATGCTGAGCCCACCGGAATGCATTGATAGCGGGGCTGAGACACAGCAGATTCCTGCCCGGCGGTCTCCTCTCCGTTTCTGCGGGTGGCCACCCATGCCTGTCTCTGCTCTGACAGGTGGCGAAGAGGAGGCCGACACTATTGAACCCTCGGCAGTGGAGCCACAAAACTGGTGGCCTTGACGGCGGGTACGGGAAGGTCACACCTGCTTCCTGCGCCCGCCGTTTCACGAACACGGCCACAGATAGGATTTTTCTCCCAAATTTTGCTTAAAGGCGCAGTGCAAGCTCAGGGGTAATTTTTGACATTATATTCCGGCCGCCGCGTATAGCAACCCTGCCAAGCGCGAAATCTCCATTCGCTCAAATAAGCGAAAAACAGCGAGGAAAAAGTCGGCCCCGCCCCCTTCAAAGAAAAAATGGGTGACGCCCACCGACAAGCTTCCGACCTCAATAGGGAAGAGAAGAGCGATTGAATTTATTCGAAATCTATGTTCTTCCAATTGTTTTCGGTTTGGCTTTATATTGCGACCTGTTTAGGAACGATAGCTCCGAATAACGAGAAAATACAGGCTCGAGACAACTCGTCCGCGAAATTTTCGCCGCTCAAAGTTAGAGTCTTTGAGGGGTCATAACTCTGTTCGTGGTGAGCTCTGAGCAATTCTGGATAGAAAACAGAAATTAGATTCCGAGCTTGGACTGTGCCTTTAAGGGAGGGGCGATGAACGCGAATATGGGGTACCTTCCGTCGCACTTTCACGGTAGTTCATCGTTGGTGCAACTTGATTTTACAACTGTACCCTACCGTTCAGAGACTAGAATTTTTTTGGGATCTAGGTTTGAGAAAGAAGCACACGGGTTATTGCTACTAGTAGAATCTGTCCGGATACTAATGTCCGACCACCCGCATGCGTGTCCAGCGACCGCCGCGTCGAGTGTTCTCGGACAACTGTATCAACCGGCGGTGTTTAAAGGCAGTATCCACGATAAAAATCGTTTTTCAGCCTATCTTGAAAACGGTCCCATGCTGATTCCAACGGTGTCTCTAAAATCTTACGCGACCTTCTGGGAACGGAGTTATGGTCCCTCAAAAATTGAGCCAGAGAAGCATGGTAGACGAAATTTCCGAGGCTTGTAACTTCTATCTTTTGCCACCGATGCATGCGAGCCCACCTGAGTAAAGAGAGAAGTCGGGAATGAAGAGAAGAACGGGGCCAATAATCGGAAACCATCGCTCATCTCACGATTTCAAGCTTTCATTCCTTCACGTTGGTGGGCGGGCAATGCGCTTTTGGGGTTTGCCTTGCGCTCAAAGTGGCAACTTCAGGCTCTTTCCGGGCTCTTCCTGGCTCGTTTTCATGCGTTCTTTCGACTTTGACGTTACACTGTGCCCCTCCACTACCCATTTCTAAAGGAATTTCAAACACTTTTTTCATCGTGAACACTGCAGTTAATCCTATACTGAAGCACACATTAAACCTTCTTTCCAATTTTTATATAGGAAGTAGTGGTGATGGCTTCCAGAAGCAGGACATCGTCAGAGGAACAGAACAAAACATCTTCCTAAAAGCCAAAGTCATTTAGAAAGGTATCCCAGCGGTCGGTGGCCACTCCTGAGTCCCAGTTGTCGTCATCAACATCGGCATGACTGTATCATCGCCACGCTTTTACCCATAACCATCAGCAACGGGTTTCGATTGAAGGGGGCTACGGATTTGGAAGGGTTTCGCCTGACGAAGCTTTCCGAATGTTTTCAACAACTATTTAACAAATCCATACAGTCCACTGCAACGGAAAAAATAGGAAACAGTTGACTATTTTATCTATAGTCAATACTTATGGGTATTGGTATTGAGCGTTTGAGAGAGAACTCAGCGTCTTTAACGTTTCCGACGCTTTTTTCTTCAAAGGAGAGGGGACGAGATTACCGCGAATTCTCAAGGATCTTTTTGATTTTGGGGAAACCAACATAGGGGGACGTTATAAAACGGTAAGCCATGATTATAGTATGCTTGGTGGAAATACGCAAGCGCAGCACCTCCTTTTCTCTTTGCCGTGAACTATGGTCTATTTCAGAAAGTAAACCACTGCTTATGATTCAGGTCACAGAGTGCCAGTGACTCAGCCCTGCCGGTGTTGCTGACGAGAACTGGGACCCACGGAGGCGTAACCTGACCGCTGGATTACATACCGTACTTTCTGTAATTGAAGTACACCTTTATTTGAAGTAGTGTGCTTCTCTGGGCCAAATTCCGGTCCGCAGTTGCGTCTCGACACGCTTTGCGGCCGCGCGCATTTGAGTCGGAAGAGTTTCCAGCGCCGCAGCCGCCGTTCTGTTGAATCTAGGTGGGTTTCAGAAACTGGAAAGTAAACAAAATTGGAGAAAACTGTATAAAAAAGCCATATGGAGTCGGCTTTGGCGTTGGAAACTCAACTGACTCGAGCGCGTGCGGCCGCAAAGCGTGTCGAGACGCAATTACGGACCGGAATTTGGCCCAGATAAGCACAGTACACCTCTAATAGAATTTGATTTGATTTATTACGATGTTTGAGATAATCGTACGAAACAGCATTATAAATACTGAAGATACACAACAAACAACTCCGAAGGATTCAGTAGGAAATAGGCTTTCTCTCAAAACTGGCTCACGCATCATGTCACCTCACTATTAAGCAGCTTTAATTTAGCGTAACGCTTAAAGCTTGAGAACTCCAGGGTATTTATACTCTTACTCATAAGCGCACTGTATGCCAAGGCGGCCCTGGTGCTCAAGGAGTGCGCGGTGTATTTAGATTTCGGCCTAGGAATTCTTATTTCATAACGAGGTCCTCTTGTCCTCGACCGATGAACACCTGGTGGGAAGGCTTAGTATTAGAAGTACACCCTCTATTTGAAGTACACCTCTTTCAAAAGTACACCTCTTTTCGGATTGGACCCCGGTACTCGGGTAACTGTTTCGCAATTCGAATGTGGCATTTGAGAGAGGCGAATTTGCACGAGATTTTTTTATAGTGTGAGGTTTAAATATTCACAAAAAAACGATTTCGGCCAACCCTTTCTCGGTCAAAGATTGCTTATATGGGACAACTTCCGATGAAACTTCAGCGAACTTCGAATGATCAAGAAAAAAACACAGAGCTGAAGCTTGGTATTGCTGTTATTCACTGCGAATGCACGGAAATCATTTAGGTGCTTTACAAGAATTTCGATTCGATTGGGTTTTAATCATTCAAAGTTGACCTGTTTTGACGCAAGACGTTGACTTTTCGGTTCCTGAAAAGCCAAGATTCCCCAGCGTTAGTAAGATTCGATCATTCATGTAGTGGAATCGTCTATACGACAAGGAAATCAGGAATCACCAATCGTACACTTTACCTACAGTGGATTGTGGACGCAAAGTACTCGCCTCTGGAAGAGCTGTTGTCAAGTCGTTTAAGAACCGCGCGTTTTCAATCGCTCTGGGCGGCTTGAAAGGCGATAAGTAAATTGTTTTTAGCCTAAGAAGTCGATTCCGATTGGTCTTTCTCTCTTTCCCATAAAGGACGCGCCAACAAAAGCGATACCAGACTTATAGAATTTTGAAGGAATTTAACTTGGGGAAGTTGTGAATAATGATTTCGAACATATGATATCAGTGATTGTGAAAGCCTCAATTCGATTGGGCCTAAGTGGATGTGGTCTGAAATTTCGATACATACAAACTATCGGTGTTATACTGGAAATCTCTGCCAGAAATGCGAACAGATTAACATTGGAATTCAAAAATTGCGCCGAATGATAGAAGTACAGCCTCTATTTGAAGTACACCTCTAATAGAAGTATGTGTAAAATAGGGGCTTAAGTATTAGGAGTACAGGTACTTCTGAAAGAAGAAATACGGTACTTTATTCTTCGCTCTTCGCCTTTGAGGAGGTGTTTTGCTCCGTTGTTTGGAATCTTTCCTGGCTTTGAAAGCCATCACAACTGTTTTCTATGTAAAACTCGAAAATGAAGTTTATTGTGAGCAGCGCTTCTTTCTATAATTCCTTTTCTGCAGTACCAAGGTGAGTTCTTAGCATAAGAAGCTGTTTTGATGATTATTTCTATTATTTGGTAGCCATGGGTGGTACTGAGAGAGGAACATTTTAGTTTTTGATGGTTCTTTCGGTAGATAGTTCCTTGATTTGCTTTTTGTTTTCTTGAATAAACACAGAGCAAATTGTTAAATTCTGCAATTTGTTTTGCCTGTATGAAAACCACGCATTCACTGCAAACTTAACAATTTAAAGGATGCACCTTCGTATTGCAGGACGAAGAATCAGTAGATGAATATAGAGAGGAATACAGATGTTGCCAGCTATTTTCCAATGGTTGAACACTGCGTCAGAAACGCCCGACGCAACACTTGCTCAGCACGCGCGCCGGCCACGTAGGAGGACATTCGGTCAGAACGTAGCACGGACAACCTCGCAATAAGTTTTGTTTTGTTTGTTTCGAGCTATGCTGTAGAGGTTCTTTTTGCCAGCGGTATCTCATGTGAAAGTCGAATCCAGCCCTTCATTCCGCCATGTGCTATATTTTCATGCTTTGTTCCCTTGACATTTGCCGTTTGTTCCATTTCATTCACGAATTTACGAAGTTACTGTGATTGATTCGAAAACCTTCGTAGATTACCGAGGAATGAGCGTATACGTGCTGAACTTGGCTGAAGCTGAAGGTAATTCTCTCAAAGGGTGAGTCTTTCATTTGTGACTGGTTTCCTAATGCATCATCTGCGGCTCACCTTGGAGCAGTTAAAGCCAATCTCCGGTATTTCGAGGCGAGCGATTGAACATCGGGCGGTGGGTCATGGTGAATTTATGACTGTAGATAACGATACTTAGACAGGATCAACATCCTCAGACAAAGAGAAAACCTGACCGCGGGCAACTATTTGAAATAAAGTTGACCGCGACAATGCGGCGGTTGAAGCGCGTTCCGACCGCGCTTATCGGTCGAACCGCGCTTGGACGCGGTCAAACCGCGATAAGAAACGACGGTCGGACCGCGTGCATCGCAAAATCAGCGGCCACGAGAGGCAGGGCGGCGCAGCTTTCAGTCCGTTGTCTGTAACTCATTCAAGAAGATTCAGAACACGTTCACATATGATGTCACTTCTGCTTAAGTTGTCACGCACGCTGCATAACATATTAGTCCGACTAATCATTCTTTGGTTCTTCTAAGTAAGAATTAATATTAATCATATTATTTATAATTTCATAGATTTCAAATATTTTCGTATTATTACTTTTATTACTACTTATTATTATTATTATTATTATTATTATTATTATTATTATTATTATTATTATTATTATTATTATTATTATTATTATTATTATTATTATTATCATTATTATTATTATTATTATTATTATTATTATTACTATTATTTATTAATTCTATCTTTCATTCCTTTTCAATTCGATCCGTGAAAATATTCCGGTTGCTACTTTGAAAGTTGTTATTGATATTTTTCGAGTAATACTCAAGGGAAATCATGCATAGTACAAATGATCTTAATACCCGAATGAATGGGATGAATTCCCGAAAAAGCCAATAATTTGCGTTCCGAATGTTTCTTATATGTGAAAAAAGTGAATAGTTCCTCTACCTTAGGAAAAGGATCGTAAGAACCAGGTAGAAAAATCAGATTCAGGTCAAGGCACGTAACAAACCGCCTGACTCCGAGATGTCGCGCCCCATTGCTAATCAGCGCCCCGCTGCTGTTGAGTGGTGGCCAGCAGCGGCCGAAATTATTTGCAACGCTAAGCACAACTCCGTCTTTATTCCTTCTTCTATCTTCCAACTATTCAACTATTCCTTTTAACTGATGTTTCTTTCCTACACGAAATGTTCATTTTCTTACAGGTACGCTAGTTTTGATTAAGTCTTTATTCATTTATGAGAAGCATTTGCTTTTTTGCCTGACATAAGAACGTAGCTTTTTTTATTGGAAGTTGCGCATCAAGTGTTAGAACTTTTCCTCTTTGGTTCGCATCTTAGTTGTCCGTAAGGGAAATGTCTGTTCTAACAGATAGTGTAAGTAGTTATTTTTACGACGGGTTTGTACCGATTTTGGGTAGAAGAAAAATGGCGTTGGAAAGGGCCTCCATTCCATTTCCCCAAGAAACAAACAAAATGAATCGAATCGGAAAAAAGTACCACACTATCGTGTAAATGAAAAGTGAAAAATTCAGATTTGGCAGACAATTAAACCGACGTCAAGATTTTGAAAATTTCCTTTGAAAATTTCCAAATTTCGCGCACTAATATTTTGACGTCCGACAGCTCACTCTCGGCAGTTTAGGATAGAAAAATTGATAAAGGGGACAATACAATAATAATAGCTTGAAATTTTTATTGTCAAACGAGGCTCCGAAATCTGCAAAAGTTCACGAAAGCTTCCGAGAAAATGGTCCCGAAAAATCGTGAAATTCCTTCTTGGACTTTTGATCTGGTGAGCTTTTGGTGCATAGCACGTTTCGCGAACTTTTGCAGATCTTGTAGCCTCTTCTGACAAAAAAGTTCAATCTGCAATGATGCTCCGCGATATCAGTATTCTTACAAATAAAGGGCTCTGCAGAGTGGCACCGCTGCGAGATTCGCAGCGGCAGGACAATGATGAGCAATGGGGCTCTCCACGCAGCGGGCGACACCGGCGACGTGTCGGGCGAGGCTGGCGACGTGGTGACCTCGCAAAGTGTCTTCGCCGCCGCGACGAGTGACGCCCGCAGCGACGCCGCCAGCGAACAGCGGCAAGAAATGGTTAGGACCATTTCCGCCACCGGCGAGAAGTGCCGCAGTCGATCGATTCGATTTCTTTTTCTTCGTTAATTCGTCCATTCGATCGCCTCACCACATTCTGCCTGGATTTCATTGAAAACAAAAAAAATTGGTGGAACATGCTCGAAAAATGTATACTTTTCCAGATTTATTACAGTTTCAATGCCTTAAAGGTTCTCTATTTTTATTTTATTGTGATCTTTCTATTTAGCTGTACATCTTTGCGAACGTAACAAATTGAAGTCTGTTTGCGGTGACACGGGAAAAAATATGCTGAACAGCACATTTTTTTTACTTAACGTCGGCATGGATCGTGAAGAGACTTTGCGTGCACTGTTGAAGGTTGGCGCAATCCCGGTGCCATATGCTATAACACAGGTGCACCGAGTTTGGGCCATTCAACAGTGAACGCGAAGTCTCTTCACGATCCATGCCGATGATACGTTCAGTTCTCTGTTTTTCTCTCTTTTTGTTTACTTTTCACGAAAACCAGAGTGCCATTCCTGAAACACTTATACCACCCAAAATGCAATGAAAACAGGTTACAGGAAATTTTGACGTCGAATAAGGGAGGTTGTACGCAATGGAAGAACAACGTGGCCGGCGGCGGCATCGCGGCAATTCTGCGAGGTCTTGGTGCCCAACGCTGCGTCAGGTTTTGTTCCCACCCCAAACCTCTCGCTCGGCGGCGTGCCACCTGTCGCTGCAACTCTGCAGAGCCCTTAATAATTGCACTAATTTTTTCCATTCTTTGTTGATAATCGAAATGCCCGTGGTCTTCTCAAAACATCCGCGTTTTTTTGAAGTTGCGCACAGTGTTCCAAAAACTTCATAGTCCCGGTCGCTCAGAAGGAAGTGATTTCCTACTTTAGATAGCGCGATTATTTTTTATGCACTTAATATTTTATTCATTTTCGGGTAAATTAAGTTTCTTTTCGATGTTAATTTTATGGACCTGAAATTGATGAAGAATGAGTCGAGCAAAAATCATCTAGAACAAAAATCTCCATTTCGAGCAAACGGCAACTTGACGCCAAAACATTATATTTCGGACCCTGTTGAAAAAAGCTACAAAAAATAAAAAATGAAAACCCATGCTGGGCTACGAAATAGGTTTTCTACGCGTTACGAAGTATAAATGCTCATATAAAGTTCTGGGAGCCGAGTTGCGACAGTGATAGGGTATAAAGAGCAACTACGAAGCTTTTAGCTGCTTTCTATTTCCTATTATCGCTGGAACTCGCAGCCCTCAGAACTCTATACGGATGCTGAATCGTTGCTTGAATGAACTTTTTGAGACGTTGGCAAGACTTCTTCTGTTTTTTTCGCTTTGCTTTCGATAACTTTAAGCTTACAGTCCTTATCACAATGAACTCCGCACACTGGCCAGAAATCTGTGCATTTTGAAACAGAGCGCTTTCTATCACAAAAGAAACTGTTGAATTTTTTTTTTCGACTAGCCGTGATGTACACATTTATGTTTACTCGTTAAAATCTAGGTCAGTTTTGATGTCATTTACATAATCTCTTGACGCTCATCCTCTCCTCCCCCTCAAGTTGAAATCCAACACGGTTGCGTCATTTTGACATTTCACGGGTGTTGTCACGGTGGATTTGAAGTCGTGAGACACCAATGATTTGTTGAAGATGAACCAGCCCCCATCTGTTGTCTGCATTATCACACCATGCCATTATCATGACTAAATTCTTTCTCATCATCTTTCTTTTTCTTCTCTGCATGACTGTTTACATATGGTGGTCGACGCGGAGTGGTCCTTCATATAGGTATTTTCTGCCGATCACGTAGACTGGACGCCACATGCAGAGACACGCAGAGACCCGAACTTCTCGGGGATACGTCTGCTTGTAAGTCAAACGCGGAAACGACAGGAATAATCACGGAAACGTGGGGAGCTTCTGATCTGACAGTGTATCAATCAGAATAAATCGCGGGAGCTTGCGGACCGACCGTGGATAAACCTTGATCAACCGCACGAACTTGTGCGCCAACCGCGTGACCTTCAGCACTGACGGTGGGGTCTTCTCGACCGACCGCGGGAGCTAGCGGGCTGACCTTGGTTAAATTCGGACCCACCGCGAGGCTTTCAGGACTGAGAGCGGTGCTTTCTGGACCGACCGCGGGAGCTGGCGGGCTGACCGTGGTTAAATTCAGACCAACCGTGGGACATTCCGGACTGACAGCGGTGCTTTCTGGGCTGACCGCGGGGGTTCGCGTGCTGACCGCGGTAGCTTGCGTACTGACCGCGGGAGCTCGCGGACTGACCGCGGGAGCTCGCGGGCTGACCGCGGGAGCTCGCGGGCTGACCGCGGGAGCTCGCGGGCTGACCGAGGGAGCTCGCGGGCTAACCGCGGGAGCTCGCGGGCTGACCGCGGGAGCTCGCGGACTGACCGCGGGAGCTAGCGGGCTGACCGCGGGAGCTTGCGGACTGACCGCGTGAGTTTGCGGACTGACCGCGAGCGGAAACCGGTTCGACCAACGCCCATCCCGGTGGCGGTCCGCTATTTGCGCGCGGTCAGGTTTTCACTTTGTCCGAGATCTCCGCCTCCTTCTCAACCTTGCCCGAAATATTCGGGCCGGCTGTACATGTGAGCTCTAGGACAGTTTATAGAATTTGGCTTGTTTAAAAATGGAAAAGAAAACTTTACGACGCACTTTTCCGCGGCAATCCTGAGAAAAACAATTTTCTCTCATCGATCTGTGGTTTGCCCTAAGAATCAAGGCGGGAGGCTCGGTAGTGAATTTATGCGGAATCGGAGAATCTCTATATTTTGAGTAGGATGTCTTCTTTCCGAAGCACTAGAGCATGACTTGTTCAATGCAGCTGTGACTGAGGCTTGAAACAAAGCCGACGCCGACAACCTTCGTGCCACAGCGCCTTCAGACGAGAAGCGACATCGATCTTGTAGGAACGGCCAAGAAGAAGACCTTGAGCATACTTAGGGGAAAACTGGGTGTATTCTTGAGTGTTCGAGAATGAGTTAGCTAATCCAGACTTGTGCGTTAGTAAATTTCCCCGGCAATTTCAAAAGCGGAACCTTATTACTAGTCATGCTTTAAATCCACCAACTAGCTGGTTTTCGGGCTACTCATCTCGGCCACCGTTGATCGATACAGCAGAAGTCTGCGAATATATTTTCCCGCGGTGATAATGACCCTTCACAGTTACTGTGACTGATTATCACCGAAACGATAGATTTGATTTTTGGTTTTTTTTCTGCTTCTCGACCGAGCCTTCCGGAAGCAGGAAAGGGGATGAAATTACCAAAAACAATTCAGAAAACTTCACAGACCCTTGGTTGCAGTGTAATCAATGGATTATACCGGATTAATACTCCCAGCGATTCGCGATCGCGACAGTGGATATCGGGCATATCGAATTTCGATCGTACTGGTTGATAAACATTGCGCCGCATGGTCCGTCACGTGAAGCATGAACCCGGCCTTAGGCCGAGATCATACTTCTTGCGACAGCGAATGCATCTCAGGCATATCGATTTCGGTCGATATTGATGAAACTCTTGAAACTACGGAATAAATGAGTTATTTCAGAAATAGTTTTTTTGAAATTTCCGAGGGAATGAGTAAACACAATAACTCTGCCAGCGCGTAGCTAGATGCCTAACACAGAAGTCGAAGATGCCCAGAGCTTAGGAGGCATCTAGTCTAATTTTGACACGAGAATTTACTACGGAAAGTTAAGCATCAATTGGTGAAATTTTAGCTACATCGCCCGCATATTCTACGTGAATTCTCGCTACAGCCCTCGGTCGATCGACCCAATCGGTCCCCATTCGTACTAAAAAGGCGATCCCATCTGCGATCGACCGCAACGCCTTTTCTTCCCCACGGCATGCACCCTGCCAGCGGCCAAAAATATCATCGGTATGGAGAGCGAAACGGGGCACCCCCCACGACCAGCCACAGAGTGGTAAGTAGTCACTCCGTGAGTTGACTGGGCCAACAGTGCTTGAACGGCATCCCTGCGTTCCGCGTAGCCAGCGCGGGTTTGAGATCGCATTTGAACACAGGCTGTCGTTAAATCCGTGGATTCTCGCTTAGAATACGCGTAGAATTTTTCCCCTTGTACCCGCGCCACAATAATATGCGGGTTTTGGCTATCATAGCTAAAACCCGTGAATTTTCGCAACATGGAATGGGGCGGCGTTACAGGCCGCGCCCTCGGAGGCGTCTAGCTACGCGTTGGCAGAGAAGGCCTGCTCAAATTTTCTATGTAGATGGTCCTTCATGAGTAAAGTCTTTGAAATTCACGGTAGAAGTGAATACATTCGCATAGGTCGGCTTATTTGTATTAGTGAATACATGAGGAAGCATGCTCTCTTTTTGGATAGAAGTTGTAGATTTCCTCCAAATAATCTAGAAAATATTCAAAATTTAGAGTGGTTTTCCAATAATTGGCTAGTATTGTTGGACAGTTTCTTTGGTGGCTCATATCGTGATATGAACTTGGCCGAATATTCGGAAAATAATATTTCGACTTTCCGAATGAACTGAATACTCAAAAAACCGTACGATTTCAATTCCCCAACTTATCAAAAAAAAACCGAAAACGATTGATTCATTCTTTCAAATGAACTGAAAACTCGCGAAAACAATCAATATAATTACCCTAATAAATGAATACACTAGAAAGAGGCAGCACCATGCTCATTTTTGGATGAATCAATAAATTCGGAAACCTCTAGAAATTAATTCGACCAGACATCTTTATTTGAAGAATCTCTGGAAAAATCATCCGATTGTTCAAGTGAGTGTTCGAATTCTAAACAATTTTCTAACAAATCACGAGTACCATAAAACAATATCTACTGTTGTTGAGTTCAACGGCATTGTGCCGTGAAACTGGCCGAATATTCGGAATAATGGATCATTCGAATTTTCACATAATGTGGACATTTGAAAAAAGCTGACCAGAATTAATCGAAAAAATCTAAAAAATCAGACAATTCCATTTTCCGAATTGACTCAATACTCGAGAAAACGAATTGAATGATTTTTTTGTGTGAATCGCATACTCGAATTGTGCTAACAATATTCAAATAAGTATTCCATTCTGTCTCGATTCTTCTGACATCTATGATTGGAATTCAGACTTTTGGTGGAGAATTCACCTCTCAGGTTCAACAACTCTCCTGATCAGGGGTGTGCGGCGAAGGAATTCGAAATTTCGGCAAACGGCAACGGAAACGGCAAACCCCCAAAATGACCGGCAAACGGCAAAACGGCAAACGGCAAAATCTGTTTTGTGCTATAATACACCAACATTTGCTCAGTCATGTGGTATTCCATGTAATATCTGACAGTTATCATGTGCCTGGCATTTCAATAGCCTTTACAGGAAGAAAATCCCATTTATCAAAAGCTACCTGATAGTCTCAGGTGATCAGTAGTCACTGTCATGATCAACAGGGCTGTAAGCTTGTCCATCGTCCGAGACAATTATGTTGGTTCCTCCGCTTCAATTGAAGTTTTAATGCTATAAATCCAAAGGATGGGCAGTGAAAAATGTGATAGACCCGCGAAGTTTTTTTAAGGCAGCAGACACGCTCGAAAAAGTTGTTGAGATAACTACGTTTCTGAAGTCGCATGGCTCCTAGTAGACTGCACACGCCGTTGGAAGCGTCAAAAACGAGTCAAAACTACTTAAATTTAGCAATGCAAATCGAAAAATTTCTGCAACCCCGCCCCAAAATACAAACTCGTCCAGATTGATAGTACTAATACGGTCCCTTTGGCTGGTTTTTGATGCTTCCAACGAAGTTAAAGTTCCAGTACGGGCTGTAAGAGTATATCGGATTCTCTATGTCAACCGCTTTGTTGCAAATATTCGCTGTTTCAACCGCGCGCCGTAAAACTCGTCCACTTTCACCTGGAAACAGAATAACCGTTATTCCTCTATTTCCACACAGTTTTCGTTCGTTTTTTCGTCAGTTCCCAATACAACCAGCTCCAACCTTTGATTTATGTCATAAAATCGATACCATTCTTGAGCGTGTCTGCTGCCTTTGAAGGGGGCTAGCGTGTCCCAGCCTAGTCGATCCCGGGACGAACAGCAAACTATAAGCGAGCTTGACGCGATGGGAGTGTGCGCTGGCCCAAAGAATGTGGCCGATATCGGTACGACATTCATGTGCAAATACGCGATGATTGGTCCATTGATGGCGGAAGACAGTGCACACCGCGATCAGCAGCGCGCGGCTTAGGTTATAACGGGACTCACTCACAATTATCACTGTTAGAGTAACAAGTATGTAGTAGGCTCGAGGCTTTTTATTTCGCTCACTCCAAATGGCGATTTAATGGTTTCCCTTATGAGGCTACAATAGTGGATTGAGACTAGTCTAGTTGAATGCAGTGCTCGCGATAAAAAACAGAATTCGAATTTTGATTGAAATTCAAGAGCTTCAAGGGACACGTCGATCGAATGTCTGCCATTGGGCGCTTCCCTTGCTGCGTACTCGGCCTGCAAGCCGGAACGAGGTCCATTACCACAACAATGTTGGCCAAAAGCGAGCATTAAATAGCTCTATACGCTTCCAAAACTCGAATATGGTGTGCCTGCTCCACCCACTTCCCCTGTGGCTGCCGAGGACGTGGGTGGGGCGAGCACACAACGTTAAAATTTCGGGGCCGTATATTGCTATTGATTGCTTGTTTAAGCCGGTTTTCGACACCGCTGCTGCAATGGGTCTCGGACCCTTCGGTTTTTGCCTCTAAAGATTTTTCATTTTTTTCATATTTGCACCATTTCTTGACAGACTCAGCTCTGCCAGTCTACCCTTCCTTTCAGCTAATGATCTTGAAATCGAAAAGAAATTATTCAACACTGTTTTTAATGACCGCTGTGCACATTGCTCAATTTCAAGAAAGCCGGACAAGGTATATGCAGAATTAATCAACTTCCTATTCCAATCATTACCATCAGCCCACCAACCGATAAGAGTACCGAATTACACGAGTTCTCAGTTGGTTCATATGTCCAAAAAAAGCTGCTTTTACGCTACAACTTTGATCACGTTTGGTTTTGTAATCTTAGAACTTTCAGGAATCGGAATGCTTCTGGAAAAGGGTTTTTTTCGCAATTTCGGCATTTCGAAGGGGTAAAGAAATTGATGATTCGAATGAAAAGAGGCTCCCAAAGAACTTAGAAATCGAACGAACGGCTCTGTTTACCTAGTCAAGATGCACTCATCAGATACCGATTGAATGGGTACAATTATTTATTTATTTATTTATTTTAGCCTTAACATACTTTAGCATCTCAATCATGAACGGACTATATGAGCCGTGACAGGCTATTTAGAGAGAAAAAAAACAAGCTTAGTAGTAAAACATCATGCTTCATAGGCGCAGTCAACTAAGCTTTAATTGTGCTTTAATTACTTTTTTAGAAAATTTTACTCAAAATGATGGATTGATTCCTATGTTGGACTTTTTGATCCACAATTGCTGCAAACCCATTGGCTGCATTTGCGCTCTACTACCCCCTGAGCACGCAACTGGATAAACCATTCCCGGGCGGGCTCTGTATCTGAAAAGCCACTTTAAACTGGTACGCACCCAGGGCGATTGCAAAGGAAGGAGGCAAGCAAGCAGATAAGCAGCAGTGAAAATGTCCGATGTTTGCTGAGATAGCATAAAACAAATCATGCCGTAAATTTAATAAGCATTGTTGAGGCACATCATAATGACAGCATATTAACCACTGAGCGCGACAAGGAAAAGAAAAAAATACCAATTAAACTCCAGCATTGAAAAACACATGGGTGAATATTTAAAAAATAGTGATATAGGAACAGAAATTAGTAAGGCGACCATCTCATGCAATTCAATGCTGTCCGTGACGTAGTGGATCCCTCGATCTCGCGAAAGCCGACGGCGATATCATCGAAGACGCTTAAGACTGGATCAAAAATAAAAATGTAGAAAAAACATTCCAGAACAAGAACTTTCCAGAAAACAGTTCGCCATTAGAGTATATCAAACGAATAATATCGATTTTTCCGAATAAATCTACTTTTCTCTTCATGATCAGAATGGTTTCAACAGCACTTGTTATCACACTTTAGGGTAAGTGAAAGGTTCTCATATTTGATTAAAAGAATGGAGCTTCGTCTATTCATTAACATGCCACAGCCGATTAATTGAGTTTTTATTCGAATATTCGAATAATCGAATAAATGGTTATAGCGATTTTGTGATTGGACAGAAATTTACTTTTTCATCAATAATGGAAACCTTGCCCCTCACGTAATGTTTGATACCAAGGGCAGTTAAAGCCATCTCGTCTCTGAGAAAATATAAGAGTTAATTGGAAAATCGATATTATTCGGTGCAACACTCTATTCGCCATTGAGCAAACCATCACTGTTTATCCTCTAATGATTCGCTATTAAGCATTTTTATTAATCATTCGAAGATCAGAGTATTTGCTGGCCATTGAGCAATTGGCCGACCAATGAGCCTAGTCAAAAGACCATTATCGGCGACACCGTGTGATCGCGCGCCAGTGCCAGCCGCATAAAAGACGGCTGGCACAGCGCTGACCAGACTGCATCACCTACTCAGAGGTTCTGAGTCAAGTTAAATGTCACTTTAAAGTAAGTTACTTGAAGTCTTCATGTAACTTACATTTATGTCACAAGTAACTTACTTAATGTCACACGTAACTTACTTCGCACAAGTCGCAAGTAACTTACTTTTATGTCACAACTAACTTACTTTTAGCACACAAGTAACTTACTTTTAGTAGACAAGTAACTTACTTTTAGCATACAAGTAACTTCCTTGTAGCATGCAAGTAACTTACTTCTAGCATACAAGTAACTTACCTTTAGCATACAAGCAACTTACTTCTAGCATACAAGTAACTTACTTCTAGCAAACAAGTAACTTACTTTTGGCATACTTTTGGCATTTACGCTTATTAAATTTACCGCATGATTTGTTTTATGCTATCTCAGCAAACATCGGACATTTTCACTGCTGCTTATCTGCTTGCTTGCCTCCTTCCTTTGCAATCGCCCTGGGTGCGTACCAGTTTAAAGTGGCTTTTCAGATACAGAGCCCGCCCGGGAATGGTTTATCCAGTTGCGTGCTCAGGGGGTAGTAGAGCGCAAATGCAGCCAATGGGTTTGCAGCAATTGTGGATCAAAAAGTCCAACATAGGAATCAATCCATCATTTTGAGTAAAATTTTCTAAAAAAGTAATTAAAGCACAATTAAAGCTTAGTTGACTGCGCCTATGAAGCATGATGTTACACTACTAAGCTTGTTTTTTTTCTCTCTAAATAGCCTGTCACGGCTCATATAGTCCGTTCATGATTGAGATGCTAAAGTATGTTAAGGCTAAAATAAATAAATAAATAAATAATTGTACCCATTCAATCGGTATCTGATGAGTGCATCTTGACTAGGTAAACAGAGCCGTTCGTTCGATTTCTAAGTTCTTTGGGAGCCTCTTTTCATTCGAATCATCAATTTCTTTACCCCTTCGAAATGCCGAAATTGCGAAAAAAACCCTTTTCCAGAAGCATTCCGATTCCTGAAAGTTCTAAGATTACAAAACCAAACGTGATCAAAGTTGTAGCGTAAAAGCAGCTTTTTTTGGACATATGAACCAACTGAGAACTCGTGTAATTCGGTACTCTTATCGGTTGGTGGGCTGATGGTAATGATTGGAATAGGAAGTTGATTAATTCTGCAAATACCTTGTCCGGCTTTCTTGAAATTGAGCAATGTGCACAGCGGTCATTGAAAACAGTGTTGAATAATTTCTTTTCGGTTTCAAGATCATTAGCTGAAAGGAAGGGTAGACTGGCAGAGCTGAGTCTGTCAAGAAATGGTGCAAATATGAAAAAAATGAAAAATCTTTAGAGGCAAAAACCGAAGGGTCCGAGGCCCATTGCAACAGCGGTGTCGAAAACCGGCTTAAACAAGCAATCAATAGCAATATACGGCCCCGAAATTTGAACGTTGTGTGCTCGCCCCACCCACGTCCTCGGCAGCCACAGGGGAAGTGGGTGGAGCAGGCACACCATATTCGAGTTTTGGAAGCGTATAGAGCTATTTAATGCTCGCTTTTGGCCAACATTGTTGTGGTAATGGACCTCGTTCCGGCTTGCAGGCCGAGTACGCAGCAAGGGAAGCGCCCAATGGCAGACATTCGATCGACGTGTCCCTTGAAGCTCTTGAATTTCAATCAAAATTCGAATTCTGTTTTTTATCGCGAGCACTGCATTCAACTAGACTAGTCTCAATCCACTATTGTAGCCTCATAAGGGAAACCATTAAATCGCCATTTGGAGTGAGCGAAATAAAAAGCCTCGAGCCTACTACATACTTGTTACTCTAACAGTGATAATTGTGAGTGAGTCCCGTTATAACCTAAGCCGCGCGCTGCTGATCGCGGTGTGCACTGTCTTCCGCCATCAATGGACCAATCATCGCGTATTTGCACATGAATGTCCTACCGATATCGGCCACATTCTTTGGGCCAGCGCACACTCCCATCGCGTCAAGCTCGCTTATAGTTTGCTGTTCGTCCCGGGATCGACTAGGCTGGGTCACGCTAGCCGCAAGCCCCTTCAAAGGCAGCAGACACGCTCAAGAATGGTATCGATTTTATGACATAAATCAAAGGTTGGAGCTGGTTGTATTGGGAACTGACGAAAAAACGAACGAAAACTGTGTGGAAATAGAGGAATAACGGTTATTCTGTTTCCAGGTGAAAGTGGACGAGTTTTACGGCGCGCGGTTGAAACAGCGAATATTTGCAACAAAACGGTTGAGATAGAGAATCCGATACACTCTTACAGCCCGTACTGGAACTTTAACTTCGTTGGAAGAATCAAAAACCAGCCAAAGGGACCGTATTAGTACTATCAATCTGGACGAGTTTGTATTTTGGGGCGGGGTTGCAGAAATTTTTCGATTTGCATTGCTAAATTTAAGTAGTTTTGACTCGTTTTTGACGCTTCCAACGGCGTGTGCAGTCTACTAGGAGCCATGCGACTTCAGAAACGTAGTTATCTCAACAACTTTTTCGAGCGTGTCTGCTGCCTTTAAAAAAAACTTCGCGGGTCTATCACATTTTTCACTGCTCATAAATACGCCCATCCTTTGGATTTATAGCATTAAAACTTCAGTTGAAGCGGAGGAACCAACATAATTGTCTCGGACGATGGACAAGCTTACAGCGCTGTTGATCATGACAGTGACTACTGATCACCTGAGACTATCAGGTAGCTTTTAATATATGGGATTTTCTTCCTGTAAAGGCTATTGAAATGCCAGGCACATGATGACTGTCAGATTGAGGTAAATGTAGCTTGCTTTAGCCTTCTCAAATAAGCTTTTTTCAACCTTTGCCTCTATGTAACGGGTTACTTACATTCAGTTTCCCAAAAGTAGCTTCCAATAACAATAAAGACCTTGGCGGGAGAGAAATTTATGTATCAAAAGCCGTAAATACACTAAAAATCATAAAAAGACAATGAATATACAATAGGTAGGGAAGACCACATTCTATAGAACATATTATAGACATACATACGGTATTATATAGAACACACGGCATATATACGGTATTCGATACAACAGGCATACACGTAAATAGTAGAAAGAAAAAACACGTCTTCGTGTCTTCCAACGCCATCATCGCTAGATGAGTTGAATGGGGTTAATTCCTTAATAGAACAGTATCAGAATCGCTTTGTTTAAAAATGAAATGCCTTAAAGCAGAAGAGTTCTTGAGGAGGTTTTTTTTTTCATATTTTGCTAAATTTTTTCAAAAACAACGACTTCATCCATATCTTCACTACCCAGCGATTTAGGACACCCGATTTCATAGCTAGTATACTTGCTGCAAATGGAATTCATGTCGAATCAGAGTCGAGTACCCTCGGTTATAATAACCAAGGGGGCCGCAGCTCTAGGCCCTGAGGGAGCGAGGGGCCGGAAGGATTTTACTGGTCATCAATAATCGCAGACCTTTGCGGCCGAGCGAAAGACGATCAGTGCGTCTACCGAGGCGTCAAAGTTGCCTTAAGAAAGTGTTCTGACTTAGTGCATATGAAGGCAAGAAAACGCGTATTATGCTGAAGATATCGCCAAGAAGACCTCATTTTTGTAAAGTTTCCTCATAATTATCCATTTTCCAGCACATATTTGAATTCCAGTAAAAATTACTCTCTAGGCGTGGTAAAGTCACTACCACTTTAAGTTGGAGGAGGCCACAGGAATTTCCAACACGGAGGAGGGGGCCGCACATCCGATGGGCCGATACCCAGGGCATGCCTTACCCTGTGCCTTAGAAAAAAATATTCGAGCTTACGACTATGGTCGGATATCGCACTTTTTCGAACATCCGACTTCTTAAATTTCGAGTTAAATTTTCTATCCAACCGAAACTGTCGCAAAGCCACCTGATTAATCGATTCCGAACCATGGTACGTCGCGCGGTGTGCATATCCGGGCCGGGAGTCTGAGCTGCGCAAGGATGGAGGGAGGTGGGTCCGAGCTCCGCCTTGATAGTGAAACATTCTGAATGGGAGTAACACTTTTAGAAGTCATGTTCAGCGAAGAGTCCGATTAAACCGTCAAGTTTACATGAATTCTTGTTGTAACTGACTTATCGTAAAGGTTAAAATTATGATAAGGCTTTTTTCAGGTTGAATATGAATTTAATAACAGAAAAAAAACAAATCAAACTCTTTGGAGCTGGTCTGATAAATTCGTCAAAAATTGACCAATCAACGCTTCTGGGGGAGGGTCTAAGAAAATCACCAGTTTTGCTCCCTGAGGGGGATCTGAGTACAGTTGGCGCTGTCCACATCCCGTGCCGTACCCTCTTCGGAACGCAAAAACAAAATGATGAAGAAATCTACCTCAGGGAAAAATAGTCGATGATTGACAGAATAAATACAATTAGGAATATGGTATACTTTGTCGCTGTCATGAGCGACAGGCATGCAATCTATCACAAATCGCAGCGGGACTCGCATCGAAGCAACGGGATCGGTCGTCGTAGGAACATTTAACGGTCCAGCAAAGTTCAAGTCGCGGCGTTGCTCGCAACGACGAACAGCGTTGAATGATGCATTATCTATTACATTCGGCGACGCGAGCGACCGTCGCAGCGTGAAGGGCGACGAGAGGGCATTCTAACGCCGCGACGACCCTGCGCCACTGCCAGCAAGCGGCAACCGAATGTTCGAAAACATTTTTGTCGCCGCGTCAAAGGTGACGCTCGGCGACCACTTGCCGGCCAGTGCAACTCTGCAGACCCCTTTATCGCGCGTCTGTCGCAGCGAAGTGTCGCAGAGGGCTGACATACTGCAAATATGCCAGTCTGTCGCTGCCGCTGTGGCTGTGCAGCGCACTGCGACAGCGAAAGGTTTAAAGGGCGGGAGCCCCGTGACTGGTGGTCGCGGAGCTCCCGCCATTTGAACCAGCCATCAGGTGAGCGGAGCCCGCAGGACGGCTGGTATTTCTATAAATACTTGTTTTGCCGCCTTTCGTCTGGCTCTTACACCCTATTCATACTTTTGCCAACCGGCAAATGTCGCGGTTCATCAGTAGAAAACGAGAAATTGTGATTTGGTTTTAAATTGGCCAAGCGCGTAACGCCCTTTTCGAAATCTCAGTTCAGGATGAACGTAGAAATTAAGACTCAAATTGCAATAAAAAGAGCGCAAAAAGTTGGTAAATGCACCCAAAAATGATTTGGAATGGTTCACTGGTTTTAGAGTAAAAAATGAAAGACCACGCGTTTTTGTTGTTGATCTCCTTATTTTTTCAGACGGCGTACACGATCTTGTTGGTACACTTAAAATTGAGCTAGGGAGCTCATTTTTGGACAGGAGGCGAAAATCGTGGGTTTATATACTAAATTAGCCGTGGAGCACGAAAACTGTTTTCTGCTACGGCTGTGGAGACCGGTGTGTGTGGGTGAATCTGCAGCCAATCAACACAGGTCGTCGGAGGTAAGTACTGAACTTGTCAGAATTCGCATTCATGACACGTCATCGATCGATAATCAATATTATCGATTTTCGCGCTTTTTGCACAAAATGCGGCGAGGAGTGGTGATTGCTGATGGGATTGGTTTTCTTGGTTGAGGAATTTCGCTCATCAGTCATTATCGATAAATGCCAATCAATAATATTGATTTTTTCGCCTGTTGCACAAAATGCCGTAATGATATTTGATTGTTGATGGCTCTAACAATAAGTCACTTGTTCAGGAAATTCTTCTCATCATGCAAAATCAAATATTGATGATCAATAATATTGAGTTCTCACATGTTGCACAAAATGCGGCAATGAGTGGTATTTTTTATGGATTTGGGTCATAAGTTTTAAAAATTGTACTCAATCGACGATAGCGTCTGTTAGATGTTTCATCATTCCGAAATGAAAATCGTTGAGCATAATTGAAGTCAGAAAGTGAACCTTCGGGAAAAATATGTGAAATTTCTCAAAATTTAGCTTCCTGGCAAAAGTAACGATTTGGTAATGGTTAAAAAAAGCTTCAAAAATATCTTGAAATATCCTAAAACATGATTTGGCGTAAAATAGCTGGAAAAATAAAAAAGCCAGGAAAAAAAGTGAAATGACCAAAAATGCGATTTGGTAGTCGATTATTTCACAAGCTTATCAAAACGAAATCAAGCGAGCGACGGAAACAATAGCCATTTTTGAAAGCTGTAATAAGGGAATCAGCACAGGTCAAGCTAGGACCCTGCCTAGCACCAGGAGGCCCCGCCAAACGCTGGAGGGCCTGGTGGCTGCTCGGCCAGCCGGTGAAGGCCGCGTCTCGCGTCGGTGTGCCTGTCACGTCTTGATTATTTCTCGATTATTGCTCGGCTACTTCTAGGCTATTTCGTAAACAACATCATCTCAGCCGCGTAATATCTGAAAAACAACCAAGAAGTATCGAGAAATAGCACATCAGGAACCCCCGCGTAGCATGGTGGGCTATTTATCGGCTAAAACTCCCAGAGTGGGTGTATTTATTGATGATCTACCCGTCATTGACGTATCGTTGCTGCTATCAATGTGCTATTGGTCATTTGTGCAGTTTCGTAGATATTGTATAACAGCTATGATAAGGGCATTCATAATTACACTCTTTTCAATAAAAAAGAAGTTCAAACGCAAACAATTTGTTCTGAAATTTTTCCTTTTTTTGTTTTCTGACAAACTCGATTTTCTGTTTTCTGAATTTTTTAAATAATTTCCGCACAGCCCTGCTCGGAACGCGCCGCTCGTCGTACGATCCCGCATCGCACGCGACTCGCACCACAACTCCGGGCGACCCGGACGAGCAGCGATTGATCACCCGGAATCGGGTCACCGGGAAGAGCGGTCCCCTTTTCTGAGATCACAAAAGTCGAATATTCGACAAATTAGATGAATTATAATTTAAAAAACGGTCGGAAAAACTATATTTCTCACCTATTGTTGCTCACGGACTGGAAAATGGGCACAAAATCCTCGAAGCACAATCGTGTCTCCTTCTGATAATTCGTGCAGCATCGTGCAATATCCGCTTCAGTGGAATTCTGGCCTAGGGCTCGTAGCACATCGTCCATCTGAAAATGGAAACCTTTTTAACAATATAAGTATACTAACTACTGAAGTATACAAAGCGTATGTCGGACCTGCAGAGACGAATCGTATTGTCAGTATCCCTTGAGCATCTGTAGTAAACTTTGCACTACCCCGCCCCGAGCAGGTGTTTCCAAAAAGTTATGAGTGTTTTCAAAGTTTCTCGAAAAGGTAAGGGTTCCCATCAGCAATTTGTTGGGTTTTTTTGGAAGAAAATTCGGGTTTGCTCAAAACATGTATGTAGGGGTAATCAAGTGTGCCAAATCTGGGGTTTGTTGTACGAATTTCTATGGTTCACTGTAGGTTACGGTAGATAATATGCCATTTAGGGAGTGAAACCTACCTCAATAGTTCGAAATTCGAAAAATGGACATCAAATTCGTATTCACCACTCCCCCGCATACAAATTCTGTGTCAAATTTAGACTTTGACAAATCACCGTGTACTATAGTTGTACAATTTCGAAAAAAATGTCAAAGGAACGAAAATTGAAAAAAATTCGTTCGAAAAAAATCTCGAACGAACGAATTTTGAGAAACTTTCGAAATTTCGGAGGTCGAACGACGAAATTCGAATCTAATCGAAATTTCGATTTTTTTTTCAAAATTTCGTATTTTTTTCGAAATTCGTCGAAAATTTCGAAAATTTCTCGAAATTTGTCGGAAATTTCGAATTTTTTTTATTTGTTCGAAAGTATTCCGAACGAACGAATTTCAAAAAAAAAACTTGAAAAATCGGATTTTGAATGAACGGAAATTGAAAAATTTTGTTCGAAAACTTTTCGAACGAACGAAATTTGATAAAATTTCGTTCGACGAAATTTCGAACAACGAAATTTAAGAAAATTTCGTTATGAATTTGCGTACGAACGAAAACGAACGAGAAAAATTTCGAAAAATCTTTCGAAAGTTTTTCGAAAATTTCGCTCGTGTTCGTGTACAACTATACCGTGTACCCACCGTATCCTACCGTAATCTGTAGAGAATCGGCACATGGACCTCATATTCGTGTTAAGCACATTGATTTACAGTCAGAGAAGAATTTTGGGACACATTCATCGAAGAAAACCGGAGCCTTCAAAAGCGTTTTGCCCTTGGTGCAGATTGAAGGTTTGCGAAATTCCGCAAAGGGTGTGAAGGGGTCACAAAAATTATGGCCCAAAAATGATGGTTAAGGGGATGGATTACAAAAACAAATGTTTAATTTCACCCCCCTCCCCTAGAATTTCGTGCTTTCTTCTGCTTTGGATAGCAGTTTTCTTGAGTTCCAAATATAAATTCTAAAAGAAACGGATATCTATGTGAAACATGTACTCAACAGACAACGAAAACCATCCTTCCATATAATAAAAGAATCGGAGCACAAAGTACGACCACCTGGGCCTCCATCACTATAGCACTATTTCGTCACATCTCTAACCACTCCAAAACAGTATTGAGCTGTATGTGCAATTCAGTCCACCAAAACCTTCAAAGTAGAGTTAGGCCCATTCGATTGTGCACTCATTTGGGGGAAGGTTGGGGGATTACGTTTCTCGGTTCTCAACATTCTGCCATCGAAATAGCCAAAAAATCAGCGAGCAGTCTGAGCTCTTTTCCTTTCCTCAGCCAAACGACTTCACCCTCATTACGTGGAGGAGATTCAACTCTCGTCATCACCTGGGGTCACAACCTTCGTGCGTTGGTGACACGACAACATCATTGACGCGACTTAGAACCACCTCCCGGACTTATTCCCCGCCCCAAACCCCGATGAACCGTTATCAAAATCTTTTCAAGCAGCTCTAAGATCCATTCGAGGATGTCTGAGTAGCTTAAAAACCTTCTTCAACGACCACAACTTCACGGATTTATTCTGCAAAAGTAATCATGGACTATTCATTAACCACCGGTCGGATAACCCTTCAAATTCTGATACTACACAAACTCCCCAACCCAAACTCACTCCATAACTCATTAACGAGACTTTTAAATGCAAAATCGATAGCAAATTCGTGATCAGCGCGTCAAATACCCATCGGACACCAATTTCACGACGTTTACTGCATCAGGAAAGAAAAAAAATTTTTTTGGCCTGAAAAATCATCAGGCTTATCCTTCCATATAATAAAAGAATCGGAGCACAAAGTACGACCACCTGGGCCTCCATCACTATGGCCGGGGTTTTCCTGATCATGAGAGATTTAATTTGTTCAGAAAAGCCACAAAGTTTGCGCACAGAGCGCCGCGAACCGGCCCGAACCCCCCGGCTTATGGTTCCCGGACAAAGCGCCGCGAAGCGCCGCTTTGGCCGGGGTTTTCCTGATCGTGAGAGATTTAATTTGTTCAGAAAAGCCACAAAGTTTCCGGACAGAGCGCCGCAAAGCGTCGCGAACCCCCTTGGGCTTATGATTCCCGGACAGAGCGCCGCGAAGCGGCGCTTTGGCCGGGGTTTTCCTGATCGTGAGAGATTTAATTTGTTCAGAAAAGCCACAAAGTTTCCGGACAGAGCGCCGCGAAGCGGCGCGAACCCCCCGGCTTATAGTTTCCGGACAAAGCGCCGCGAAGCGGCGCGAACCCCCCGGCCTATGGTTCCCGGACAAAGCGCAGCGAAGCGGCGCTTTGGCCGGGGTTTTCCTGATCGTGAGAGATTTAATTTGTTCAGAAAAGCCAAAAAGTTTCCGGACAGAGCGCCGCGAAGCGGCGCGAACCCCCCGGCTTATGGTTCCCGGACAAAGCGCCGCGAAGCGGCGCTTTGGCCGGGGTTTTCCTGATCGTGAGAGATTTAATTTGTTCAGAAAAGCCACAAAGTTTCCGGACAGAGCGCCGCGAACCCCCCGGCCTATGGTTCCCGGACAAAGCGCAGCGAAGCGGCGCTTTGGCCGGGGTTTTCCTGATCATGAGAGATTTAATTTGTTCAGAAAAGCCACAAAGTTTCCAAACAGAGCGCCGCGAAGCGGCGCTAACCCCCCGGCTTATGGTTCCCGGACAAAGCGCCGCGAAGCGGCGCGAACCCCCCGGCTTATGGTTCCCGGACAAAGCGCCGCGAAGCGGCGCTTTGGCCGGGGTTTTCCTGATCGTGAGAGATTTAATTTGTTCAGAAAAGCTACAAGGTTTCCGGACAGAGCGCCGCGAAGCGGCGCGAACCCCCCGGCTTATGGTTCCCGGTGCCGGGGTTTTCCTGATAGTGAGAGATTTAATTTGTTCAGAAAAGCTACAATGTTTCCGGACAGAGCACCGCGAAGCGGCGCGAATCCCCCGGCTTATAATTCCCGAACAAAGCGCCGCGAAGCGGCGCTTTGGCCGGGGTTTTCCTGATCGTGAGAGATTTAATTTGTTCAGAAAAGCCAAAAAGTTTCCGGACAGAGCGCCGCGAAGCGGCGCGAACCACCCGGCCTATGGTTCCCGGACAAAGCGCAGCGAAGCGGCGCTTTGGCCGGGGTTTTCCTGATCATGAGAGATTTAATTTGTTCAGAAAAGCCACAAAGTTTCCAAACAGAGCGCCGCGAAGCGGCGCGAACCCCCCGGCTTATGGTTCCCGGACAAAGCGCCGCGAAGCGGCGCGAACCCCCCGGCCTATGGTTCCCGGACAAAGCGCCGCGAAGCGGCGCTTTGGCCGGGTTTTCCTGATCATGAGAGATTTAATTTGTTCAGAAAAGTCACAAAGTTTCCGGACAGAGCGCCGCGAAGCGGCGCTTTGGCCGGGGTTTTCCTGATCGTGAGAGATTTAATTTGTTCAGAAAAGCCACAAAGTTTCCGGACAGAGCGCCGCGAAGCGGCGCGAACCCCCCGGCTTATAGTTTCCGAACAAAGCGCCGCGAAGCGGCGCGAACCCCCCGGCCTATGGTTCCCGGACAAAGCGCAGCAAAGCGGCGCTTTGGCCGGGGTTTTCCTGATCGTGAGAGATTTAATTTGTTCAGAAAAGCCACAAAGTTTCCGGACAGAGCGCCGCGAAGCGGCGCGAACCCCCCGGCTTATAGTTTCCGAACAAAGCGCCGCGAAGCGGCGCGAACCCCCCGGCTTATGGTTCCCGGACAAAGCGCCGCGAAGCGGCGCTTTGGCCGGGGTTTTCCTGATCGTGAGAGATTTAATTTGTTCAGAAAAGCCACAAAGTTTCCGGACAGAGCGCCGCGAAGCGGCGCGAACCCCCCGGCCTATGGTTCCCGGACAAAGCGCAGCGAAGCGGCGCTTTGGCCGGGGTTTTCCTGATCATGAGAGATTTAATTTGTTCAGAAAAGCCACAAAGTTTCCAAACAGAGCGCCGCGAAGCGGCGCAAACCCCCCGGCTTATAGTTCCCGGACAAAGCGCCGCGAAGCGGCGCGAACCCCCCGGCCTATGGTTCCCGAACAAAGCGCAGCGAAGCGACGCTTTGGCCGGGGTTTTCCTGATCATGAGAGATTTAATTTGTTCAGAAAAGCCACAAAGTTTCCAAACAGAGCGCCGCGAAGCGGCGCGAACCCCCCGGCTTATGGTTCCCGGACAAAGCGCCGCGAAGCAGCGCTTTGGCCTGGTTTTTCCTGATCGTTAGAGATTTGAATTGTTCAGAAAAGCCGCAAAGTTTACGGACAGAGCGCCGCGAAGCGGCGCGAACCCCCCGGCTTATGGTTCCCGAACAAAGCGCCGCGAAGCGGCGCTTTGGCCGGGGTTTTCCTGATCGTGAGAGATTTAATTTGTTCAGAAAAGCCACAAAGTTTCCGGACAGAGCGCCGCGAAGCGGCGCGAACCCCCCGGCCTATGGTTCCCGGACAAAGCGCAGCGAAGCGGCGCTTTGGCCGCGGTTTTCCTGATCATGAGAGATTTAATTTGTTCAGAAAAGCCACAACGTTTCCGGACAGAGCGCCGCGAAGCACTTCTGGAACTATGGTTCCCGGACAAAGCGCCGCGAAGCGGCGCGAACCCCCCGGCCTATGGTTCCCGGACAAAGCGCCGCGAAGCGGCGCTTTGGCCGGGTTTTCCTGATCATGAGAGATTTAATTTGTTCAGAAAAGTCACAAAGTTTCCGGACAGAGCGCCGCGAAGCGGCGGGAACCCCCGTCCTATGGTTCCCGGACAAAGCGCAGCGAAGCGGCGCTTTGGCCGGGGTTTTCCTGATCATGAGAGATTCAATTTGTTCAGAAAAGCCACAAAGTTTCCGGACAGAGCGCCGCGAAGCGGCGCGAACCCCCCGGCTTATAGTTTCCGAACAAAGCGTCGCGAAGCGGCGCGAACCCCCCGGCCTATGGTTCCCGGACAAAGCGCAGCAAAGCGGCGCTTTGGCCAGGGTTTTCCTGATCGTGAGAGATTTAATTTGTTTAGAAAAG
Organism: Aplectana chamaeleonis; assembly: GCA_029168955.1. Classification (NCBI taxonomy): domain Eukaryota; kingdom Metazoa; phylum Nematoda; class Chromadorea; order Rhabditida; family Cosmocercidae; genus Aplectana; species Aplectana chamaeleonis. The sequence continues at coordinate 150,209 of JAPDOI010001431.1, forward strand.
CCACAAAGTTTCCGGACAGAGCGCCGCGAAGCGGCGCGAACCAGCTTAAAGTTTCCGAACAAAGCCGCGAAGCCTGAACCGGCTTATGGTTCCCGGACAAAGCGCCGCGAAGCGGCGCTTTGGCCGGGGTTTTCCTGATCGTGAGAGATTTAATTTGTTCAGAAAAGCCACAAAGTTTCCGGACAGAGCGCCGCGAAGCGGCGCGAACCCCCCGGCCTATGGTTCCCGGACAAAGCGCAGCGAAGCGGCGCTTTGGCCGGGGTTTTCCTGATCATGAGAGATTTAATTTGTTCAGAAAAGCCACAAAGTTTCCAAACAGAGCGCCGCGAAGCGGCGCTAACCCCCCGGCTTATGGTTCCCGGACAAAGCGCCGCGAAGCGGCGCGAACCCCCCGGCCTATGGTTCCCGGACAAAGCGCAGCAAAGCGGCGCTTTGGCCGGGGTTTTCCTGATCGTGAGAGATTTAATTTGTTCAGAAAAGCCACAAGGTTTCCGGACAGAGCGCCGCGAAGCGGCGCGAACCCCCCGGCTTATGGTTCCCGGACAAAGCGCCGCGAAGCAGCGCTTTGGCCGGGGTTTTCCTGATCATGAGAGATTTTATTTGTTCAGAAAAGCCACAAAGTTTCCGGACAGAGCGCCGCGAAGCGGCGCGAATCCCCCGGCTTATGGTTCCCGAACAAAGCGCCGCGAAGCGGCGCTTTGGCCGGGGTTTTCCTGATCGTGAGAGATTTAATTTGTTCAGAAAAGCCAAAAAGTTTCCGGACAGAGCGCCGCGAAGCGGCGCGAACCACCCGGCCTATGGTTCCCGGACAAAGCGCAGCGAAGCGGCGCTTTGGCCGGGGTTTTCCTGATCATGAGAGATTTAATTTGTTCAGAAAAGCCACAAGGTTTCCAAACAGAGCGCCGCGAAGCGGCGCGAACCCCCCGGCTTATGGTTCCCGGACAAAGCGCCGCCAAGCGGCGCGAACCCCCCGGCCTATGGTTCCCGGACAAAGCGCCGCGAAGCGGCGCTTTGGCCGGGTTTTCCTGATCATGAGAGATTTAATTTGTTCAGAAAAGTCACAAAGTTTCCGGACAGAGCGCCGCGAAGCGGCGCGAACCCCCCGGCCTATGGTTCCCGGACAAAGCGCAGCGAAGCGGCGCTTTGGCCGGGGTTTTCCTGATCATGAGAGATTTAATTTGTTCAGAAAATCCAAAAAGTTTCCGGACAGAGCGCCGCGAAGCGGCGCGAACCCCCCGGCTTATGGTTCCCGGACAAAGCGCCGCGAAGCGGCGCTTTGGCCGGGGTGTTCCTGATCGTGAGAGATTTAATTTGTTCAGAAAATCCACAAAGTTTCCGGACAGAGCGCCTCGAAGCGGCGCGAACCCCCCGGCTTATGGTTCCCGGACAAAGCGCCGCGAAGCGGCGCGAACCCCCCGGCCTATGGTTCCCGGACAAAGCGCCGCGAAGCGGCGCTTTGGCCGGGTTTCTCCTGATCATGAGAGATTTTATTTGTTCAGAAAAGCCACAAAGTTTCCGGACAGAGCGCCGCGAAGCGGCGCGAACCCCCCGGCTTATGGTTCCCGGACAAAGCGCCGCGGAGCAGCGCTTTGGCCGGGGTTTTCCTGATCATGAGAGATTCAATTTGTTCAGAAAAGTCACAAAGTTTCCGGACAGAGCGCCGCGAAGCGGCGCGAACCCCCCGGCTTATGGTTCCCGGACAAAGCGCCGCGAAGCAGCGCTTTGGCCGGGGTTTTCCTGATCATGAGAGATTTAATTTGTTCAGAAAAGTCACAAAGTTTCCGGACAGAGCGCCGCGAAGCGGCGCGAACCCCCCGGCTTTAGTTCCCGGACAAAGCGCCGCGAAGCAGCGCTATGGCCGGGTTTCTCCTGATCATGAGAGATTTTATTCATGAGAGATTTTAGCGGCGCGAACCCCCCGGCTTATGGTTCCCGGACAAAGCGCCGCGAAGCAGCGCTTTGGCCGGGGTTTTCCTGATCATGAGAGATTTAATTTGTTCAGAAAAGTCACAAAGTTTCCGGACAGAGCGCCGCGAAGCGGCGCGAACCCCCCGGCTTTAGTTCCCGGACAAAGCGCCGCGAAGCAGCGCTTTGGCCGGGTTTCTCCTGATCATGAGAGATTTTATTTGTTCAGAAAAGCCACAAAGTTTCCGGACAGAGCGCCGCGAAGCGGCGCGAACCCCCCGGCTTTAGTTCCCGGACAAAGCGCCGCGAAGCAGCGCTTTGGCCGGGTTTCTCCTGATCATGAGAGATTTTATTTGTTCAGAAAAGCCACAAAGTTTCCGGACAGAGCGCCGCGAAGCGGCGCGAACCCCCCGGCTTATGGTTCCCGGACAAAGCGCCGCGAAGCAGCGCTTTGGCCGGGGTTTTCCTGATCATGAGAGATTTTATTTGTTCAGAAAAGCCACAAAGTTTCCGGACAGAGCGCCGCGAAGCGGAGTGAACCTCCCGGCTTATGGTTCCCGGACAAAGCGCCGCGAACCCCCCGGCTAATGGTTCCCGGACAAAGCGCCGCGAAGCGGCGCGAACCCCCCGGTCTATGGTTCCCGGACAAAGCGCCGCGAAGCGGCGCTTTGGCCGGGTTTCTCCTGATCATGAGAGATTTTATTTGTTCAGAAAAGCCACAAAGTTTCCGGACAGAGCGCCGCGAAGCGGCGCGAACCCCCCGGCTTATGGTTCCCGGACAAAGCGCCGCGGAGCAGCGCTTTGGCCGGGGTTTTCCTGATCATGAGAGATTCAATTTGTTCAGAAAAGTCACAAAGTTTCCGGACAGAGCGCCGCGAAGCGGCGCGAACCCCCCGGCGTATGGTTCCCGGACAAAGCGCCGCGAAGCAGCGCTTTGGCCGGGTTTCTCCTGATCATGAGAGATTTAATTTGTTCAGAAAAGCCACAAAGTTTCCGGACAGAGCGCCGCGAAGCGGCGCGAACCCCCCGGCTTATGGTTCCCGGACAAAGCGCCGCGAAGCAGCGCTTTGGCCGGGGTTTTCCTGATCATGAGAGATTTTATTTGTTCAGAAAAGCCACAAAGTTTCCGGACAGAGCGCCGCGAAGCGGTGCGAACCTCCCGGTCTATGGTTCCCGGACAAAGCGCCGCGAAGCGGCGCTTTGGTCGGGGTTTTCCTGATCACGAAAGATTTAATTTGTTCAGAAAAGCCACAAAGTTTCCGGACAGAGCGCCGCGAAGCGGCGCGGACCCCCGGCTTATGAGCTCCCGGACAAAGCGCCGCGAAGCAGCGCTTTGGCCGGGTTTCCCTGATCATGAGAGATTTAATTTGTTCAGAAAAGTCACAAAGTTCCCGGACAGAGCGCCGCGAAGCGGCGCGAACCCCCCGGCTTATGGTTCCCGGACAAAGCGCCGCGAAGCAGCGCTTTGGCCGGGGTTTTCCTGATCATGAGAGATTTAATTTGTTCAGAAAAGTCACAAAGTTTCCGGACAGAGCGCCGCGAAGCGGCGCGAACCCCCCGGCTTATGGTTCCCGGACAAAGCGCCGCGAAGCAGCGCTTTGGCCGGGTTTCTCCTGATCATGAGAGATTTTATTTGTTCAGAAAAGCCACAAAGTTTCCGGACAGAGCGCCGCGAAGCGGCGCGAACCCCCCGGCTTATGGTTCCCGGACAAAGCGCCGCGAAGCAGCGCTTTGGCCGGGGTTTTCCTGATCATGAGAGACTTAATTTGTTCAGAAAAGCCACAAGGTTTCCGGACAGAGCGCCGCGAAGCGGCGCGAACCTCCCGGCTTATGGTTCCCGGACAAAGCGCCGCGAAGCGGCGCTTTGGCCGGGGTTTTCCTGATCATGAGAGACTTAATTTGTTCAGAAAAGCCACAAGGTTTCCGGACAGAGCGCCGCGAAGCGGCGCGAACCTCCCGGCTTATGCTCCCCGGACAAGGCGCCGCGAAGCCCCGCTTTGGCCCGGGTTTTCCTGATCATGAGAGATTTAATTTGTTCAGAAAAGCCACAAAGTTTCCGGACAGAGCGCCGCGAAGCGGCGCGAACCCCCCGGCTTATGGTTCCCGGACAAAGCGCCGCGAAGCAGCGCTTTGGCCGGGTTTCTCCTGATCATGAGAGATTTTATTTGTTCAGAAAAGCCACAAAGTTTCCGGACAGAGCGCCGCGAAGCGGCGTGAACCTCCCGGCTAATGGTTCCCGGACAAAGCGCCGCGAAGCAGCGCTTTGGCCGGGGTTTTCCTGATCATGAGAGATTTAATTTGTTCAGAAAAGTCACAAAGTTTCCGGACAGAGCGCCGCGAAGCGGCGCGAACCCCGGCTTATGGTTCCCGGACAAAGCGCCGCGGAGCAGCGCTTTGGCCGGGGTTTTCCTGATCATGAGAGATTTAATTTGTTCAGAAAAGTCACAAAGTTTCCGGACAGAGCGCCGCGAAGCGGCGCGAACCCCCCGGCTTATGGTTCCCGGACAAAGCGCCGCGAAGCAGCGCTTTGGCCGGGGTTTTCCTGATCATGAGAGATTTAATTTGATCAGAAAAGCCACAAAGTTTCCGGACAGAGCGCCGCGAAGCGGCGCGGACCCCCCCGGTTTATAGTTCCCGGACAAAGCGCCGCGAAGCAGCGCTTTGGCCGGGGTTTTCCTGATCATGAGAGATTTTATTTGTTCAGAAAAGCCACAAAGTTTCCGGACAGAGCGCCGCGAAGCGGCGCGAACCCCCCGGCTTATGGTTCCCGGACAAAGCGCCGCGAAGCAGCGCTTTGGCCGGGGTTTTCCTGATCATGAGAGATTTAATTTGTTCAGAAAAGCCACAAAGTTTCCGGACAGAGCGCCGCAAAGCAGCGCTTTGGCCGGGGTTTTCCTGATCATGAGAGATTTAATTTGTTCAGAAAAGCCACAAAGTTTCCGGACAGAGCGCCGCGAAGCGGCGCGAACCCCCCGGCTTATGGTTCCCGGACAAAGCGCCGCGAAGCAGCGCTTTGGCCGGGGTTTTCCTGATCATGAGAGATTTAATTTGTTCAGAAAAGTCACAAAGTTTCCGGACAGAGCGCCGCGAAGCGGCGCGAACCCCCCGGCTTATGGTTCCCGGACAAAGCGCCGCGAAGCAGCGCTTTGGCCGGGTTTCTCCTGATCATGAGAGATTTTATTTGTTCAGAAAAGCCACAAAGTTTCCGGACAGAGCGCCGCGAAGCGGCCCGAACCCCCCGGCTTATGGTTCCCGGACAAAGCGCCGCGAAGCAGCGCTTTGGCCGGGGTTTTCCTGATCATGAGAGATTTAATTTGTTCAGAAAAGCCACAAAGTTTCCGGACAGAGCGCCGCGAAGCGGCGTGAACCTCCCGGCTTATGGTTCCCGGACAAAGCGCCGCGAAGCAGCGCTTTGGCCGGGGTTTTCCTGATCATGAGAGATTTTATTTGTTCAGAAAAGCCACAAAGTTCCCAGACAAAGCGCCGCGAAGCGGCGCGAACCCCCCGGTCTATGGTTCCCGGACAAAGCGCCGCGAAGCGGCGCTTTGGTCGGGGTTTTCCTGATCACGAAAGATTTAATTTGTTCAGAAAAGCCACAAAGTTTCCGGACAGAGCGCCGCGAAGCGGCGCGGACCCCCCGGCTTATAGTTCCCGGACAAAGCGCCGCGAAGCAGCGCTTTGGCCGGGGTTTTCCTGATCATGAGAGATTTTATTTGTTCAGAAAAGCCACAAAGTTTCCGGACAGAGCGCCGCGAAGCGGCGCGAACCCCCCGGCTTATGGTTCCCGGACAAAGCGCCGCGAAGCAGCGCTTTGGCCGGGGTTTTCCTGATCATGAGAGATTTTATTTGTTCAGAAAAGCCACAAAGTTTCCGGACAGAGCGCCGCGAAGCGGCGTGAACCTCCCGGCTTATGGTTCCCGGACAAAGCGCCGCGAAGCGACGCTTTGGCCGGGGTTTTCCTGATCATGAGAGATTTAATTTGATCAGAAAAGCCACAAAGTTTCCGGACAGAGCGCCGCGAAGCGGCGCGAACCCCCCGGCTTATGGTTCCCGGACAAAGCGCCGCGAAGCGGCGCGAACCCCCCGGCCTATGGTTCCCGGACAAAGCGCCGCGAAGCGGCGCTTTGGCCGGGGTTTTCCTGATCATGAGAGATTTAATTTGTTCAGAAAAGCCACAAAGTTTCCGGACAGAGCGCCGCGAAGCGGCGTGAACCTCCCGGTTTATGGTTCCCGGACAAAGCGCCGCGAAGCAGCGCTTTGGCCGGGGTTTTCCTGATCATGAGAGATTTAATTTGTTCAGAAAAGTCACAAAGTTTCCGGACAGAGCGCCGCGAAGCGGCTCGAACCCCCCGGCTTATGGTTCCCGGACAAAGCGCCGCGAAGCAGCGCTTTGGCCGGGGTTTTCCTGATCATGAGAGATTTAATTTGTTCAGAAAAGTCACAAAGTTTCCGGACAGAGCGCCGCGAAGCGGCGCGAACCCCCCGGCTTATGGTTCCCGGACAAAGCGCCGCGAAGCAGCGCTTTGGCCGGGGTTTTCCTGATCATGAGAGATTTTATTTGTTCAGAAAAGCCACAAAGTTTCCGGACAGAGCGCCGCGAAGCGGCGCGAACCCCCCGGCTTATGGTTCCCGGACAAAGCGCCGCGAAGCAGCGCTTTGGCCGGGGTTTTCCTGATCGTGAGAGATTTAATTTGTTCAGAAAAGCCACAAAGTTTCCGGACAGAGCGCCGCGAAGCGGCGCGAACCCCCCGGCTTATGGTTCCCGGACAAAGCGCCGCGAAGCGGCGCTTTGGCCGGGGTTTTCCTGATCATGAGAGATTTAATTTGTTCAGAAAAGCCACAAAGTTTCCGGACAGAGCGCCGCGAAGCGGCGCGAACCCCCCGGCTTATGGTTCCCGGACAAAGCGCCGCAAAGCGGCGCTTTGGCCGGGTTTTCCTGATCATGAGAGATTTAATTTGTTCAGAAAAGCCACAAAGTTTCCGGACAGAGCGCCGCGAAGCGGCGCGAACCCCCCGGCTTATGGTTCCCGGACAAAGCGCCGCGAAGCGGCGCGAACCCCCCGGCTTATGGTTCCCGGACAAAGCGCCGCGAAGCGGCGCTTTGGCCGGGGTTTTCCTGATCATGAGAGATTTTATTTGTTCAGAAAAGCCACAAAGTTTCCGGACAGAGCGCCGCGAAGCGGCGCGAACCCCCCGGCTTATGGTTCCCGGACAAAGCGCCGCGAAGCAGCGCTTTGGCCGGGGTTTTCCTGATCATGAGAGATTTAATTTGTTCAGAAAAGTCACAAAGTTTCCGGACAGAGCGCCGCGAAGCGGCGCGAACCCCCCGGCTTATGGTTCCCGGACAAAGCGCCGCGAAGCGGCGCTTTGGCCGGGGTTTTCCTGATGGTGAGAGATTTAATTTGTTCAGAAAAGCCACAAAGTTCCCGGACAGAGCGCCGCGAAGCGGCTTATGGTTCCCGGACAAAGCGCCGCGAAGCGGAGCTTTGGCCGGGGTTTTCCTGATCGTGAGAGATTTAATTTGTTCAGAAAAGCTACAAAGTTTCCGGACAGAGCGCCGCGAAGCGGCGCGAACCCCGGCTAATGGTTCCCGGACAAAGCGCCGCGAAGCGCGAACCCCGGTCTATATGGTTGACAAAGCGCCGCGAAGCGGCGCTTTGGCCGGGGTTTTCCTGATCATGAGAGATTTAATTTGTTCAGAAAAGCCACAAAGTTTCCGGACAGAGCGCCGCGAAGCGGCGCGAACCCCGGCTTATGGTTCCCGGACAAAGCGCCGCGAAGCAGCGCTTTGGCCGGGGTTTTCCTGATCATGAGAGATTTAATTTGTTCAGAAAAGCCACAAAGTTTCGGACAGAGCGCCGCGAAGCGGCGCGAACCCCGGCTTATGGTTCCCGGACAAAGCGCCGCGAAGCGGCGCTTTGGCCGGGTTTTCCTGATCATGAGAGATTTAATTTGTTCAGAAAAAGCCACAAAGTTTCCGGACAGAGCGCCGCGAAGCGGCGCGAACCCCCGGCTTATGGTTCCCGGACAAAGCGCCGCGAAGCAGCGCTTTGGCCGGGGTTTTCCTGATCATGAGAGATTTAATTTGTTCAGAAAAGCCACAAAGTTTCCGGACAGAGCGCCGCGAAGCGGCGCGAACCCCGGTTTATGGTTCCCGGACAAAGCGCCGCGAAGCGGCGCTTTGGCCGGGGTTTTCCTGATCATGAGAGATTTTATTTGTTCAGAAAAGCCACAAAGTTTCCGGACAGAGCGCCGCGAAGCGGCGCGAACCCCGGCTTATGGTTCCCGGACAAAGCGCCGCGAGGCAGCGCTTTGGCCGGGGTTTTCCTGATCATGAGAGATTTAATTTGTTCATAAAAGCCACAAAGTTTCCGGACAGAGCGCCGCGAAGCGGCGGCAACCCCGGCTTATTGTTTCCGGACAAAGCGCCGCGAAGCAGCTCTTTGGCCGGGGTTTTCCTGATCGTGAGAGATTCAATTTGTTCATAAAAGCCACAAAGTTTCCGGACAGAGCGCCGCGAAGCGGCGCGAACCCCCCGGCTTATGGTTCCCGGATAAAGCGCCGCGAAGCAGCGCTTTGGCCGGGGTTTTCCTGATCATGAGAGATTTAATTTGTTCATAAAAGCCACAAAGTTTCCGGACAGAGCGCCGCGAAGCGGCGCGAACCCTGGCTTATTGTTTCCGGACAAAGCGCCGCGAAGCAGCTCTTAGACCGGGGTTTTCCTGATCATGAGAGATTTAATTTGTTCAGAAAAAGCCACAAAGTTTCCGGACAGAGCGCCGCGAAGCGGCGCGAACCCCCCGGCTTATGGTTCCCGGACAAAGCGCCGCGAAGCGGCGCTTTGGCCGGGGTTTTCCTGATCATGAGAGATTTAATTTGTTCAGAAAAGCCACAAAGTTTCCGGACAGAGCGCCGCGAAGCGGCGCGAACCCCCCGGCCTATGGTTCCCGGACAAAGCGCCGCGAAGCAGCGCTTAGGCCGGGGTTTTCCTGATCATGAGAGATTTAATTTGTTCAGAAAAGCCACAAAGTTTCCGGACAGAGCGCCGCGAAGCGGCGCGAACTCCCCGGCTCATGGTTCCCGGACAAAGCGCCGCGAAGCAGCGCTTTGGCCGGGTTTCTCCTGATCATGAGAGATTTTATTTCTTCAGAAAAGCCACAAAGTTTCCGGACAAAGCGCCGCGAAGCGCCGCGAACCCCCCGGCTTATGGTTCCCGGACAAAGCGCCGCGAAGCGGCGCTTTGTCCGGGGTTTTCCTGATCACGAGAGATTTAATTTGTTCAGAAAAGCCACAAAGTTTCCGGACAGAGCGCCGCGAAGCGGCGCTTTGGCCGGGGTTTTCCTGATCATGAGAGATTTAATTTGTTCAGAAAAGCCACAAAGTTTCCGGACAGAGCGCCGCGAAGCGGCGCGAACCCCCCGGCTTATGGTTCCCGGACAAAGCGCCGCGAAGCGGCGCTTTGGCCGGGGTTTTCCTGATCATGAGAGATTTAATTTGTTCAGAAAAGCCACAAAGTTTCCGGACAGAGCGCCGCGAAGCGGCGCGAACCCCCCGGCTTATGGTTCCCGGACAAAGCGCCGCGAAGCGGCGCGAACCCTTCGGCCTATGGTTCCCGGACAAAGCGCCGCGAAGCGGCGCTTTGGCCGGGGTTTTCCTGATCATGAGAGATTTAATTTGTTCAGAAAAGCCACAAAGTTTCCGGACAGAGCGCCGCGAAGCGGCGCAAACCCCCCGGCTTATGGTTCCCGGACAAAGCGCCGCGAAGCGCCGCTTTGGCCGGGGTTTTCCTGATCATGAGAGATTTAATTTGTTCAGAAAAGCCACAAAGTTTTCGGACAGAGCGCCGCGTAGCGGCGCGAACCCCCCGGCTTATGGTTCCCGGACAAAGCGCCGCGAAGCGGAGCTTTGGCCGGGGTTTTCCTGATCGCAAGAAATTTAATTTGTTCAGAAAAGCCACAATGTTTTCGGACAGAGCGCCGCGAAGCGGCGCGAACCCTTCGGCGTATGGTTCCCGGACAAAGCGCCGCGAAGCTTCGCTTTGGCCATGGTTTTCCTGATCGTGAGAAATTTGATTTGTTCACAAAGGCCACAACGTTTCCGGACAGATTGCCGCGAAGCGGCGCGAACCCCCCGGCTTATGGTTTCCGGACAAAGCGCCGCGAAGCAGCGCTTTGGCCGGGGTTTTCCTGATCATGAGAGATTTAATTTGTTCACAAAGGCCACAACGTTTCCGGACAGATTGCCGCGAAGCGGCGCGAACCCCCCGGCTTATGGTACCCGGACGAAGCGCCGCGAAGCAGCGCTATGGCCCGGGTTTTCCTGATCGTGAGAAATTTGATTTGTTCACAAAAGCCACAATGTTTCCGGACAGAGCGCCGCGAAGCGGCTCGAACCCTGGCTTATTGTTTCCGGACAAAGCGCCGCGAAGCAGCTCTTTGACCGGGGTTTTCCTGATCGTGAGAGATTTAATTTGTTCAGAAAAGCCACAAAGTTTCCGGACAGAGCGCCGCGAGGCGGTGCGAAACCCCCGGCTTATGGTTCCCGGACAAAGCGCCGCGAAGCGGCGCTTTGGCCTGGGTTTTCCTGATCGTGAGAGTTTTAATTTGTTCAGAAAAGCCACGATGTTTCCGGACAGAGCGCCGCGAAGCGGCGCGAACCCCGGCTTATGGTTCCCGGACAAAGCGCCGCGAAGCAGCGCTTTGGCCGGGTTTTCCTGATCATGAGAGATTTAATTTGTTCAGAAAAGCCACAAAGTTTCCGGACAGAGCGCCGCGAAGCGGCGCGAACCCCGGCTTATGGTTCCCGGACAAAGCGCCGCGAAGCAGCGCTTTGGCCGGGGTTTTCCTGATCATGAGAGATTTAATTTGTTCAGAAAGTCACAAAGTTTCCGGACAGAGCGCCGCGAAGCGGCGCGAACCCCGGCTTATGGTTCCGGACAAAGCGCCGCGAAGCAGCGCTTTGGCCGGGGTTTTCCTGATCATGAGAGATTTAATTTGTTCAGAAAAGCCACAAAGTTTCCGGACAGAGCGCCCCGAAGCGGCGCGAACCCCGGCTTATGGTTACCGGACAAAGCGCCGCGAAGCAGCGCTTTGGCCGGGGTTTTCCTGATCATGAGAGATTTAATTTGTTCAGAAAAGTCACAAAGTTCAGAGCGCCGCGAAGCGGCGCGGACCCCCCCCGGTTTATAGTTCCCGGACAAAGCGCCGCGAAGCAGCGCTTTGGCCGGGGTTTTCCTGATCATGAGAGATTTTATTTGTTCAGAAAAGCCACAAAGTTTCCGGACAGAGCGCCGCGAAGCGGCGTGAACCTCCCGGCTTATGGTTCCCGGACAAAGCGCCGCGAAGCGACGCTTTGGCCGGGGTTTTCCTGATCATGAGAGATTTAATTTGATCAGAAAAGTCACAAAGTTTGACAGAGCGCCGCGAAGCGGCGCGAACCCCGGCTTATGGTTCCCGGACAAAGCGCCGCGAAGCGGCGCTTTGGCCGGGGTTTTCCTGATCATGAGAGATTTAATTTGTTCAGAAAAGCCACAAAGTTTCCGGACAGAGCGCCGCGAAGCGGCGCGAACCCCGGTTTATGGTTCCGGACAGCGCCGCGAAGCGGCGCGAAAGTACGCGCCGCGAAGCGGCGCTTTGGCCGGGGTTTTCCTGATCATGAGAGATTTAATTTGTTCAGAAAAGTCACAAAGTTTCCGGACAGAGCGCCGCGAAGCGGCGCGAACCCCCCGGCCTATGGTTCCCGGACAAAGCGCCGCGAAGCGGCGCTTTGGTCGGGGTTTTCCTGATCATGAGAGATTTAATTTGTTCAGAAAAGCCACAAAGTTTCTGACAGAGCGCCGCGAAGCGGCGCGAACCCCCCGGTTTATGGTTCCCGGACAAAGCGCCGCGGAGCCGCGCTTTGGCCGGGGTTTTCCTGATCGTGAGAGATTTAATTTGTTCAGAAAAGCCACAAAGTTTCCGGACAGAGCGCCGCGAAGCGGCGCGAACGCGAAGCGGCTTATGGTTCCCGGACAAAGCGCCGCGAAGCGGCGCTTTGGCCGGGGTTTTCCTGATCATGAGAGATTTAATTTGTTCAGAAAAGCCACAAAGTTTCCGGACAGAGCGCCGCGAAGCGGCGCGAACCCCCCGGCTTATGGTTCCCGGACAAGGCGCCGCGAAGCAGCGCTTTGGCCGGGTTTTCCTGATCATGAGAGATTTAATTTGTTCAGAAAGCCACAAAGTTCCCGGACAGAGCGCCGCGAAGCGGCGCTAACTCCCCGGCTTATGGTCCCCGGACAAAGCGCCGCGAAGCGGCGCTTTGGCCGGGGTTTTCCTGATCATGAGAGATTTAATTTGTTCAGAAAAGCCACAAAGTTTCCGGACAGAGCGCCGCGAAGCGGCGCGAACCCCCCGGCTTATGGTTCCCGGACAAAGCGCCGCGAAGCGGCGCTTTGGCCGAGTTTTTTTTCTGATCATGAGAGATTTAATTTGTTCAGAAAAGCCACAAAGTTTCCGGACAGAGCGCCGCGGAGCGGCGCGAATTCCCCGGCTTCTGGGTCCCGGACAGTGCGCCGCGAAGCGGCGCTTTGACCGGGATTTTCCTGACCGTGAGAGATTTAATTTGTTCAGAAAAGCCACAAAGTTCCCGGACAGAGCGCCGCGAAGCGGCGCGAACCTCCCGGCTTATGGTTCCCGAACAAAGCGCCGCGAAGCGGCGCTTTGGCCGGGGTTTTCCTGATCATGAGAGATTTAATTTGTTCAGAAAAGCCACAAGGTTTCCGGACAGAGCGCCGCGAAGCAGCGGGAACCCCTCACCTTATGGTTCCCGGACAAAGCGCCACGAAGCGGCGCTTTGGCCGGGGTTTTCCTGATCATGAAAGATTTAATTTGTTCAGAAAAGCCACAAAGTTTCTGGACAGAGCGCCGCGAAGCGGCGCAAACCCCCCGGCTTATGGTTCCCGGACAAAGCGCCGCGAAGCGGCGCTTTGGTCGGGGTTTTCCTGATCATGAGAGATTTTATTTGTTCAGAAAAGCCACAAAGTTTCCGGACAGAGCGCCGCCAAGCGGTGCGGACCCCCCGGCTTATAGTTCCCGGACAAAGTGCCGCGAAGCGGCGCTTTGGCCGGGGTTTTCCTGATCGTGAGAGATTTATTTGTTCAGAAAAGCCACAAAGCTCTGACAGAGCGCCGCGAAGCGGCGCGAACCCTTCGGCCTATGGTTCCCGGACAAAGCGCCGCGAAGCGGCGCTTTGGCCGGGGTTTTCCTGATCATGAGAGATTTAATTTGTTCAGAAAAGCCACAAAGTTTCCGGACAGAGCGCCGCGAAGCGGCGCGAACCCCCCGGCTTATGGTTCCCGGACAAAGCGCCGCGAAGCGGCGCGAACCCCCCGGCTTATGGTTCCCGGACAAAGCGCCGCGAAGCGGCGCTTTGGCCGGGGTTTTCCTGATCATGAGAGATTTAATTTGTTCAGAAAAGCCACAAAGTTTCCGGACAGAGCGCCGCGAAGCGGCGCGAACCCCCCGGCTTATGGTTCCCGGACAAAGCGCCGCGAAGCGGCGCTTTGGCCGGGGTTTTCCTGATCATGAGAGATTTAATTTGTTCAGAAAAGCCACAAAGTTTCCGGACAGAGCGCCGCGAAGCGGCGCGAACCCCCCGGCTTATGGTTCCCGGACAAAGCGCCGCGAAGCGGCGCTTTGGCCGGGGTTTTCCTGATCCTAAGAGATTTAATTTGTTCAGAAAAGCCACACAGTTTCCGGACAGAGCGCCGCTTCGCGGCGCGAACCCCCCGGCTTATGGTTCCCAGACAAAGCGCCGCGAAGCGGCGCTTTGGCCGGGGTTTTCCTGATTGTAGGAGATTTAATTTGCTCAGAAAAGCCACACAGTTTCCGGACAGAGCGCCGCGACGCGGCGCGAACTCCCGGCCTATGGTTCCCGGACAAAGCGCCCTTCGGCCGGGGTTTTCCTGATCGTGAGAGATTTAATTTGTTCAGAAAAGCCACAACGTTTCCGCGTAGAGCGCCGCGAAGCGGCGCGAACCCCCCGGCTTATGGTTCCCGGACAGAGCGCCGCGAAGCGGCGCTTTGGCCGGGGTTTTCCTGATTGTAGGAGATTTAATTTGCTCAGAAAAGCCACACAGTTTCCGGACAGAGCGCCGCGAAGCGGCGCGAACCCCGGCGATGGTTCCCGGACAAAGCGCCGCGAAGCGGCGCTTTGGCCGGGCTTTTCCTCATCATAAGGGATTTACTTTGTTCAGAAAGGCCCCAAAGTTCGCGGACAGAGCGCCGCGAAGCGCCGCCAACCCCCCGGCTTATGGTTCCCGGACAAAGCGCCGCGAAGCGGCGCTTTGGCCGGGGTTTTCCTGATCATGAGAGATTTAGTTTGTTCAGAAAAGCCACAAGGTTTCCGGACAGAGCGCCGCGAAGCGGCGCGAACCTCCCGGCTTATGGTTCCCGAACAAAGCGCCGCGAAGCGGCGCTTTGGCCGGGGTTTTCCTGATCATGAGAGATTTAATTTGTTCAGAAAAGCCACAAAGTTTCTGGACAGAGCGCCGCGAAGCGGCGCGAACCCCCCGGCTTATGGTTCCCGGACAAAGCGCCGCGAAGCGGCGCTTTGGCCGGGGTTTTCCTGATGATGAGAGATTTATTTTGTTCAGAAAAGCCACAAAGTTTCCGGACAGAGCGCCGCGAAGCGGCACGAACCCCCCGGCCTATGGTTTCCGGACAAAGCGCCGCGAAGCGGCGCTTTGGCCGGAGTTTTCCTGATCATGAGAGATTTAATTTGTTCAGAAAAGCCACAAAGTTTCCGGACAGAGCGCCGCGAAGCGGCGTGAACCTCCCGGTTTATAGTTCCCGGACAAAGCGCCGCGAAGCAGCGCTTTGGCCGGGGTTTTCCTGATCATGAGAGATTTTATTTGTTCAGAAAAGCCACAAAGTTTCCGGACAGAGCGCCGCGAAGCGGCGTGAACCTCCCGGCTTATGGTTCCCGGACAAAGCGCCGCGAAGCGACGCTTTGGCCGGGGTTTTCCTGATCATGAGAGATTTAATTTGTTCAGAAAAGCCACAAAGTTTCCGGACAGAGCGCCGCGAAGCGGCGCGAACCCGGCTTATGGTTCCCGGACAAAGCGCCGCGAAGCAGCGCTTTGGCCGGGGTTTTCCTGATCATGAGAGATTTAATTTGTTCAGAAAAGCCACAAAGTTTCCGGACAGAGCGCCGCGAAGCGGCGCGAACCCCTGGCTTATGGTTCCCGGACAAAGCGCCGCGAAGCAGCGCTTTGGCCGGGTTTTCCTGATCATGAGAGATTTTATTTGTTCAGAAAAGCCACAAAGTTTCTGGACAGAGCGCCGCGAAGCGGCGCGAACCCCGGCTTATGGTTCCCGGACAAAGCGCCGCGAAGCAGCGCTTTGGCCGGGTTTTCCTGATCATGAGAGATTTAATTTGTTCAGAAAAGCCACAAAGTTTCTGGACAGAGCGCCGCGAAGCGGCGCGAACCCCGGCTTATGGTTCCGGACAAAGCGCCGCGAAGCGGCGCTTTGGCCGGGGTTTTCCTGATCGCAGAGATTTAATTTGTTCAGAAAGCCACAAAGTTTCCGGACAGAGCGCCGCGAAGCGGCGCGAACCCCCAGTTTATGGTCCCCGGACAGGGCCCCGCGAAGCGGCGCTTTGGCCGTGGTTTTCCTGAGCGTGAGAGATTTAATTTGTTCATAAAAGCCACAAAGTTTCCGGACATAGCGCCGCGAAGCGGCGCGAACCCCCGGCTTATGATTGCCGGACAAAGCGCCGCGAAGCGGCGCTTTGGCCGGGGTTTTCCTGATCATGAGAGATTTAATTTGTTCAGAAAAGCCACAAAGTTTCCGGACAGAGCGCCGCGAAGCGGCGCGAACCCCCCGGCTTATGGTTTTCAGACAAAGCGCCGCGAAGCGGCGCTTTGTCCTGGGTTTTCCTGATCGTGAGAGATTTAATTTGTTCAGAAAAGCCCCAAAGTTTCCGGACAGAGCGCCGCGAAGCGGCCCGTACCCCCCGGCTTATGGTTCCCGGACAAAGCGCCGCGAAGCGTCGCTTTGGCCGTGGTTTTCCTGATCATGAGAGATTTAATTTGTTCAGAAAAGCCACAAAGTTTCCGGACAGAGCGCCGCGAAGCGGCGCGAACCCCCGGCTTATGGTTCCCGGACAAAGCGCCGCGAAGCGGCGCTTTGGCCGGGGTTTTCTGATCATGAGATTTAATTTGTTCAGAAAAGCCACAAAGTTTCCGGACAGAGCGCCGCGAAGCGGCGCGAACCCCGGCTTATGGTTCAGCCGGACAAAGCGCCGCTAGAAGGCGCTTTGGCCGGGGTTTTCTGATCATGACGAGATTTAATTTGTTCAGAGACAAAGCTTCCGGATTACAGAGCGCAGCGAAGCGGCGCGAACCTCCCGGCTTATGGTTCCCGGACAAAGCGCCGCGAAGCGGCGCTTTGGCCGGGTTTTCCTGATCATGAGAGATTTAATTTGTTCAGAAAAGCCACAAAGTTTCGGACAGAGCGCCGCGAAGCGGCGCGAACCCCGGCTTATGGTTCCCGGACAAAGCGCCGCGAAGCGGCGCTTTGGCCGGGTTTTCCTGATCATGAGAGATTTAATTTGTTCAGAAAAGCCACAAAGTTTCCGGACAGAGCGCCGCGAAGCGGCGCGAACCCCCCGGCTTATGGTTCCCGGACAAAGCGCCGCGAAGCGGCGCTTTGGCCGGAGTTTTCCTGATCGTGAGAGATTTAATTTGCTTAGGAAAGCCACAAAGTTTCCGGACAGAGCGCCGCGAAGCGGCGCGGCCCCCCCGGCTTATGGTCCCCGGCCAAAGCGCCGCGAAGGGGCGCGAACCCCCCGGCTTATGGTTCCCGGACAAAGCGCCGCGAAGCGGCGCTTTGGCCGGGTTTGCCTGAGCATGAGACTTTTAATTTGATGAGAAAAGCCACAAGGTTCCCGGACAGAGCGCCGCGAAGCGGCGCGGACCCCCCCGGCTATTAGTTCCCGGACAAAGCGCCGCGAAGCAGCGCTTTGGTCGGGGTTTTCCTGATCATGAGAGATTTTATTTGTTCAGAAAAGCCACGAAGCTTCCGGACAGAGGTGCCGCGAAGCGGCGCGAACCCCCGGCTTATGGTTCCCGGACAAAGCGCCGCGAAGCGGCGCTTTGGCCGGGGTTTTCCTGATCATGAGAGATTTAATTTGTTCAGAAAAGCCACAAAGTTTCCGGACAGAGCGCCGCGAAGCGGCGCGAACCCCCCGGCTTATGGTTCCCGGACAAAGCGCCGCGAAGCGGCGCTTTGGCCGGGGTGTTCCTGATCGTGAGAGATTTAATTTGTTCAGAAAAGCCACAAAGTTTCCGGACAGAGCGCCGCGAAGCGGCCCGTACCCCCCGGCTTATAGTTTCCGGACAAAGCGCCGCGAAGCGGCGCGAACCCCCCGGCCTATGGTTCCCGGACAAAGCGCCGCGAAGCGGCGCTTTGGCCGGATTTTCCTTATCATGAGAGATTTAATTTGTTCAGAAAAGCCAAAAAGTTTCCGGACAGAGCGCCGCGAAGCGGCGCGAACCCCCCCGCTTATGGTTCCTGGACAAAGCGCCGCGAAGCAGCGCTTTGGCCGGGGTTTTCCTGATCATGAGAGATTTAATTTGTTCAGAAAAGCCACAAAGTTTCCGGACAGAGCGCCGCGAAGCGGCGTGAACCTCCCGGCTAATGGTTCCCGGACAAAGCGCCGCGAAGCGACGCTTTGGCCGGGGTTTTCCTGATCATGAGAGATTTAATTTGTTCAGAAAAGCCACAAAGTTTCCGGACAGAGCGCCGCGAAGCGGCGCGAACCCCTGGCTTATGGTTCCGGACAAAGCGCCGCGAAGCGGCGCTTTGGCCGGGGTTTTCCTGATCACGAAAGATTTAATTTGTTCAGAAAAGCCACAAAGTTTCCGGACAGAGCGCCCCGAAGCAGCGCGAGCCCCCCGGCTTATGGTTCCCCGACAAAGCGCCGCGAAGCGGCGCACTGAACCGGCCTATGGTTCCCGGACAAAGCGCCGCGAAGCGGCGCTTTGGCCGGGTTTCCTGATCATGAGAGATTTTATTTGTTCAGAAAAGCCACAAAGTTTCCGGACAGAGCGCCGCGAAGCGGCGCGAACCCCCCGGCTTATGGTTCCCGGACAAAGCGCCGCGAAGCGGCGCTTTGGCCGGGGTTTCCCTGATCGTGAGAGATTTAATTTGTTCAGAAAAGCCACAAAGTTTCCGGACAGAGCGCCGCGAAGCGGCGCGAACCCCCCGGCTTATGGTTCCCGGACAAAGCGCCGCGAACCCCCCGGCTTATGGTTCCCGGACAAAGCGCCGCGAAGCGGCGCTTTGGCCGGGGTTTTCCTGATCGTGAGAGATTTAATTTGTTCAGAAAAGCCACAAAGTTTCCGGACAGAGCGCCGCGAAGCGGCGCGAACCCCCCGGCTTATGGTTCCCGGACAAAGCGCCGCAAAGCGGCGCTTTGGCCGGGTTTTCCTGATCATGAGAGATTTAATTTGTTCAGAAAAGCCACAAAGTTTCCGGACAGAGCGCCGCGAAGCGGCGCGAACCCCCCGGCTTATGGTTCCCGGACAAAGCGCCGCGAAGCGGCGCTTTGGCCGGGGTTTTCCTGATCATGAGAGATTTAATTTGTTCAGAAAAGCCACAAAGTTTCCGGACAGAGCGCCGCGAAGCGGCTCTAACCCCCGGTTATGGCGGTTCCCTGGACAAAGCGCCCCGAAGCGGCGCTTAGTCCGGGATTTTCGTGATCATGAGAGATTTAATTTGTTCAGAAAAGCCACAGAGTTCCCGGACAGAGCGCCGCGGAGCGGCCCGAATTCCCCGGCTTCTGGGTCCCGGACAGTGCGCCGCGAAGCAGCGCTTTGGCCGGGGTTTTCTTGATCGTGAGAGATTTAATTTGTTCAGAAAAGCCACAAAGTTTCCGGACAGAGCGCCGCGAAGCGGCGCAAAGTTTCCGGACAGAGCGCCGCAAAGCGGCGCGAACCCCCCTGCTTCTGGATCCCGGACAAAGCGCCGCGAAGCGGCGCTTTGGTCGTTTTTTCTGATTGTGAGAGATTTAATTTGTTCAGAAAAGCCACAAAGTTCCCAGACAAAGCGCCGCGAAGCGGCGCGAACCCCCCGGTCTATGGTTCCCGGACAAAGCGCCGCGAAGCGGCGCTTTGGTCGGGGTTTTCCTGATCACGAGAGATTTAATTTGTTCAGAAAAGCCACAAAGTTTCCAAACAGAGCGCCGCGAAGCGGCGCGAACCCCCCGGCTTTAGTTCCCGGACAAAGCGCCGCGAAGCAGCGCTTTGGCCGGATTTCTCCTGATCATGAGAGATTTTATTTGTTCAGAAAGCCACAAAGTTTCCGGACAGAGCGCCGCGAAGCGGCCCGAACCCCCCGGCTTATGGTTCCCGGACAAAGCGCCGCGAAGCGGCGCTTTGGCCGGGGTTTTCCTGATCATGAGAGATTTAATTTGTTCAGAAAAGCCACAAAGTTTCCGGACAGAGCGCCGCGAAGCGGCGCGAACCCCCTTATGGTTCCCGGACAAAAGCGCAGCGAAGCAGCGCTTTGGCCGGGGTTTTCTGATCATGAGAGATTTAATTTGTTCAGAAAAGCCACAAAGTTTCGACAGAGCGCCGCGAAGCGGCGCGAACCCCGGCTTATGGTTCCCGGACAAAGCGCCGCGAAGCGGCGCTTTGGCCGGGTTTTCCTGATCATGAGAGATTTAATTTGTTCAGAAAAGTCACAAAGTTTCCGGACAGAGCGCCGCGAAGCGGCGCGAACCCCGGCTTATGGTTCCCGGACAAAGCGCCGCGAAGCGGCGCTATGGCCGGGGTTTTCCTGATCATGAGAGATTTAATTTGTTCAGAAAAGCCACAAAGTTTCGGACAGAGCGCCGCGAAGCGGCGCGAACCCCGGCCTATGGTTCCCGGACAAAGCGCCGCGAAGCGGCGCTTTGGCCGGGGTTTTCCTGATCGTGAGAGATTTAATTTGATCAGAAAAGCCACAAAGTTTCCGGACAGTGCGCCGCGAAGCGGCGCGAACCCCCCGGCTTATGGTCCCCGGACAAAGCGCCGCGAAGCGGCGCTTTGGCCGGGGTTTTCCTGATCGTGAGAGATTTAATTTGTTCAGAAAAGCCACAAAGTTTCCGGACAGAGCGCCGCGAAGCGGCGCGAACCCCCCGGCTTATGGTTCCCGGACAAAGCGCCGCGAAGCGGCGCTTTAGCCGGGGTTTTCCTGATCGTGAGAGATTTAATTTGTTCAGAAAAGCCACAAAGTTTCCGGACAGAGCGCCGCGAAGCGGCGCGAACCCCCCGGCTTATGGTTCCCGGACAAAGCGCCGCGAAGCGGCGCAAACCCCCCGGCTTATGGTTCCCGGACAAAGCGCCGCGAAGCGGCTCTTTGGCCGGGGTTTTCCTGATCGTGAGAGATTTAATTTGTTCAGAAAAGCCACAAAGTTCCCGGACAGAGCGCCGCGGAGCGGCGCGAACCCCGGTTTTATGGTTCCCGGACAAAGCGCCGCGAAGCAGCGCTTGGCCGGGGTTTTCCTGATCATGAGAGATTTTATTTGTTCAGAAAAGCCACAAAGTTTCCGGACAGAGCGCCGCGAAGCGGCGCGAACCCCCGGCTTATGGTTCCTGGACAAAGCGCCGCGAAGCAGCGCTTTGGCCGGGGTTTTCCTGATCATGAGAGATTTAATTTGTTCAGAAAAGTCACAAAGTTTCCGGACAGAGCGCCGCGAAGCGGCGCGAACCCCGGCTTATGGTTCCCGGACAAAGCGCCGCGAAGCAGCGCTTTGGCCGGGGTTTCCCTGATCATGAGAGATTTAATTTGTTCAGAAAAGTCACAAAGTTTCCGGACAGAGCGCCGCGAAGCGGCGCGAACCCGGCTTATGGTTCCCGGACAAAGCGCCGCGAAGCAGCGCTTTGGCCGGGGTTTCTGATCATGAGAGATTTAATTTGTTCAGAAAAAGTCACAAAGTTTCCGGACAGAGCGCCGCGAAGCGGCGCGAACCCCCCTGGATATGGTTCCCGGACAAAGCGCCGCGAAGCAGCGCTTTGGCCGGGTTTCTCCTGATCATGAGAGATTTAATTTGTTCAGAAAAGTCACAAAGTTTCCGGACAGAGCGCCGCGAAGCGGCGCGAACCCCCCGGCGTATGGTTCCCGGACAAAGCGCCGCGAAGCAGCGCTTTGGCCGGGTTTCTCCTGATCATGAGAGATTTTATTTGTTCAGAAAAGCCACAAAGTTTCCGGACAGAGCGCCGCGAAGCGGCGCGAACCCCCCGGTCTATGGTTTCCGGACAAAGCGCCGCGAAGCAGCGCTTTGGCCGGGGTTTTCCTGATCATGAGAGATTTTATTTGTTCAGAAAAGCCACAACGTTTCCGGACAGAGCGCCGCCAAGCGGTGCGGACCCCCCGGCTTATAGTTCCCGGACAAAGTGCCGCGAAGCAGCGCTTTGGCCAGGGTTTTCCTGATCATGAGAGATTTTATTTGTTCAGAAAAGCCACAAAGTTTCCGGACAGAGCGCCGCGAAGCGGCGCGAACCCCCCGGTCTATGGTTTCCGGACAAAGCGCCGCGAAGCAGCGCTTTGGCCGGGGTTTTCCTGATCATGAGAGATTTAATTTGTTCAGAAAAGTCACAAAGTTTCCGGACAGAGCGCAGCGAAGCGGCGCGAACCCGGTTTATAGTTCCCGGACAAAGCGCCGCGAAGCAGCGCTTTGGCCGGGGTTTTCCTGATCATGAGAGATTTTATTTGTTCAGAAAAGCCACAAAGTTTCCGGACAGAGCGCCGCGAAGCGGCGTGAACCCCCCGGCTTATGGTTCCCGGACAAAGCGCCGCGAAGCGACGCTTTGGCCGGGGTTTTCCTGATCATGAGAGATTTAATTTGATCAGAAAAGCCACAAAGTTTCCGGACAGAGCGCCGCGAAGCGGAGCGGGCCCCCCAGCTTATAGTTCCCGGACAAAGCGCCGCGAAGCGGCACGAACCCCCCGGCCTATGGTTCCCGGACAAAGCGCCGCGAAGCGGCGCTTTGGCCGGAGTTTTCCTGATCATGAGAGATTTAATTTGATCAGAAAAGCCACAAAGTTTCCGGACAGAGCGCCGCGAAGCGGCGCGAACCCCCCGGCTTATGGTTCCCCGACAAAGCGCCGCGAAGCGGCGCTTTGGCCGGGGTTTTCCTGATCATGAGAGATTTAATTTGTCCAGAAAAGCCACAAAGTTTCCGGACAGAGCGCCGCGAAGCGTCTTGAACCTCCCGGTTTATAGTTCCCGGACAAAGCGCCGCGAAGCAGCGCTTTGGCCGTGGTTTTCCTGATCATGAGAGATTTTATTTGTTCAGAAAAGCCACAAAGTTTCCGGACAGAGCGCCGCGAAGCGGCGCGAACCCCCCGGCTTATGGTTCCCGGACAAAGCGCCGCGAAGCAGCGCTTTGGCCGGGGTTTTCCTGATCATGAGAGATTTTATTTGTTCAGAAAAGCCACAAAGTTTCCGGACAGAGCGCCGCGAAGCGGTGCGGACCCCCCGGCTTATAGTTCCCGGACAAAGCGCCGCGAAGCGCCGCTTTGTCCGGGGTTTTCCTGATCACGAGAGATTTAATTTGTTCAGAAAAGCCACAAAGTTTCCGGACAGAGCGCCGCGAAGCGGCGCGGACCTCCCGGCTTATGGTTCCCGGACAAAGCGCCGCGAACCCCGGCTAATGGTTCCCGGACGCCGCGAAGCGGCGCGAACCAGTCTATGGTTCCCGGACAAAGCGCCGCGAAGCGGCGCTTTGGCCGGGTTTCCTGATCATGAGAGATTTTATTTGTTCAGAAAAGCCACAAAGTTTCCGGACAGAGCGCCGCGAAGCGGCCTGAACCCCGGCTTATGGTTCCCGGACAAAGCGCCGCGAAGCAGCGCTTTGGCGGGTTTTCCTGATCATGAGAGATTTAATTTGTTCAGAAAAGTCACAAAGCTTCTGGACAGAGCGCCGCGAAGCGGCGCGAACCCCGGCTTATGGTTCCCGGACAAAGCGCCGCGAAGCAGCGCTTTGGCCGGGGTTTTCCCTGATCATGAGAGATTTAATTTGTTCAGAAAAGCCACAAAGTTTTCGGACAGAGCGCCGCGAAGCGGCGCGAACCCCCGGCTTATGAGTTCCCGGACAAAGCGCCGCGAAGCGGCGCTTTGGCCGGTTCTCTGATCATGAGAGATTTTATGGTTCACAAAGTTTCGGACAGAGCGCCGCGAAGCGGCGCGAACCCCTCGGCTTATGGTTCCCGGACAAAGCGCCGCGAAGCAGCGCTTTGGCCGGGGTTTTCCTGATCATGAGAGATTTTATTTGTTCAGAAAAGCCACAAAGTTTGGACAGAGCGCCGCGAAGCGGCGCGAACCCCGGCTTATGGTTCCCGGACAAAGCGCCGCGAACCTAGCGGCGCGAACCCCCGGCCTATGGTTCCCGGACAAAGCGCCGCGAAGCGGCGCTTTGGCCGGAATTTTCCTGATCATGAGAGATTTAATTTGTTCAGAAAAGCCACAAAGTTTGACAGAGCGCCGCGAAGCGGCGCGAACCCCCCAGCTTATGGTTCCCGGACAAAGCGCCGCGAAGCGGCGCTTTGGCCGTGGTTTTCCTGATCGTGTTGAGATTTAATTTGTTCAGAAAAGCCACAAAGTTTCCGGACAGAGCCCCGCGAACCGGCGAGAACCCCCGGCGTATGGTTCCCGGACAGCGCGCCGCGAAGCGTCGCTTTGGCCGAGTTTTTTTTCTGATCATGAGAGATTTAATTTGTTCAGAAAAGCCACAAAGTTCCCGGACAGAGCGCCGCGAAGCGGCGCGAACCCAACTTATAGTTTCGGACAAAGCGCCGCGAAGCACGCAGACCGGCTTATGGTTCCCGGACAAAGCGCCGCGAAGCGACGCTTTGGCCGGGGTTTTCCTGATCATGAGAGATTTAATTTGATCAGAAAAGCCACAAAGTTTCCGGACAGAGCGCCGCGAAGCGGAGCGGGCCCCCCAGCTTATAGTTCCCGGACAAAGCGCCGCGAAGCGGCACGAACCAACTTATAGTTTCCGGACAAAGCGCGACGCCCCGGCCTATGGTTCCCGGACAAAGCGCCGCGAAGCGGCGCTTTGCTCGGGGTTTTCCTGATCACGAAAGATTTAATTTGTTCAGAAAAGCCACAAAGTTTCCGGACAGAGCGCCGCGAAGCGGCGCGAACCCCCCGGCTTATGGTTCCCCGACAAAGCGCCGCGAAGCGGCGCGAACCACCCGGCCTATGGTTCCCGGACAAAGCGCAGCGAAGCGCCGCTTTGGCCGGAGTTTTCCTGATCATGAGAGATTTAATTTGTTCAGAAAAGCCTCAAAGTTTCCGGACAGAGCGCCGCGAAGCGGTGCGGACCCCCCGGCTTATGGTTCCCGGACAAAGCGCCGCGAAGCGGCGCGAACCATACTTTTGGCCGGGGGTTTTCCTGATCATGAGAGATTTAATTTGTTCAGAAAAGCCACAAAGTTTCCAGGACAGAGCGCCGCGAAGCGGCGCGAACCCCGGTTTATGGTTCCCGGACAAAGCGCCGCGAAGCGGTGCTTTGGCCGGGTTTTCTGATCATGAGAGATTTTATTTGTTCAGAAAAGCCACAAAGTTTCGGACAGAGCGCCGCGAAGCGGCTGCAACCCCCGGCCTATGGTTCCCGGACAAAGCGCCGCGAAGCGGCGCTTTGGCCTCGGTTTTCCTGATCATGAGAGATTTAATTTGATCAGAAAAGCCACAAAGTTTCCGGACAGAGCGCCGCGAAGCGGCACCTGGAACCCCTGTTTCCGGACAAAGCGCCGCGAAGCAGCGCTTGGCCGGGTTTTCCTGATCATGAGAGATTTAATTTGTTCAGAAAAGCCACAAAGTTTCCGGACAGAGCGCCGCGGAGCGGCATGAACCTCCTGGCTAATGGTTCCCGGACACAGCGCCGCGAAGCGTTATGAACCAGCCTATGGTTCCCGGACAAAGCGCGCGGCTTGCGCTTTGGCCGGAGTTTTCTGATCGTGAGGAGATTTAATTTGTTCAGAAAAGCCACAAAGTTTCCGGACAGAGCGCCGCGAAGCGCGAACCCAGCTTATGGTTCCCGGACAAAGCGCCGCGAAGCGGCGCTTGGCCGGGATTTCTGATCATGAGAGATTTAATTTGTTCAGAAAAGCCACAAAGTTTCCGGACAGAGCGCCGCGAAGCGGCGCGAACCAACTTATGGTTCCCGGACAAAGCGCCGCGAAGCGGCGCTTTGGCCGGGTTTTCCTTGATCGTAAGAGATTTAATTTGTTCAGAAAAGCCACAAAGTTTCCGGACAGAGCGCCGCGAAGCGGCGCGAACCCCCCGGCCTATGGTTCCCGGACAAAGCGCCGCGAAGCGGCGCTTTGGCCGGGGTTTTCCTGATCGCGAGAGATTTAGTTTGTTCAGAAAAGCCACAAAGTTTCCGGACAGAGCGCCGCGAAGCGACGCTTTGGCCGGGGTTTTCCTGATCGTAAGAGATTTAATTTGCTCAGAAAAGCCAAAAAGTTTCCGGACAGAGCGCCGCGGAGCTGCGCGAACCCCCCGGCCTATGGTTCCCGGACAAAGCGCCGCGAAGCGTCGCTTCGGCCGGGGGCTTTCCTGGATCATGAGAGATTTAATTTGTTCAGAAAAGTCAAAGTTTCTGGACAGAGCGCCGCGAAGCGGCGCGATTTTCTGATCTGATCGATTTAATTTGTTCAGAAAAGCCACAAAGTTTCCGGACAGAGCGCCATGACGCTGATGCTGCGAACCAACTTATGGTTCCCGGACAAAGCGCCGCGAAGCAGCGCTTTGGCCGGAGTTTCCTGATCATGAGAGATTTAATTTGTTCAGAAAAGCCACAAAGTTTCCGGACAGAGCGCCGCGAAGCGGCGCGAACCGGCCTATGGTTCCCGGACAAAGCGCAGCGAAGCAGCGCTTTGGCCGGGGTTTTCCTGATCATGAGAGATTTAATTTGTTCAGAAAAAGCCACAAAGTTTCCGGACAGAGCGCCGCGAAGCGCGCGGGTTCCCGGGCGCGAACCCAACCGGCTTATGGTTCCCGGACAAAGCGCCGCGAAGCGGCGCTTTGGCCGGGTTTTCCTGATCGAGAGATTTAATTTGTTCAGAAAAGCCACAAAGTTTCCGGACAGAGCGCCGCGAAGCGCGCTGAACCCCGGCTTATGGTTCCCGGACAAAGCGCCGCGAAGCGGCGAACCCCTGGTTCCCAGGACCAGCGCCGCGAAGCGCTTGGCCGGGAAGTTTTCTGATCATGAGAGATTTAATTTGTTCAGAAAAAGCCACAAAGTTTCCCGGGGACAGAGCGCCGCGAAGCGCGCGAACCCCTGGAGCCTATGGTTCCCGGACAAAGCGCCGCGAAGCGGCGCTTTGGCCGGGGGTTTTCCTGACGGGGAGAGATTTAATTTGTCCAGAAAAGCCACAAAGTTTCCGGACAGAGCGCCGCGAAGCGGCGGGAACCCCCCGGCTTATGGTTCCCGGAGTCAAAGCGCCGCGAAGCGGCACGAACCCCGGCCTATGAGCCACGGGACAAAGATGCCGCGAAGCGGCGCTTTGGCACAACGGGGTTTTCCTGATCATGAGAGATTTAATTTGTTCAGAAAAAGCCACAAAGTTTCCGGACAGAGCGCCGCGAAGCGCGCGCGAACCCCCGGCTTATGGTTCCCGGACAAAGCGCCGCGAAGCAGCGCTTTGGCCGGGGTTTTTCTGATCATGAGAGAGATTTAATTTGTTCAGAAAAGCCACAAAGTTTCCGGACAGGAGCGCCGCGAAGCGGCGCGAACCTCCCGGCTTATGGTTCCTGGACGTAAAGCCGCGAAGCGGCGCGAACCCCCGGTTTATGAGCCTCCTGGGATGGTATGCGAAGCGGCGCTTTGGCCGGGTTTCTCTCTGGATTTCAAGTGAGATGATTTAATTTGGTTCAGAAAAGCCACAAAAGTTTCGGACAGAGCGCCGCGAAGCTTACTAATTAACCTGGTTCCCGAGACAAAGCGCCGCGAAGCGGCACTGAACCCCGGCCTATGGTTCCCGGACAAAGCGCCGCGAAGCGGCGCTTTGGCCGGAGTTTTCCTGATCATGGAGAGATTTAATTTGTTCAGAAAAGCCACAAAGTTTCCGGACAGAGCGCCGCGAAGCACCTGAACCAGCTATAGTTTCCGAACAAAGCGCCGCGAAGCGGCAGCGAACCTCCAGCTTATGAGTGGAGTTCCTCGACAGCGCCGCGAAGCGGCGCGAACCACCCGGGTTTATGGTTCTCGGACAAAGCGCCGCGAAGCAGCGCTTTGGCCGGAGTTTTCCTGATCATGAGAGATTTAATTTGTTCAGAAGAAAAAGCCACAAAGTTTCGGACAGAGCGCCGCGAAGCGGCGCGAACCTCCCAACCTATAGTTCCCGGACAAAGCGCCGCGAAGCAGCGCTTTGGCCGGGGTTTTCCTGATCATGAGAGATTTAATTTGTTCAGAAAAGCCACAAAGTTTCCGGACAGAGCGCCGCGAAGCCGGCGTGAACTCTCCCCCCGGTTTATGGTTCCCGGACAAAGCGCCGCGAAGCGACGCTTTGGCCGGGTTTTCCGTGATCATGAGAGATTTTATTTGTTCAGAAAAGCCACAAAGTTTCCGGATGACAGATGCGCCGCAGTATATAGGCGCGGAACCCTGGTTTATGGCTTTAGTTCCCGGACAAAAGCGCCGCGAAGCAGCGCTTTGGCCGGGGTTTTCCTGATCATGAGAGATTTTATTTGTTCAGAAAAGCCACAAAGTTTCCGGACAGAGCGCCGAAGCGGCACGCTGAACTCACCGGCCTGGAGATGGTTCCCGGACCAAAGCGCCGCGAAGCCTGGCGCTTTGGCCGGGTTTTTCCCTGATCATGAGAGATTTGAATTTGTTCAGAAAAAGCCACAAGAGTTTCCAGACCGAGCGCCGCGAAGCGGAGGAACCGATACCGGCTTACGGTTCCCGGACAGAGCGCCGCGAGCGGAGCGCTACGAACCCCCGGCTAATGGTTCCCGGACAAAAAGCGCCGCGAAGCACGCGCAGCCGGAGTTTCGATCATGAGAGATTTAATTTGTTCCAGAAAAGTCACGAGTTTCGGACAGAGCGCCGCGAAGCGCCGCGAACCCCGGCCTGAAGGAGCCCTCCAGACAGGCGCAGCGCAGAAGTGGCGCTTTGGCCGGAAGGTTTTCCCTGATCATGAGAGGATTTATAATTTGTTCAGAAAAAGCCACAAAGTTTCCGGACAGAGCGCCGCGAAGCGGCGCGAACCCCCGGCTTATGGTTCCCGGACAAAGCGCCGCGGAGCAGCGCTTGGCCAGGTCAATCCTGAAGTGAGAGATTTAATTTGTTCAGAAAGTCACAAAGTTTCCAGATATACATGGCGCGCAAGCGGCGCGAAACCCTGGTTATATTCCCGGACAAAGCGCCGCGAAGCGGCTATGAACCCAACCTATGGTTCCCTAATAAAGTACGAAGCATGCAGCTTGGTCAGTTTTCTCCCTGATCATGAGAGATTTTAATTTGTTCAGAAAAGTCACAAAGCTTCCGGATTAGAGTGCCATAAAGGAAAGAACCTTCGAGCGTTTTATCGGAAAGCGTCATAAGGGACAGCGCTGGCCGGGTTTTCCTCGGATCACAGAGATTTAATTGTTCTCAGAAAAAGTTTGTTAAAGCTTTTTGATAGAGGCGCCGCGAACTCCCCGAACTAATGTGGTTCCCGGACAAAGCTGCACCGCATGAAGCGCTTTGCGCCGGAGTTTTCCTGATCATGAGAGATTAATTTGTTCCAGAAAAGCCACAAGTTTGGACAGAGCGCCGCGAAGCGGCGCGGAACCTCCCGGCTTATGGTGTCCCGGACAAAGCGCCGCGAAGCGTAGCGCTTGGCCGGGTTTCCTGATCATGAGAGATTTTATTTGTTCAGAAAAAGTGCTGGCACAAAGTTTCCGGACAGAGCGCCGCGAAGCGGCGTAGATACCTCCCGGCTTATGGTTCCTCGGACAAAGCGCCGCGAACCCCTACGAACCGGCTAATGGTTTCGACAGCACGCCGCTGGCTTACTTTAACGGATCTGATCATGAAATTTCTTCACGTTCAGAAAAGCCACAAAGTTTCCGGACAGAGCGCCGCGAAGCGCGCAGACCCAATATGGTTTCGGACAAAGCGCCGCGAAGCTCAGCGCTTTTGGCCGGTTTCTGATCGCCAGAGTTTAATTTGTTCAGAAAGTGCGGGTTCTGGACAGAGCGGCGCGAACCCTTTACGAAACTACCTGGTTCCCGTTGACAAAACGCGTTAGCAGCGCTTTGGCCGGGATTTTCCTGATCATGAGAGATTTAATTTGGTGCAGAAAAGCCACAAAGTTTCCGGACGAGAGCGCCGCGAAACGCCAGCGACACCAAACTGTGGTTTATGGTGCTCCCGGGTCTATGGCTGGACTAAAGCGCCGCGGTAAGCGGCGCTTTGGCAGGAGTTTTCCCTGATCATGAGAGATTTAATTTGTTCGCAGAAAGCCACAAAGCTTCCGGACAGAGCGCCGCGAAGCGCTGCAGCGAACCCCGGCTAATGGAGCCCGACACGCCGCGAAGCGGCGCGAACCACCCGGCCTATGGTTCCCGGACAAAAGCGCGCCGCGAAGCAGCGCTTTGGCCGAGTTTCTCCTGATCATGAGAGATTTTTATTTGTTCAGAAAAAGCCACAAAGTTTCCGGACAGAGCGCCGCGAAGCGGTGCGGACTCCCGGCTTATGGTTCCTGGACGTGCGCCGCGAAGCGGCGCGAACCCCCAACGGATCATGGTCTTCTGGACAAAGCGCCGCGAAGCAGCGCTTTGGCCGGGTTACTTCTGATCATGAGAGATTTAATGTTGTTCAGAAAAGCTTCTAAAGTTTCCGGACAGAGCGCAGCGAAGCGGCATACCGAACTCCCCAACTTATGGTTCCCGGACAAAGCGCCGCGAAGCAGCGCTTTGGCCGAGGTTTCTCCCGATCATGAGAGATTTTATTTGTTCAGAAAGCCACAAAGTTTCCGGACAGAGTGCCGCGAAGCGGCGCGAACCTCCGGGCTTATGGTTCCCGGACAAAGCGCCGCCAGAACTCCCGCGCTAATGGTTCCCGGACAAAGCGCCGCGAAGCGCGGCGCAGAACTCTCCTGTCTATGGTTCCGGACAGAAAGCGCCGCGAAGCGGCGCTTTGGCCGGGGGTTTATCCTGATCATGAGGGAATTTAATTTGTTCAGAAAAGCCACAAAGCTTGGACAGAGCGCCGCGACATTAGTGGCGCGAACCCCGGCTTATGAGTTTCTGGACAAGGCGCCGCAAAGCAGCGCTTTGGCCGGGTTTTCCCTGATCATGAGAGATTTAATTTGTTCAGAAAAATTCATTAAAGTTTCCTGGGACAGAGCGCCGCGAAGCGGCGCGAACCCCGGCTTATGGTCTCGACAAAGCGCCGCGGATCAATATAAACAACCCGGCTTATGGTTCCCGACGTTCGATCATGAGAGATTTAATTTGTTCAGTCTAAAGTTTCCTGGACAGAGCGCCGCGAAGCGGCGCGAACTCCCCGGCTTTATGCGTTCCCTGGACAAGCGCCGCGAAGCGGCGCTTTGGCCGGAGTTTCCTCCTGATCATGAGAGATTTGACTTTGTCTCAAGAAAAGCCACAAAGTTTGCCGGACAGAGCGTCGCAGCGGCGCGAACCCCGGTTTATGGTTCGACAAAGCGCCGCGAAGCGGCTTTGCGAACCTCCCGGCTTATGGTTCCCGGACAAAGCGCCGCGAAGCCCCGGTTAATGGCCGGCGGTTTCCTGATCATGAGAGATTTTATTTGTTCAGAAAAGCCTGGTTTCCTGACCAGAGCCGCCGCGAAGCGGCGCGGAACCTCCCGGTTTATGGTTACTGGACAAGCGCCGCGAAGCAGCGCTTTTTGGCCAGGGGTTTTCCTGATCATGAGAGATTTATTTTGAACGGTGAAAAAGCCACAAAGTTTCGGACAGAGCGCCGCGAAGCAGCGCTATGGCCGGGTTTCTCCTGATC
>JAPDOI010001432.1:0-181089 GCA_029168955.1 Aplectana chamaeleonis
CGTCCACCAGTCTGATACGTTGTCCGTCCACACAAACTCCAGTTGAAGGCCTCCTGAGAGACCTACACATCTGCTTGCATTTGTCGGGACGAAGACGAAGTCCATAGGCTGCGGCATTACTTCTGAAAACGAGGTTCAAGCAATCCTTTGCAGTTTTGCGTTGTTTTCAGCGAGAATAACACAATGTCGTCGGCGTACTCCAGGTCGACAAGGAGCGTCCTGATGGTGTTAGGATCACATCCGCAGGAAACTGTTCTGCAAACTCTACGCATGATGTCATCAACGGCGAAGTTGGAAAAGAAAAAGGTCCTGCAACGGCTCCTTGCCTTACTCCTGTTTTCACCTCGAAAGCTGACGTAAATCCGACAGGTGTACGAACTGCTGCTGTTGTTCCTTTGTTCATGTCCTCGATTAACCGAACATACTCTTTCCGGGACTCCATCTGCTCGCAGAGCATTGAGCAATCGATCACGATGAGGAGGAGGTCGAACGCGGCTTCAAAGTCCAAAAAGGCAAGCTGTAATGGCTTCGAAAACCGCTGCCACGATTCTAATTACTCTTCTCAACGACGAACACTTTCTGGTCGATGGTCGATGACCTTCCAGGTCGAAACCGGCTTGTCTCATCTCTGGTCGTTCCTTCAACGATGTTTGATAAGTCGCTCGAGAATGATACGTTCTAAAACCTTGTACATGACACGAAGTAGAGAGATTCCTCTGTAGTTCTTAGGATCCGTGACGGATAGGTTCTTGTGAAGAGGTACGATGATCGCATGTCTCCAACGAATCGGGTATCCTTTCGCTCATCCATATGGCACGGATGGTGTTGGTCATTTCATCGAATCCCAGACGGAGGAAGAGCTTTCAGCATTTCAGCAGTGATGTTGTCATCTCCACCTGCCTTTCCAATCTTCATTTTCCGGACACAATCCAAAAACTTCAGACTCAGTCGGCGGTTCCTCACTGACATCGTAATGTGCTCTCTGAACATGCGGGAGCTCAGGTACTGATGGCGCTGGACGATTCAGTAGTGAACTGAAGTAATCCTTCCATATTGGCAGCGTCGCATCACCAACTGCAACTCCATTGGTAGTGTTCAAGACAGGAGAACATCTCTTCATCTTCCCGGCTATACTGTCGCAGCAACGTGTAGGCTTTCTTCGGATTCTTCTCCTCCTGCAAGCCTTCTCGAACTCCTTAGCTCTACATCGTCCACTCTCGTTCGCGGTCCAGCTTTGAAGCTGCCGACGCAACTTCCTCCTCAGACGCTTCTCCTCCACGAAGTTTCCTGCAGTTCGGAGAGCAACATACTCTGTTGTAGGTAGGTAGGATGTTGTTTCTTCTTGAGACGTAGGCGAACTTCTTTCTTAGGCTGTACAACCGGGAGTGCCTCTTTTCGAAGCGTCCTGGATGCACTTGACAAAAGAATCCGCGTCGCAAAGTTTCTTCTTAGAACTCCGTACCCGATGTGGAATAGAAAACGCGGTTGTTGGAAATTCCTTCTGCACTCTTCATCCTCCCCTGAGACTTATCGTCATGTCAATCCTCTGGAGAGGAGGCTGAGCCCCTCGCTTCCCTCTTCAGTGAATCCTCGCAGTGAAGTTCAACAGAACAGGACGGTGATCCTGTAATCGACACCGGAATGCGACATCCCCACACAGTCTAGATCTTCGAATGTCCGATACTGGAATATTCTCGTCAGGACATAGTCAAGCTGTAGCGTTTCATAAAGTTGTCATCTTCCGCTTCCGCTGCTCTTGTGGAGATAGCCGGGTTGGTCCCTGCCACGTAAGCTGATGGCGGCGATGATTCCTCTTGAATGTCGATGCAATAATCAGACCACTGGCGTTCGCCACAAAAGTCGACGACAAAGGCGGTAGCCATTGTCCGATGTTTGCTCCACTGGGTAGGAACCATTTACCGGAGTACTTCGGATTCCTGATCAAGTCCCATCTTCGCATTTTGCGTCAATCCCCAACGAGACAACAGCGCGTGTTGACAAGGCGTATCCTGGCCAGCAAACGTATTGAGTTCCTCATAAAACGCATCCTTCTCGAATTGTCTTCGGCGGTTTCAGTGGGCGCACATGAGCACTCACTATCCACAGATTGAATCCTTCTGTGATCCCGCAGTCGCACGAATGCATTCCTGACACGACGTTGAGCCGAACTCCTTGACCATACCATTGAAATCCTTCCTTACAGCTATTGCACAGCCTCCCACTCTCCTATCGTCAGCGTTACCGCAGTAGATGGTGTAATACTCTCCGGACGCGCTGATGACGGGTCTATCCTGAGGCGGGTTTCCTGCAAAGCAGCAAACGGTGCATGGAAATAGCTCAGAAGTCTGGATAGCGCAGTTTTTTGGATATCACTCGACAGCGATCGACAGTTCAGGGTGGCGAAATTGTGGCTTGTGGCCAAAGACTCCATGACTCCCTAGGTACGGATCCTAAGGTGTTATGGACCAGAGGCCTTAGTGTGCCGGACGGCGATTGACACCTTTATGCAATGTGCGGGATACTTTCGCGATATAGTTGTGCACGCTTATATCGCTCTCGAACGTTCCCCTGTGTACACCGCCAAACGTCTGCTGGGTTCAGTAGAAGCGAGGGCACCAACGAGCAGGTACCAACAGAGACTTGTATACACACCCCATTGCACTGAAAAAGCATCATTCGCCTATACTGATCAACTTTTTGCTACTTCACAGAAGGAAAAGTGGACCTGTGCCATACATATTGGGCTAGAAATGTGGTCTTCGGAAATTTCTCCGTGGGTTTCTGGGTTAGCACATACGCCAAAGATGATACTGTATCACACCATAAGTCAATCTAGAGAATAAGCTCACCTTCTGGTTTAACCCGGCAGAATTCAAAAAGCATGAATCGGGGAAAGACTGAGGGATATGTTATACAAACGCGTGAAACTCTTTCTTGTAACTCCGCCGCAGATTTGAATAACAGCTGAAGAAACAGCTATGCCGGCTGGGGTCTTGTGTTGGACCATTAACTGCAGAACAGGGTTATGATTAATTATCGGGAACACAAGTAATGTAACAAAACATTACAGCGTTACTGGCAGTCCCAGTAAATCAGCAATGTGCGATCGACAATAGACCGTGGAAGGCCGTCAAAGGAAATATCTCAAGTTTTTCAAGGAGAACGGAGTGTAATTCCGGCTTGCAATGGTGTTTCAGATTCAAAGTTATGAAATTCTTCTGAATTGCAATACATTATACGCTTTGACCGAATTTGATCTAAACAAACCACCTCCGATCTGGGACTCGGTACCTAGCTCTGGCAAAGCTACCCCTCGATGCCCGCGCATTTTGTAGGGAGCTTGAGCTTGAGGCAGCCCTATGCCCGCGTTGCGGCTCATTTTGGATGAGAGGTGAACGGGTGGCCGTGTAGTAGCTGGCCCCAGCCCGGGCACCCGTGATGGCCATCTGCATCATCGTTAATGAATACCAGTTGCCCGGGCTGGGGCCGGAGAATCACACGGTCAGTCCGTTCACCTTCTTATCAAAACGAGCCGCAACGCAGGCACCGGACTGCCAAGCTCGAGCTGCTCGGGCATCGAGGGTATATTTTCCCCTCATATGTATAATATTCATTGGAAATGACAATGATGACTCAGAATTCAATAAGTCAGATGGGCAGCTGCTTTTATTATATTCCATCTGCTATCCTATTAGATGCTCGTTATTAAAGCGGCTATTTTGGTTTCCGATGAGAAAGCTTCAAAATAGGGCGTAAGATGGGCACAGCTCGATATGAATGGAATATGTTTCGGAGGTGCGATAACATGAATCAAATTAATAATATTAGCATCGACATGGGATCCCTGAGGAGCACTTTTGGGTTCTATTGAGGATGAGACTGCAAACTCGGTGCACCTATACGCTATAGCATATAGGCGCCGAGTTTGCGTCAACCTTCAAAAAAGTAAACGCGAAGTCTCTTTCCGGATCCATGCCGACGTTACTGTCGCTCTCCGGAAGCCGATTTGCCGTTTCGGGCAGTTGCGGACTGCGGCTGTTGCATCGTGCGACCCGTGATGGATCGTGTTGCGAGCAGGTGAATCGTGCTGGTCAGACTAAGTGGTCCCATCACGATTAACACGTGTCGCATGTTTAAATAGCCGTGAGTCTCCGCAAATTCGACCGGAATTTGGTCCAGAGAACGATAGTAATAGCCTGCAGGGCCGCCCGATATTGAAGGACAGGAACTTTCGGAAGAACTTTGCCGCACAAAAAGCAGGGCAGTCTCTCTATCGAAAAAATTATAGAAAATTTCTGCGCGATGGAGAGGAGGAGAAAAATAGACGAGGGAAGATTTGGTGACGATCACAGACATTACGAAGTTTAAAAAAGAGTACAAAATGAGGGTTTTGACGTGGGCTATGGCACAAAAAGGGTTGAGGTTCCACGACGCGACGACAGTTTGCAGAAAAGTGATAGCAGTATAACGCCAGGCGTGGGCTCGGTTATGGCACGTATAACAGCTCAGTGCGGCTGGTCATCGTTTTTCTATAGAGCTGTTCCTTTCAGGTATATCAAAGCATTTCAGGAGAGTGATTCACCCGGAAAATGGCGTTTGTTTTGGTGTTTACTCGCACTGTCCCGACAGTGTAATTCTGGGGCCTAGGTATACCGCAGCACGATTATGACAAGGGTTCGAGTTCAGCGACTATTATGGAAGATGTGTCCTATGGAAAATCACTGTCGTGGTGTTTTTTCTGGATAAGGAAGCAATTGGGAAACGTAGGTCCCGGAATCAAATTTCATATACATATATATCATAAATTTCTAGACGGCATATATACATTGATTTATAGGGCGAGAAGAAATAGGTCTATTTCTGTTGATAGGGTTAATGGCTAAATTGTCACAATGAAGGTATATGAAAGGTGAAGTAAGCGACGCATTTCCCCAATTGGCCTGAAATAATTACTCTCCACTTGCTGGAATGACGTCGAAGCTGAAGTCATGTCAATCTTGACATTTCAAGTGCAGCGATGACGACGAGCTCTAGCACCGAAATTGCCAGAGAGATCGGCATCCATCGTTAAAAATGTACCTATTTGCGTTCAGAGTTGGCCGAACTGTTAAAGGCAGTGGTCGCTATGAAAACAGTGGTGGAAAAACCGCATGAGGTTCTGGCTTACTCCGCGAGCGGGTTATTAGAATCTTAATTTTCCAATTCGTACAGACGTGCACAGCTCCGCCCAAAAAGATCGGAGTCTCATGTGTGTATATTCAAGAATCATTCAGCCAGAAATGAGTGCAAATTTAACTACTGAAAACTGTCAAACATACAAACAAGCGCTTTATTCAAAGTTTTGAGTAGATGAGGACAGAAATTTTTTGAGCTGGTCAGTTCGAAGGCTACTGTTCATTGATTGAATTTCAACTCTGCCAGCTGGATGTTTTTGGATGTTAGGAGATCATCGATGCCCATGATGTGTGGAGTAGGCTCGTCCAATGCATCAAAAGGCAGGCAAATTTATGCTTTAAATTTTGCCCAAACCAGGGTTTTTTTTCCCCAAATTTTTCCTCATAGTTCCAGTTCCTACTACTCTGAATCCAGAGCAGGGTATAAAGAGAAAAAGAAGTCAGGGCATATTTTATCGCCACCACTGCCTTCAATGTAAAAATGCCTCGGCATGCAGTCAGCAAGGCGACTGTTTCTTGCGGCTCATTTTTATACTCCGTCGCGTGCGACGGTATATGTCGTCGCGGCCCCCCAGTACTCGACGTGGGGATGAGTCGTTGGCGAATGGGCTTGCCGCAACATTTCTACTCTTTTTAACCTTGATTTTATGATTTCTCATTTACTACTGCTTGATCTAATGATTAAAGGCAGTGATCACGATGAAAAAAGTGTTTGAAATTCCCCTTGAATGGGTAGTGGAGGGACACTCTTGTAACGTTAACGTCGAGAGGAACATATGAAAACGAGCCAGGAAGAGCCCCCGGAAAGAGCTCCGCTGAAGTTGTCACTTTGAGCGCAAGGCAAAACCCCAAAAGCGCATTGCCAGTCGGGACGTGAACGAATGGAAGCTTGAAATCGTGGATATGAGCGGTGGTTTCCTGATTATGGGCCCCGTTCTTCCTCTTCATTCTCGACTCTCTCTTTTACTCCAGGTCAGCCCGCATACATCGGCGGCAAGAGACGGAAGTTGCAAGGCTCGGAAAACTCGTCCACCATGCTTCTAGCTCAATTTCTGATAGGGACCATAACTCCTGTCCCCCAGAAATTTTCTTGTACGATTGCAGAGACATCGTTGGAGTCAGCATGGGACCGTTTCCAAGATGGGCGAAAAACAGAAAACGATTCTTATCGTGGACACTGCCTTTAAATGTTCGTCTTCATTTAGATACCATCGACGTGTCAAGGGCGATATAGAAGGCAACTACCCATTATAATATTTTATAATACTATTTTTACAAAACAAATTCAACAACCTTTTAATTATATTTTTACCAACGTCATTCTAGGACGATGCGAAAATTTGATTTTTTTCCACTGTTCAAACGTTTCAGAGGTTCGTGTGATTCCCGCTGCTCATAGATTGCGACGACGAATGATTGGCGCTGTTAAGCTCCGTGCGAGCAAACAGACGAGGTTTTTCCAATTGTGCACACGGTGTTACTAGTTATGCAACGGAGTTCACCTTATTCATCCATTTCTCGCAAACTTCCTCCTACTAGTTTTCGCCGCGCTCGACAGTCAGTGATGAGAGCGATTGATCGCAGCGTTGGCCGCGGCGATGGAAGATACAAGTTCAGTACACTGCGACCCCGTCGCAGCGAAGAAAGTATGCACTAGGGTCATAAGCGCGCTTGAACACTGGTCAGTTCAGGGACAAAATCGGACCGCAATTGCCAATGGTTAAATGCATATTGTTTGGCACGCGCATTGCGTGTTCACAAACTGCGATTAATCTCACAATATCCAGGGTTCAGGGTGTAAAGAGGGGGTAGCAAGCAAGAGAAAATTTGCCAGGACATTCATTCAGGTAACTTGCTTCAATGCTCGCGATGCCCCCTATAATTGGGGCTGTGGGTCTTAGTGGGATTGACCGATCAACTATTAATAGTAAGATGGTACACCTCAAGTGACCTTCTGCTCCCACTCTGTTTGACTATGCTGTCCTAATTTCACCTTTTTTGTCTTACTGTTTTTATAGTTTTTTTTATATCGGATGTTCATGAGTTTCTCCGAGCCTTTGCAACTTTCCGTCTCTTGCCGCCGATGTATGCGTGAACTGACCTCTCCTAGGATGTGTAAGGTTGTGTTTCTTACTATTTCCCGGCAGCGATACAACATGTACAAGGCAATAAGCCTTGCCTTATAATGATTAGATGTTTTTTTTGCTTTGCGGGGATTGCAGTTCAACGATGCAGTGCACGTTATGGTATGTTTACACCAGGTGGTGAGTTGATCGCCAAGCCGCGTTTACCGAGCAGTTGGAGTGAGAGCGGCGCTGGGGCTTCGGTGGTGCAGTGCGATAAGGCGCTACCCCGGAAAGGGGGAATATACTGGTTTAATCTCGGTTCGCATGTAAAAATCGTGTGAAGACTTAACTAGGGCATCATCTTGACAGGCCTACGACTGTTAGGATAGCGTCTTTGACGGCATAAACCTGCTCTTCATCCCGTTATGATTGCTTTGGTGAAGATTTATCGAGCAGTTGGAGTGGAGAGCTGCGCTGGGGTTTCGGTGGTGCAGGGCGATAAGGCGCTACCCCGGGAAGGGAATATGTTGGTTCAATCTCACCCGGAGGCTAGCTTTTTGCTATCAACTCAGCATCTTGTGTAAAAAATGCAAATAAGCTTGCACATGCCTCCGAAGTGAAAACGGGAAAATCTGCAGGAGCTGAGCGCGAATAAGAAATAACTGCTCATTACAACCCTTTTCGTGAGAAAAAATTCAGAAAACCTGCCGCGTCAGCCAGATGCCTTCTGCTCAAAACCGGCCTGATCCAGCTCAATCGTCAGCAATTGCGTGACTTGCACAGAAACTTAGTAAACAGTGCAAACAAAAATAACCAGGCTTGGCCGAATCTATGTAAAAAAGTGGCTAGAGGGAACTCAAATATGGACATTGGCGTTACCGTACCTAAGTTGAGTTCGATTTTTCTTTTGTAATGTGTGGGTTTCCGGGCAGACTCTCTCCTCTTCGCACACATACAAGAACAGAAATAGAATTTTCTGGGGGTGCCCTCAGCGATTTGGCAGATTCTTAGCAAGCTTCTCACCTTTTCGGATGGTTATAGGTCTTTTATCGGAGAAGTTTTCCTGATGAAACTTCAACTGAGCGTGATTTTTCCGAGAGGTGTATTGGCAACACATTTACATATATAAAAGGCGAAGATAACTGAAATGGGTTGTATTTTTGCTGGTTTCCCAATGTTCTCAGTGCAATGACGACGGTAAATTCCCTGGGCAGGCATGCGCGCAGAAA
Organism: Aplectana chamaeleonis; assembly: GCA_029168955.1. Lineage (NCBI taxonomy): Eukaryota > Metazoa > Nematoda > Chromadorea > Rhabditida > Cosmocercidae > Aplectana > Aplectana chamaeleonis. Next base: position 8,470 of record JAPDOI010001432.1, read on the forward strand.
AAATGTGCAGCAAAAATCAAAAAAGAATTATCAGATATGAAATATCAGTATTATTCAATTCAATTGGGCACCTTACTAGGAAATCTCTTTGAGTCAAATATGAGCTTTTTATTTATTTATATTTATTTATTTATTGAAGTACGCCGTTGGGCCGACGTGCTCATAAGCTACAGAGTAGGAGTTGGAACCATGGAAATGAATACAAAAGCAAATAAAAAACTTAGCGCAACGATTTAACCGCCGACCACACAAAACCATTGTTGAAATTATATTAGGTCTAGGCAAGTTAATTTCGCGTTTTTTTACGCTTTTTACACTATTGAAAACTGGACATACTTAAAACAAAATTTTTGTATTCAAAATAATTTCCTGTCATTAATAAATAACCATTTCCTCAGAGTTTGGGTAACTTATGGATTCCATCATAATAAAATTTTTTCTGGTTTGGCCTTCCACCCATTCATCGAGCTTCATTTTTTGACATCTTGACGATTCTTTGAAAGGGTTCTGTTCTACAGACCATGCGCCATTGGACCGGAAAAGGTGATAATCCGACGGGGCGATGTCTGGAGAGTAACGGCGGGTGCGGTAAGACTTCCATTTGAACTCTTTAGCGTATCCTTACTCGTTCGAGCAACATGAGTGTCGTGAGCTGTTATCATGAAGCAATGTCATGACTTTTTCGTGTCGACTCGCCCATTCTGGTCTCTCTTTGCTTCGATTTCATGCCGCAATTTGCGCTAGTTGATGTTGATAAAGCGATTCGCAGTAACTGTTTCTCTGCCAGGTTGAAGAAGTGTCATAGTACAGTGATAATACCGCGTTGATCCCACCATATGCAACAAAAAGACCTTCTTCCCCGTGGATGTTTGGTTTTGCGGTCGAAGTTGTTGTTTCACCAGGACTAACCCACGATTTTCTTTCGTTGCTGTCGGATTGTCGTAGTACACCCAACTTTTCATCGCCAGTTGCGATGCGGTGTAAAAAAGACTTTCTTTTTGGAATCGGTCCAACAAGATTTGTGTAGTTGTTTTTCCTCTCTCGCTCTTTGTTGCGTTCTTGAGAGCTCATAGGGATCCATTTTCCTTCCTTTTTGAATCTTCCCCATTGCCTTCAATCGAATAGGAAATTGCTTTTTTGGGTGACGCCGAGAGATGCCGCGAGCTGTTCTTGGCGTTTGAGCCGAATCTTGATCCTTTAACAAAGCCTGAAGTTCTTCGTCTTCGAACTTTTTTGGCTGTCCTGGTCGATCTTTGTCCTTAACGTCAAAATCACCCGATTTGAAACGCTGGTAAACCAATTCTTGGCAGGTTCTTTATGGATGGAGCAGCATCCCCCGTAAGCTTGGGCAAGCATTTGGTGCAAGCGTCAGTGGCTTTCTTCTTGAGATGAAAAAGGAAAAGGAGAGTATTTCCCGGCAAATGGCGTTTTTCCGGCACAAAAGTTGACATATTCTGAAACTAAAATAATACTTTTTTTTATAAGGTACGTGAAGCAAGTTATATATCTAATAGAAAGCTGATAATACAGTGAGCATTATAACATAAAATTCGTTATATAAAAATAATTTTATTTTTTACAAAATATCAATAACAACAAAAACGCGGAAATTAACTTCTAGACCTAATAGAATAATTGAAAAGGCCACACTGGATAAAGTCAAGAGCCATGAAAGGTTGTGGGGGCAGAAAGAAACAAAAAAAGCGCGAGTAGTGCTAGAAGCTATGAAACTGACCAGTGTTTCTCGGTACGGGAAATAAATTCACAGTAATCCGTCTCATATTCAAGTAACTGTGATGGAAGCGACCCTACCCACGCGGCTTCCTAGGATGAATATGGTCCTCCGACCGCTGTTAGGTATCTGGGTGATGTATCTTAAGAAAATTCCAATGTCAGGGGCTGATAAGTGTAGATGACAGGTGAAGATAATTCAGGATCCAGCTGCAGGCCTATAGCACTAAACTTGAGATGGAGGGAAACTTGGATGCTGAAGGAAGAAATAAATATATGGCTCAGAACCCAGGTTACGACAACCTTATGAGATATGAGATGGGACCTTGGTCAGTGATCGACATAGTTAAATACGTTGCTGTGGAACGTTAATAAAGCGCGAGAAGGCAATACAAGAAGAGAAGATCGTTTAGTGCTAGATAGTAGACACTGGTAGTTGAGCAGGTCGCCATGAGAAGTATAGAATAGCATTAAACAATGTCGGTGACGCCGATACATTGAAGAACATCAATTCATTCATTCAAGAACACACACATTGAAGAACATCAATTGAAGATTCATTGAAGAACATCAACATTCGATACATTGAAGCTTTTGAAGGGGGAACTTACCTAGTCAAATCGAAAACGCTCTTTCCGAATCTGCCATAGTTTTGCAATGAACTTCAAGTTAGCAAGTTGTAAGCGTGTAAAAATTATACCTCGTATTTCTCTGTTCCGTAATCAATTCATGCATTATTTTAACAGCTTATGCTATATTAATGGATATGATTGTGTTGAGCACACTACATTTAGCAGTTAATAGTCTTGAACGCGAGATGCGTGCTAATGGTGGTGAGTCATGGCCTTGGAAGCTTTTTCGCTATCTAGCCCCACATCAGCTAAGGCGCGTGGAAAAGAGGTATGGAGTGGGGATTGTGTAGCGAAGTTGAGGGTTTTGATAACCGTAACTGTCAATGTTCATCCAGCTTTTGTTAAAAAAGCGTCTTAAGATCAAATCGACGTCACAGTTGAATTCCTTCGTTTCTGCAGCGTTTTTCATAGTTTTCACAGCAGTGAAAACTTGAAAACATTCCCTCCAGGATTTCATTCGTTGGTCATTCATCCAGGGTAATGCTCTTGCCATTGCAAATCCATAAGCTTATCTTATCAATCAGTCTATGATGTTTGGAAAAGTGCCATCCCGATGGAGAGATGGAGACACTCGTTTGTGAATCCCATCTTGAAAATGCGACCATCTAATGACCCAGGAAAGTAAAAACGTGTGAGCATCACTTCCATTTTTTGTCGGCTTTTCGAAAAAATTTCGGATAGAACATTGTTCTTGATTTGGATGAAAACCGCAACTTCTAACACTTCGTAACATGGGTTTGTAAATGGGAGATCCGTCGAGACCAATCTATTGGAATGTGTTGATAACTGGTTCTCGATGAAAAAGGGGCATGCGATATCATATAAAATGTGTCCGAATGAGAATGGCTGCCCATGCGGCCGGCGTGCTTTGCAGGCGGGCGTCGCATGTGCCTCGGACGAGTGTTGGATTCGAACGGTGGCCATCCCCCCCTGCTGCAGAGCTGATTGATCGGCGCAGTGTTTGCTGCCAGCCGGTGTCGGCCCCGTTCATAGTCGATGACTGTGGGTGACGTTTCGCATGATCGTCCTAGAGCGGCGAACTCTACGGCCGCCTGCCAAGCACGCCGGCCGCATGGGCCGCCATTCTCATTCGGACACACTTGATTTTGACTTTGCCAAGGCATTTAATAGAGTTAGCCACAAAAAACGTAAGCAGTATGCAGACGATCATATGTTCGGCCCCTTATGGCGAGTGGAACCACGGTCTTTAATCCAAATAAAAAGAAGGATATTCTGAAGATTGAAAAATGCCAAAACAGCTTCAAGTGGAAGCTTTTGATTAGGAAGAAAGGGTATTCATACAGTGCGTTTCATAAATATAGGACACCCTCGTATTTCCCTATGACACTTCTCCCGTTATCGATGGGGCTTTTCTGTAAAAACTATAGTAATCAGCTTGAGAAATCACCATTATAGTCGTATTTTCAGATCACACGAGCATCTCATCTTTTTTAGAACACAGCTTTTCGTTTTTTGGATTGTTTCATAATTATAGGACACCTTAGGTAATACGCATATTTCTTGTTCCTACGAGCGAACTAACGACGGTTTCATAGCGAATTGTGGTGCGCGCGAAGCGCGCACCAGATTTGGTTTTGAATTGGCCATGCGCGCGACCCGTTTTTCGAAATCTCAATTCAGAGTGAACGAAGAAATTAGCTCTAAATTGCATTGAAAAGAGCGCAAGAAGTTGGTATAGGAACCCAAAAATGGTTTGGAATGGTTTACTGGTTTTCGAGTTAAAAGTGACAGACCGCGCGTTTTTGTTGTTAATCTTCTTTTTTTTTCAGACGGCGTTCACGATCTTGCGGGTGCACTTAAAATTGAGCTAGGGAGCTCATTTTTGGATAGGAGGCTGGAAATGGATGCAGGTCGCTCCTTTTCCATTTTGAACTTGATACCTCAACTTTGAAGGGTACCTCAAAATCGTGGGTTTACATACTAAATTAGCCGTGGAGCACGAAAACTGCTTCTTTCTGCTACGACTGTGGAGACCGTTTGTGAAAGTGAATCTGCAGCCAATCAACACAGGTCGTCGGAGGTAAGTACTGAACTTGTCAGAATTCGTACTCATGACGCGTCATCGATCGATAATCAACTTTATCGATTTTGGCGCTTTCTGCACTAAATGCGGCCAGTAGTAGTGATAGCTGAAGGGATTGGTTTATCGGTTGGGATATTTTGCTAATCAGTCATTATCGATAAATACCAATCAATAATATTGATTTTTTCGCCCGTTGCACAAAATGCCGCAATGATTTTTTATTGTTCACTTTTTTGGGAAATTTTCTCATCATGCAAGATCAAATATTAATGAAGTCACTTGTTTGGAAACTCTTCTCATCAGGCAAGATCAAATATTAATGGTCAATAATATCGAGCTCTCACATGTTGCACAAAATGCGGGATTGAGTGGTATTTTTTATGGTTTTGGGTCATAAGTTTTAAAAATTGTACTCATACGGCAATATCGTCTGTTAGATGTTTCATCATTCCAAAATGGAATTTTCTGAGCAATATTGAAGTCAGAAAAGGAACCTTCAGGAAAATATGTGAAATTTCTGAAAATTTAGCTTCCTGGCAAAGTAACGATTTGGTAATGGTGAAAAAGTTTCAAAATACCTTGTAATATCTTTAAAAACTATTTGGCGTAAAATAGCCTGGGTAATAAAAAAGCTAGAAATGAAGTGAAATTTGGTGGTCGATCATTTCACAAGCTTCTCCGTTAAACTTATCAAAACGAAATCAAGCGCGCAACGGAAACATTAAGCCATTTTGTAAAGCCGTAATAAGGAAATCAGCATAGGTCAAGCTAGGTGAACTCCATTCCATATCGTGCTTGATTTCGCTTTGATATGTTTAACGGAGAAGCTTGTGAAATGATCGACCACCAAATCGCATTTTTGGTTATTTCACTTCATTTCCTAGCTTTTTTATTACCCCAGGCTATTTTACGCCAAATAGTTTTTTAAAGATATTTCAAGGTATTTTTGAAACTTTTTTTTCACCATTACCAAATCGTTACTTTTGCCAGGAAGCTAAATTTTCAGAAATATGTTCTCTGCCTCGGTTTTACACCTCATTCAGGTGACTGAAGACACTTCCTTGAAGTTTTTAGATGACTGTCGGGTTGATTTGTTCGCAGTCCTCTAACACATCACGTTTCCGCTCTTCAATGACCTCCATTTGCTAATGGCTCGACGTGCCAGGGTAAAATAGACACAGGTAGCAACCAGGATGTCTGACGAAACCCATGGGTCTTGATTTGAAGCGAATTTTCAATGAAGCGTACGCGGGCCAGGACCACACTCACGCAGAATTCGAGGTTGAGTATCCTTGCGCAACCATTAGACGCTAACTTTGTGCAGCACAACGTCGGATAAACAGCTACATAAAAGGAAGATATCTTCGCTAAGAGAGATTCACCGGATGACTCGGTTCAATTTGGCTCAGCTGAACAGGACAACCGGCTCGGGGAAGTTGAGCTGCCTGACCGGTGTTGCATGGCGGATGTTCTTGGGTAGGAAAGGCAGCTGATTCCTTTCTAGATGATGTGTTCGAGCCAGAATAAGTTCAACTTGGGTGAATGGTGTAGACAAACATGCTACTGACATGATACCGCCAAGCGACAAGGATAGTGCTCTGAATGGAACTTCGTTAGTTTCGCTGATGTTCATCGAAGCGTTCTGTGAGACTTGAGAGCGTGAGCTAGCCCTCGATTCTACTCGTGTACTCGTGAATAGTTTGTATTAAGTGCCACAAAGTACTGGGGCAGTGCATTTTATCATTTTCGAGTGGAAGGCTACGGCCAATCTTCGTAGGCAAGCCAGGCAAGGCTAGTGTTCAAGCGCATCAGTCCCGAAAGACGTTCTTCGGCAGACAAGAAGTGGCGGTATTGCAGGAGCCAGCATGTAGTTCTAAGCCAAACTTCAAGGAATACCTTAAAGGTACACTGAGACGTCGAATTTACGCTGACCATAGCCAGCTTTAGACTGTGGAAGTGAACAGGCGTGCTAAGCTATAGGAGTACGACCAAACCAACTCAACAGTCCGTCAAAAACTTCCATGAAAGATCCAATAACATCTGCATACGATAATCGAGCATGGCGATGGCCATACTTGCTATAAATGTATTGCTATTCCGTTGGTATGAACAAGAAACCTGCGGATTATCTAAGGTGTCCTATAATTATAAAACAGTCCAAAAAATGAAACGTAGTGTTCTAAAAAAGGTGAAGAGCTCGTGGAATCTGGAAAGATGACTGTAATGGTTATTTCTCAAGCTGATTACTATAGTTTTGGCAGAAAAGCCCCATCGGTAACAGTAGAAGTTTTAGAGTGAATTTTGGGGGTGTCCTATAATTATGAAACGCACTGTACAATAGAATCCCGAGGTCTCACGTGAGGAATAGTTATTTCAACTTACCCACGCTTGAGTCAAGAAGAAAAGTTTTCGATATATGCATGGTCTACAAACTTTTCAACAGCAAGATAAAAATAGGTTTCTCGCAATTTTTTGAACTAAGGCGCACCCGATCCAGAAGGGGAACGTTTCAAAATGGTAATACCTCGAACCAAATCGAACATTGTCGCACATTCCTTTGCAAAAAAGGGTGAGTTCCAGCCGCACTCATTTGATGCCGAGCGCGGATCATATAAACTCTTTATCATGTTTCAAAATCATCTAATCTAATCTAATCCCCGAATATATCGAGCCGCGTCTGAATTTTTTGCACACGGGTGTCAGCACCACGGATGTGCGGCAAATGATTTTGAAAATTCGGCAAACGGCAATCGGCGAAAAAAAGATCCCAAAAACAGCCGGTACTGTTTACTACATACGGTAGACGCACGTACAGTTCAACTCCGCATTGCCGTTCAGTCCGCAAAGCGCATGCTGATTGCGAAAGAGCTTTGGCGCGGTTGCGAGTATCCTCAGACAGGGATGTGGGATCACCCGGGCGGTTTTCGCCCTTGGTGCCCGGGTGATTCCTCCGCCCGGGTGATCCCACATTCCTGTATGAGGATACTCGCAACCGCGCCGTAGCTCTGTTTCGCAATCAGCGTGCACTTTGCGGACTGAACGACAATGCGGAGTTGAACTGTATGTAGTAAAACATCGCTCCTCTCCCACAGCACATCAAAAACGCTGCGCTGCGAAGTAATGTGATGCTTATGTGGTGATCAAGACCAAATGCTGTGTAGTGAGGCTCCTAGAAAGGCTTCAGAAGCAGTCATCTTTAGGATTAAGCCAAATCTGTGAATGTTAGAAATTCTCTAAACAACATGTAACCATTCTCGCCGAGCACGGAACACACTTCGCAACGGGGCGGTTTGTTTTAAATATGAGCTCGATTACAGTTCACCGCTGGGCGGCGCTGCAACTTGCAATGAGGTAGTATCAATCATGCTGCGCCGCAAAATCGATTGTCCTCCTTTGCATCTAATCACAGAGTAGAGTTACCGCGCATCGGGGCGAAAAAAATTTAATAGTAGCAAATGTGAACTAAAGTCTGTCCAAAAGAGACTGTCCGCCCACGCGGTTGGTGTGCTGATCAAGTACCCATCGCGACGGAAATTTCGGACAAGCCCCTCCATGATCGCAAGCAACTAACTGTGCTATTAGCCTAATTTTCTCCCTTATAGACTCACAAGTATGTAAAATACCTTCGCAACGGCTGTTCGACGCGTACACGGACCGTGTGGGCGGGCAGACCCATTCGGACAGACTTAAACTGCGAGCTGGTCGCACGCTACGGCTTTTACTGATATTGCGGGGATGGAAGGCGGCGGTTAGATATGCGGGGATGCGAGGTGCGGTAGTTGGAGCGGAGTCTGGTTGAGTGGTTCCAAATCACAAGGAGAGTTTGTCAACGTTTGCTGGGAAGCAAAGAATGAGGAAGCTCCTGACGCGCTACCCCTTCGCCGTTGAACAGCGCTAGGGAGGCTCGTCGGCGGGTGTGTGGCGAGCTCATGATAAGCAAGAGCTCGCCACCTGCGACATTTAGGCTTGTCAGCCGCGAAAGGCCGTCGCTCACTGGCTAGCGTGTGGCGAGAACCAACTTCTGTGAAAGTGTAATGAAATCATGAATATACCCTCTATGTGAAGCCAACATCGACTTATCCGGGACCGTCACACATTATTACAATAGCAAACGACTGAACCAGTTTAACACTGCTATCGCTGATTGCCGACATTGCAGGTTTATTGGGGAAACATTCACGAAGGGGCGCTTGTCTGCTTTTCTAACTGAAATTACAGGTTGGGTATTTGTTTTAAGTATACATCAGGAGAAACTACGGAAACTGGTCACATCTACTTTAAGATAGCGCCACTAAACTCATTAAACTTCACTCCTTCTATAAGGCTCCGCCCCTTGATGAGAAACCCACGTCAGCTAATCACCTGATTATCGCAAGAAATAATCATACTTAGCAGAATCTGCCAAATCTCCGTTCATTCACTAACGTATGCAAACGTGCACACTAGTTTAGCAAAATACATATAGTACGATTGTGAACCTATTTTTTCCTCTTGTTGATCAAAAATGACCCAGTGACAGAGCAGATTTCTGATATGCCGAGCACCACGGATAACGGATGCACTCGAATTCGCTTTGAATGTTTTGCCGGCGAAAGCACTAAAATTTCGGCAAAAGACAAACAGCAAAAAGTACCAAAAGCGCCGGCAAACGACAAACGGTAAACGGCAATTGCCGCACATCCCTGAGCAGTCGAAAATTTGCAAACGGAGGAGCTTGCACTGATTCTCCGCAATGCGTGACGAGATAATTTCCAAGCTCCTCATTATTGCATATCGTTGCCATACGATTTGCCCTAACAATAAGAGAAGAAGGAGACCATTTCAGCTATTCCGAAAAAATTGTATAAATCGGTGTGTAGATCGAGCAAAAGAATTTAATTAAGAGCAGTAGGGGTACGCGTTCTTAAATTTTCCTTAATTAGCTAATCCTTCATTTAAAAACTGAGAGCATCGCATCGGAACAGTAAAGGGACACGCTAAATAGGATGCTCATCAAGAGGAAGCAAGTGTTTGTAGCCAAAACCGCGAACGAACGGAAATGATGGCAAGAACGCTGAGTGAGTTTATTCTAACCGAGGATGCGCCACAGCGGCTTTTCCCTTCTCCATTCCCTCATAACTGAATTTGTATTCGACAGAAAGCGCCTGCTATGGACTACTACATATGTACATGTATCCTGTCAGTTCAACGGCAGGATGTGCAATAGGAAACGGTTATTGCGCTATCCTCATAACAAGGTATATTGGTCTGGTCATCACAAAAGTAATATTATATGGAAAGTCGGAGAGAAAACGCGCAGGAGCAAGTTAGGACGTCCAGTGAGGAATGTCCGACTGCCCACGACTTACGAAATCTATTTATATTTAAATTTATTTTGCCCTCTGGGTGCATCATGAGCAATGAAAAAACAAACAGGCAACGGTCTTGGGCACTCGAAGAATAACCGAAAAAAGAGCGAAAACGTAAAAGAGAACAGCTTTTGTATGAAAACGAGGAATGGCCTCATTGGAATCGTTCGCGCTGGAAACCACTTAACGTCAGCGTGGATCCGGAAGAGACTTCGCGTTCACTGTTGAAGGTTGGCGCAAACTCGGTGCCGTATGCTATAACATAGGTGAACCGAGTTTGCGCCAACCATCAACAGGGAGCGCGAAGTCTCTTCCGGATCCACACCGAAATTACCATTTTCAGCCCAATTTCATCAACGAACCCGGTGAACCACACCTGTAAACTTCGGCTCGTCAAAAACGTAGAATCATGAGGTTGCAAGAGGTTAAGGATGAAGATCTGCCTCCGGTTCTCACAAGTCAACTCCCACTTTCTCATAGAATGTTAAAGCGACAGTCAGACAACATGAAAACAGATACGGCACAAACTGCACGAGCAGAACAACATCGAAAATGAAAGTGACGAGGCCTCCAAAAGCAGAAAAACTTCAAAAACGATATTGACGCGAAAAGTGATTTCACAGTGAGTTCAGACCGATTTTTCTTCACAAATGAAGGTTTTTCATGGACCCTTTCGACACTAACGTTCACTAGAGGAGCCAAGCAACACAGACGCTTGAAGAAATAATACACGGTCTTCTGCGCGTACGATGCCTCAAAGACTGTTTTGTTTTTTGCTAAACGGCGAAATTAGTGCAACGTTGCTCAAATGTATGTATAGCAACCTTCACCAGGGAATGGCTGCTACATACTATATTCTGAATTAGTTAGGGAATTAACGACCCCATCAAAGGGACGTCTTAAACATTTCTTTGTGGTATATTTATACGATGCTGCGATATATAAAAAAGGATACGGAATATTAGCCGGGATGCCCAAGGATGTTTCAGAGAGAGAGAGAGAGAGAGAGAGAGAGAGAGAGAGAGAGAGAGGGAGAGAGAGAGAATTGAGAGAGAGGCAAAAGGAGGGAAATAGTTGGCGAGAGAATATTCAATAAATGTTTGTTTTGCCACTCTTTATATTGCTCTATAGGTAGTTGCTGGATATTTCAAGAGCCTATTAATCATCTCAACAGCCAAATGAATGGACGTTAAAGGCAGGGTTCTCGATAAATTCGGTTGTTGTGCTATACCCATGGAATCGTAGGTCTGGCCATCGCAAAAATGAAAATAAGTAAAAAATTGGAGAAAAAACGCTCAGGAGCAGGTTATGGCTTGGTGTTCTCCCGCGCCCAATTATCGAGATTTGATTAAAAGCCTGCTTTGTCAACGTTTATTTTCCTTCTAAAGTATTTTCTGAACATTTCTGGAGACTACTGATAACTTTAACATCAAAATAAATGTCGTATAAGCAAGCGTTATTGAAAATCGCGTTAATTAGGGGCCGGCCGACACCGGTAATTAGCCGGTATTCTTTGGTTTTGAGCGTTTTTTCCGGGAATTCCTGGGTTTTTTCACTTATTTTTACTTTTGTGATGGCAAAATCTACATTCTTATGAAGAGAGCTCAAAAGTTGTTCTTATCGCGAAGTCTGCCTTTAAAATCCCGATAACTGTGAGCGGCCGGACACCTCTTTCAGGAGAAATTATCCTCCTAATTTTTCCTTCGTCTTTTTCCTCCTACTCTCATAAATTTCCACTTCAGTGATGGCCAGATCTAACTTTTCATCAGGATAGAACAGTGATGGTTTTCATCGCGAACCCTGCCGTTAAATCCTGTATGGCGGTTTACGAGGATGAGTAGAATTATGAGGTTGAATAGATGCCACAATGGTTAAAATAAACAAAGTATATTGTTTCTATTAGACTTGCAGAAAGCACTAGCGGGACCGGAAAGTAATGTCATTTCTGCACATGTCGATACTTGATTGTCATCATCAGGTAATCATTTGGTTCAGAGGTAAGCAGAAGACATTGTGAGGTTATAGTGACTCCTTTGCTTATAGACAATTGATTTACGTTTTTTTTGTAATCTTGGATAAAATGGCCAGCCAAATATCAGAAGAGGTACACATCTGGCATTGAATGCTCTTTGAGTCTCGCAAGGGAAATAATGCTACCGTTGCTACCAAAAGCATTTGCGATACTGATCCAAATGCACTGGACATTCGTAAATGCCAAAGGTGGTCTTCAGAGTTCAAATCGGGTAACTGTTCATCTTTCAGACTCGTATCGATCAGGAATACCCTCAACGTTAGACAACGACGAGTTAAAGGTACAGTTCAACCTCACAACCTTTTTTCGGTTTTTCTACCTGTCTTGAAAACGCTCTCACGCTGATTCTAATAATGTCTCTGAAATCGTACAAGACCCCCTAGGTACGGAGTTACGGCTCTTCAAAAATTGAGCTGCGGAAGCATGGTGGACGAGTTATCCGAGGCTTGTAACTTTCGCCATTTGCAACTGATGTATGCGAGTGGATCTGAATGGATAGAGAAGCTGAGAATGAAGGGATGAACGGGGCTATTGATCGGAAATCATGCTCACCTCGCCTATGTTGAGCTCGAGAGACCGTAAAAGGTGCATGCCAAAGTGGCTTCTTGACGTGGGCTCCCCAGGGTGACTTTCTCTTATATCTGGCTTATCCGCAGGAGTTGAGAGCTGACACTTGGCAGGTGTTATATAGAGTGGTTCTACTTCACAACTATGAGTAAATCTCAGATTTCGTCCCTAAGGTTGGACAGTGCTTTTAACTGCGGAAGTGGAAGCGAATCCGTGACATACGGTCGAGGAATTGTGAAATAGTCCTAACCATCCTTGGTCAACCATCCAAGAGCATTTAAAGCAGATTGAGAAAGTAGGCAGAGCAGTGCATAACTATGTGTTTGTGTTTAGCGTAAGAAAATGACATCACCTTCCGGTCCCCCTAATTATAGATGTGCCACTCTAACAGATTCACATCGATATATTTGAATAATTGACATTCGAATACGTATCCACAATCGGAAATTCTAAAATCGCACCATTCGAAAACACTTCAGAAATCGGAACTCAAAATAGGTCTTTCGAATCTATTCAAAAATCGGACCTCAAAAAAGGGTCATTCGAATCTATTGGGTATTCGAAGCCTACTATTCAAATGAGCATTCGAATAGTTATATTTCGAGTAGTTTCGAATAAATCTGCTTTGTAAGAGTTGCCCTGAACTCGTGGTGGATGAACGATGGTTTCCAATCAGAAGCCCCGTTCTTCCGTTCATTCTCAACTTCTCTCTTAACTCAGGTCAACTCGCACACATCGGCTGCAAAAAGCGGGAGTTACAAGCCTCGGACAACTCGTCCACCATGCTTCCGTAGCTCAATTTTTGAAGAGCCGTAACTCCGTACCTAGGGGGTCTTGTACGATTTCAGAGACACCATTGAGCATGGGACCGTTTTCAAGATGGGCGGAAAAACAGAAAAATTACTTTTATCGTGCTTTTAACACTGCATTAAAAGGCACAGTACACCCTCAGATATGAATTTTGAGATTTTCGTGTATTCGTGTAGAAGGCCCCTCTTGTATAACACGTGCCCAATGCGAGATCTCAGTTTCTCCAAATAAGCGAGATATAAGCGACCACCAAGAGCCCAACACACTCCAGAAACCACCACAGACCCAGCCCCTTTCCCGAATTTTGATCTCAATAGCGGCTAGATGGATTAGTGGTTTTTAACCGAGTCGTCGTTCTTCACTCCCTTTCCGATCTATCTCATGATCCTGTTTTGCTCTCGTGCCGCGACTGCGAATCAAGAGAAATACGGGCCTGAGGCAGCGTCCATACGTCGCGAGAGCGGGCGCTCCCGCCGTTGTGCGCCTCTTGACGCTCCTCAACGCTGCCCGCGAATTAACACAGGCAATCACCCCCCACCTCGTGTTGATTCGATTGAAAACGTTTGATCGGGTGATCAATCGCTCGAGTCGGCGCAACGGCTGATGATTTCCCACGGTTTTCAACTTCCGTGGAGGGATTATGGAAAACAAGGGCAGTAGTTTTGCCACAGGTTTAATGCCACCTGCTTTAGTGATGGAGCAGTAAGCTTGAAACCTGCTGCTTGCTTCGTGGTGCTGGCGTTGTGAGAGCGAGCGGGCGAGGGCGCGCGAGAAGGAGCGTCTGTGAGCGGCTAGCGAATTGTGTGCTCACGATGACAATCGATTTTGCGTACTCGCACGCTCTCGCCACGTATGGACGGAGCCTGAGACAACTTGTCCGCCAAATTTTTGCCCTCAAAATACAGGCAGTTTCAAGGAGCCATATCTCCGTTCGTAGGGGGCCTTGGACCATTTCAGGAATATCGCTGTGGTCAGAGTGTGACCCTCTCCAAAACAGGATAAAGCCTAAAAAAGTTATTTTCGGGGTGTCCTTTGCCTTTGTGGTGCATGGTAGGTGGCCGTGTAATCCATTGTCAGGCATGACCACGTCAAAGGATTTCGAAATCACTTAAAGGCAGTGTTCACGATAAAAATCGTTTTTCTGCTTCTCCGCCTATCTTGAAGACGGTCCCATGCTGATTCCAATGATGTTTTTGGAATCGTTCAAGACCTTCTAGGAGTTATGGTCTCTCAAAAATTTGGCTCGGGAAGCTTGTTGGTCGAGTTGTCCGAGGCTTGTAACTCCCGTTTCTTTGCAGCCGATGTGTGCGAGCTGACCTTAGTAAAGAGAGAAGTTAGGAATAAAGGGAAGAACGGGGCTATTGATCGGAAACCATCGCTCATCTCACAATCTTGTGCATTCATTTGTTCACGTCGGTGGGCGTGGAAAGTGCATCTGGGGTGTGACGAGCTGACGAGTGTCCAACTTTGGGGCCGTAGGGAACCGTTCCGAGCTCTTTTTTCTTAGTTTTTTCAACGTTATGGTTGCGCTAGGCCCCGCAGCTGCCGATATCTACCAAAAAATTAGACATGGTTTTTTTCGTGGACACTGCCTTTAACGCATCTCCGCGTGCAAAATGTGGTAAATTAACGTGTTTTGGTGTGCGTCCTCACCCTCCTCAGTTTCTGGGTTCGTCAGCGCTGCAACAAATGATTCTTTTGACTATTTCCACCTCATTCAATGTGTAATTGTGCCCAATGCATCCGTAACTGATAGTATTTTGACTAGGGAATTAGAGGAGCACTCTCAAATTCTAAGTTGTTCGAGATCCTCCAATAGTTTTTTCTATCATAAAATTCCTAACCCCTTAGAAGTGCCAAAATTGTAAAAAAAAATCTTTTATAGACGTGCCGATTCCTGCAAGTTCCAAGATTAGAAAACCAAATGATACAAAGTTGTAGCGTAAACGCAGCCTTTTTTTAGACATATGAACCAGTTGAGAACTCGTGTAAATCTGTCCGCTAACCCTCGGATGGTGAACTGGTGGTAATGATTTGGACATGAAGTTGACCAATTCTGCAACTACTTTGTCCGGCCTATTTTCTTACTGAAAAATGTTGACAGCAGCCATTAAAAGCAATATTCAATAATAATTTCTATGTCGATATCATTAGCTGAAACAAAGTGTTGACTACCTGGCAGAGCTGAATTTGATAAGATATTGTGTAAAGATGAAAAAATGAAAACCCTTCGAAGGCAGGGACTGAAACCACCTTGAACTTATCACCAGAAATCGTAAGGTCCGTGGCCCATCGCAACAAGGGTGTTGAAACCCGACTCATAACTAGCAACCAATAGCAATATGCGGCCCCAAAACTTTGAATGTGGTGTGTTCGCCCCACCCACTTCTTCGCTAGCCACAGGAAAGTGGGTGGAGTGGACACACCACATTCAAGTTTCGGGACCGCATGGCAGGAAAGTGTGAGGCAAAGGGTACGTAAAAGCATACGCGCGCACATGCTCACGATCAATGGCGGAAAGATTCGCTCCGAAATAGAAGAAACATTGACTGCTCAACCGGGTTGTTTTCAGTTTATCGATTCGAAATTATTCAAAAATTTATTCAAATATTTTCGGATCAAATTTGTTCAAATCTATTCGAAATTTGGAATTAGAAAAAAGGGGTAATTAGATTATATTTAAAATTTGAACCTCAAAAAAAGGTGGTCATTCGAATGTATTCAAAAATCGGACTACAAAAAGGCTGTATTCGAATCTATTAAAAATTCGGAAGTTAAAAAAGGGAGTTATTCGAATTTATTCGATATTCGATCTTTTCTTCCACGGCGGAACTTTACCCCTAATATTCAGGGATGGTAATGGCATTCTAAACATGTATGACGGCGCATACTATCCACCTCCACCAAAGTGGGAGAGCGACCGCAGGCAGCTGTACTAACTAGCCTTGCCGTGGAAAAGGAAGAGATGGTATGCAAAAAAAAATGAGGAGCTAGAAAGTATACATTGGATCCGACTCACTCATTTTCGGATATCCATCCGGATGAACCGAAATTTTCATGATTCAAAATCCGATTCACCGAAAAAACGTCGAAATCCGAATGATCCAAAATCCGAATCACCGAAAAAGTGTCAAAATCCGAGTGATCCAAAATCCGATTCACCGAAAAAACCCAAAAATCCGAATGATTCAAAATCCGATTCACCGAAAAAACGCCGAAATCCGTTTGATCCGGAATCTGACTCACCGAAATGTGCCATGAGTCGGATAATGATTCGGATACCGAATATCCGAAAAATTTCATGATTCGGATCGGGTAACGAGTCGGATATGGGTAGATTCGGCATGTCCTGTAACTCAAACAAGCGTATCTGATATCACGACTCGACATTCCATTCTATAGTAGCCATACAGGTGCGTAGTTACACTGCAGACATCCAATTGGAGCGCATCGTGAAATTTACGCCGCTTTTTGTTGCGCATCATCAGCGCAGATTTTGCGCATAATGGGCATTAAGCCTCTTCGTTTGGGTTGTCTGTGCGAGCATAGGCCTTTCAGAGTGGCGTCACTGCGAAAATCTTGGCGTCGCTCGCCAGAGCGAGAGAAATTGGGCGTGACCATGACTTGTTGCCGAATCATATTTCTTTCTCTGCGTCTCTTACCTCTTCGCCGCCGTTTGTTCGATTGAGAAAACAGTGAAATAGGGGAAATAAATATCTTATAGAAAGGTATATATCGAATAGAAAGTACGGCGGGACGGCAGCGACAGTGACAAAAATGGTCGAAATCATTTTCATCGTGCGACGTTGTTGGCGTCGCTGCTAGCTCGCGCACTCTAGAAGCGCGGCGGTCGCCCCCGTTGCACGGCGCAGTTTGCGCTGCGTAGCACCCCCCCCCCCATCACTCACACCGTCTTCGCGACAGCGAGTCTCGCTGCGACGCCACTCTGGAAGGCTATTAGGGGTATGGTATATTTTGCCGCTGTCAGGACCGACAAGCATGCAACCTAGCGCAAATCGCTGCGGGACCTGCATCGTAACAACGGCATCGGTCGTCGTAGGCACAGTTATCGCGCGTCTGTCACAGCGACGCGACGCGGAGGGCTGACATACTTCGAATGGGCCGAAGCCTGTCACGGTCGCGGGCCGAAGCTTGCAGCACACTGCGACACCGACAGGTTCAGTTCCTAGTGCATACTTTACGCGACGCGCGACCGCGACAGTGCAGATTAACAATATCAATTTTCGGCCAATTTAGATGACAAGCATTATGTCGCGTCGCTCGTCACGGGGAGTATGCACAAGGCCTAAAGGGTGGGAGATCCGCGAAAGGCGGTCGCTGTCGCTGTGCAGAGCGACGCGACAGTGTGTCGCAAAAGTATACCATACCCATTACGGCGCGTTGAAGGTATGATTGACTCCCAAAAACCATGTGTATTGATCGAACGGGCAAGTTTTTCATGGAATTCATGGGTATTTACGAAATCGATGGGAAGGACTTATACTCATGATGCTCATCTATACTAATGCCTTAACATTCCACTCACTAGATGCACACCCACGCCGCTTCGCCGCGTACTTGTAGGCGTGTATTTTGACGCATAAAATAATCGAATCATCGCCAGACGAGAACTTAGTTTTTATCCTTCCTGGAAACCCAATCGGGTCCCACAAACTTTCCTCTGCGGCGGCGCACTTACAGCTGAGTCCAACACACTTTTATCGGGGCTCGGCTCACTCACATGTAGGTCCCCCACTCCCACACACTTCCCCCGGCGCTTCGTGCACTCCCGCTTGGGTCCCGCACACTTTCCCCGACGCATCCTCAATTAGGTCCCACACACTTTCCCCGGCGCTTGGCGCCCTCCAAGTTGGGTCCAACACATTTTACCCAGCGCTTCACACATTCCCAGTTGGGTCCAACACACTTCACTCGGTGCTTCACGCACTCCCAGTTGGGTCCAACACACTTATCCCGGCCCTCGGCGCACTCACATTTGGGCCCCACACACTTCTCTCGGCGCCAGGAGCACCCTCTATTGGGTCCCACACACTTTCTCCGGCGCTCAGCGCACTTCCAATTGGGTCCCGCGCACTTTCCCCGACGCACCCTCAATTAGGTCCCACACACTTTCCCCGGCGCTTGGCAAACAAGTTGGGTCCAACACATTTTACCCAGCGCTTCACACATTCCCGGTTGGGTCCAACACACTTCACCCGGTGCTTCACGCACTCCCAGTTGGGTCCAACACACTTATCCCGGCGCTCGGCGCACTCACATTTGGGCCCCACGCACTTTTCTCGGCGCCAGGAGCACCCTCAATTGGGTCCCACACACTTTCTCCGGCGCTCAGCCCACTCCAAGTTGGGTCCAACACACTTTACCCGGCGTTTCACGCATTCCCAGTTGGGTACAACACACTTTTCTCGGCGCTCGGCGCACTCCCATTTGGGTCCAACACACTTCACCCGGTGCTTCACGAACTCCCACTTGGGTCCAGTACACCCTCCCCTGCGCTTGGGTCTCTCCTAACTGGTTCCCGAACAATCTCTGGTCAACGGTCTCCGGTCAGCGGTCAACGGTCACCGGTCAACGGTCACAGGTCAACTCTTAGCCGTTTATTATTATGTATGATTTTGAAGAGATTGTGTAAAGTGATTGTATATGTTTGGTTTGGAAATATTCCGAGATAAAGATGATTATCAATGAATTCTTTTATCAAAGAAAGGTAGAAAAATGTTTTTTTTCGAGGATTTTTGCCAGAGTATCGATTTTCGATAGACTTTCAGAATTATACCATCTTTTATCCGACCGGATATCCGACTCGGATACTCGGATTCCGACTCACCGAAAAAAGGTCGAAATCCGAATGATCCAA
Source organism: Aplectana chamaeleonis (assembly GCA_029168955.1). Taxonomy (NCBI): domain Eukaryota; kingdom Metazoa; phylum Nematoda; class Chromadorea; order Rhabditida; family Cosmocercidae; genus Aplectana; species Aplectana chamaeleonis. Next base: position 27,512 of record JAPDOI010001432.1, read on the forward strand.
ATTCCGAATCACCGAAAAAACGTGATTTTCGGATTGATCCGAGATCCGACTATCCGTCTCGCCTCCCTATCCGAATGACTCGGATTATCCGATGTTGCTATTTTGAATCTATCCGTTCGAGTCGGATATTCGCGACCTTTGATTTTTTAGTTATCCGAAATCCGAGTATCCGAATTTTTTTGATTCGGATCCAATGTATACTAGATAGGGAGCTGATTTGCTTCTATGTATGTAAGCGATATGCTACCTTCGGTGAGGTTTATTCTTCTTACTCAACGAAAGATATATTTGTAGTATTTAAACATGCATAACTTTACAGACATGATTTGAAAGTGTGGCTTCCTGCTACATAGAACTATATTAACTATTTCTGTATGAACAAATCTGAAGTAAGTAGGGGAGTGGTTGCAACTCATTTCAGCAGGTAAGTTGAGAAAGAAGACCGAGAAAAATATCTATTAATGCCCTCGGTTATCTATGCATAAATGGATGGAGTGTTCGAGCGTGAAAAGAAAAATAGAGGCACAAAAACAAGTGGTGTTCTATGAGTATATAGATGTGAGGACCTCATACTTATAATGCAAGTGTATTAATTGCTAAGGAGGCATAGAAAATTATTCATGCATCAGAAAACTGATTGATATCATCCTCAAAAATGTTACTCGCGTATATTCTAATATTTGAAGAGTTCGTTGTTGATGAAATTCGTTTCTGATTCTTTTATACATGATGAAAGTTGAGGTATCCTATATACCCGACGAAACAATAACAGCGACAAAATCACTGAAAATAGACTTTTCAGACCTGCATAAAACCACTATCATGCAATCGAATTTCGCACGTGAAAGAGTTGATCGCCAAGTTGAGGGCGATCTCTTCATTGAATCAAGTTCAACTTTCTTTTGTGTAATTTAGGGGAAAGGAAAGGGTAACTTCTATGTGCAGAAATTAAATTTTTTCGAAAAAAAAAGGTTATGCAAACAGCAGGGTACCTATCATTAAGGAATAGTTGAAGCCATCACTGAAGTTTTGGGGCCATCTTGTAGATTTTAATGAGGCGATTCTAACGGTATCTTTCTTACCCCCGAAAACCCATATTCGAAGGAGTTATGACGAAATGGTGAAAAGAGGGCGAGAAAATGTTTTTTCTCGCAGTTCTACGAAGTTTGATTGTGGATATTGTACATTTTTCCGGAGTGCTAGATGACGGCTGGGAACTGGGATTTGGTTCACAGGTTCGGCCACTCTATTTTGAACCATACATTTTTACGTCGTAGGTGTGGTCCTTGGAGTCCATTTATGGGGTGGTTTTTTCCTGTAACTCATCAGTATTCTGCCGGGAGGTTTTGAGCAATGTGGGCTTGTATGTATATATCGAGTGATATCCCATATCGATTGATGTCAATTGGCCCATATCAAAAACACGTCCTGTGGAATGCTGAAGGATTCTGGATCACATAATGGAATCAAGCCTGAAAATTCGAATGTGGTCCCCACCACGAACGATACCCATAGAATTGAATCAATTCTCAAATCACAGTAGAATCTAACTACATAGACACTACCTGCTACTAGGCTTTAGCTCCTCACACCGAAGTACCTAGTTCACGCTGCAAATGACAAGCTCGGAAGAACACAATCCATCTGTCTTCTTCATCAGGGGTAAACAACAACAAGCCAGAAACAGTGTCAGCTGGATTTGATGCTAAAGTTGAGAACAGAAGGCAGAACTAGTTGATAAACCTTTGTCTGGCTTACCTTCTAAAATAAGGATACTCACGCCAACAGAAAAGGGTGAAGGATTCTGCAAAGATGGAAACATGAAGTCCTGATCCCACTACCTAAACTTTGAACGATCTTGATCAAAAAACAGAGAATAAGATATGCCGGCTTTCTTCTTTGTGCGACAACTGACAGCAGACAGAATAAAATTTGTTGAAAAGCTTTCTCTAACCTTTCTCTATCATTAGTTTTTGTTCACTGAAATTATTATCTCCGGTTTGGTGCATGCGCGCTGTTTAAAACTTCACTCCACCAGAAGTTTTTCGCTTAAAGGCAGTGTTCATGATGATTTTCGTTCCCGAGTTTTTCACATGAAACAGTGCGTTGGACACCAAGTGTTACAAAAATTACGAAGAAACGGCGAGAAAAGCACTAGAACGCCTAATTTCAGTGAGATTATTTTCTGGTCTGGACTAGTTGTCCGGTTGTTTGAACATGTTCTCGGTGGTTGTCACCAGTGAAAAATGGGATCAATCGAAAATAGGAGAGTATTTAATGCAAAGCAGTTCTAGTTAGGGTCCGAATTAAGGAACGAAGCGATAGAAAGTAGAGAAATGCAAAGGACGGGTCCACAAAAGATTTCATTGTCACAACGAACAGTTCGTGTGAGAGTAAGGAGGCGGGGTGAGAGTAAAGGATTTCTCGCCCTTCTGGTCGGTTTTTCTGAGTTTCTCCGTCATTTTAGTTCTACCCGGGGGTCAATCAATCGATTTTGCGAATAATCTCAAAACTGAAGATAATCGTGAGCACTGCCTTTAAACGATGTTTTCAGGCGCTTCCTTAGCTCACAAAGTCAAATTACCGGTTTAAAAGTTGCCGAATCGTAATTTTAAGAACATTTTTGGGTTGCTTACGCTCTGGGAGGTTATTTGGGGTGCTGATCACGAATTTGAGGTTCATTCACCGATTTCCCGAAGTTTTCGACTGTATTCGTTAACAGATTCCCATAGAGGGAGAATTTGATGGCAAATCGCAACTTTTGACGATTTCCGGAGTGAATATGCTCAAAATATTTCTCTGGGGAGTTCTTTGGAGTGCTGAACACGAATATGATGCCAGTTTATCGACTTTTGACAGCCTACGGTAGATTACGGTGTGTATACGGTAGTTTGGCCAAAGTCTCAGATTTGTCTCAAAGTTTCTATGTGGGTGTTATTTGGGGTGTTGAATACGAATTCGATGTCCATTTGTCGATTATCGGTCTATTGAGGTAGGTTTTGCTTCCTAATTGGCATGTTACCTACCGTAACCTACAGTAAACCTTAAAAGTTCGACAAGCGAACCCCAGATTGGTGTTCAGCACCCCAGATTCCCCCTACATACATGTGGTCGCGAACGCGATGGGATTTATGGTCACCTAGCACGATGCGAACGCATCGTGCACGGACCTACACACGGGTATGACAACCCTGGATAGTGGTGTGGCCAACATCTGGAAGGATCTCACTAGATCCCTGGTTCCCCGGCCCACTATCGCGACGCATCGATGGCTACTATGCATCCGTCAGCTCGCCCCGTTATCGCAAGGTTATCTCGCAACCTGCTCCCCTCAAGCAGGAAGAGTCCTCGCGTTGTCAATATGGTTGGCTTGTGTTGTTGTGCTATTGCGCTTCACTGGGAATCACCTTGTCCACTAACCTGGGACAGCCGCACTAGCAAGCCATGTAACCCAAAACCAACATGTATGGGGGGCCCATGGGGGGGATAGTTCCGCGTAGTACTAGCGCAATAGCACAACAACACAAGCCAACCATATTGACACCGATATAGCAGCGCTATATGAACACCAACACAGGTACAAGGTACACAGTGAGAAGTTATAACCCTCTATCCATAAGGCACTAACACCTAAAGGCATCTACAGGGTTCGCCTTACAGTTGACGGTTCAATTGGCTCACATCCCACAGCGCGTAGTAGGTAGCGTAGCCTACCACGGCGTAATATAGATTGCGTAGTACGTGGTGCCGTAGTATCGCGTCTCTCCCACTAGTCAACCGCACATCCCTCGCGGTGACTAATTCCAGAAGCCGTTGGGCCTCCGCCAACCTTCAGGCCGCTCGGTCTAAGCCGAGCTGGCGCCCAGATGCCGGCTTCACGGAGCCCACGGTTCCGGGGTCACCCGGTAGGCCATCACTGCCGAAGCAGTGCAGTACCAACTATACATTGGATCCGACTCACTCATTTTCGGATATCCATCCGAGTGAACCGAAATTTTAATGATTCAAAATCCGATTCACCGAAAAACGTCAAAATCCGAATGATCCAAAATCCGAATGATACAAAATCCGATTCACCGAAAAAACGCCAAAATCCGTTAGATCCGAAATCTGAATCACCGAAATGTGACATGAGTCGGATAATGATTCGGATACCGAATATCCGAAAAATATCATGATTCGGATCGGATAACGAGTCGGATATGGTTGGATTCGGCATGTCCTTTTACTCAAACAAGCGTATCTGATGTCACGACTCGACATTCCATTCTGCAGTAGCCATACAGGTGTGTACTATACATTGGATCCGATTCAAAAAATTTCGGATACTCGGATTTCGGATAACTCAAAAACCAAAGGCCGTGGATATCCGACTCAAACGGATAGATTCAAAATAACAACATCGGATAATCCGATTCAGTCGGATAGAGAGGCTGAACGGATATTCGGATTTCGGATCAATCCGAAAATTACGTTTTTTCGATGATTCGGAATTTGGATCACTCGGATTTTGACGTTTTTTCGGTGAATCGGATTTTGATTTACGAGAATTTCGATTCATTTGGATGGATATCCGAAAATAAGTGAGCCGGATCCAATGTATAGTGCGTAGTTACACTGCAGACATCCAATCGGAGCTCATCGTGAAATCTACGCCGTTTTTTGTTGCTCATCACTAGCGCAGATCTTGCGCATAATTGGCATTAATCCTCTTCGTTTGGGTTGTCTGTGCGAGTATAGGCCTTTCAGAGTGGCGTCGGTGCAAAATTCTTGGCGTCGCTCTCCACAGCGATAGAAATTGGGCGTGACCAGTGAAATAAGGGAAATAAATATTTTATAGAGAGTCAATGGACAGGTACTAACAAAGGAACATCAACAAATAGAAAGAAACTACGGCGGGACGGCAGCGACGGAAATGGTCGAAATAAGGGCTTTGCAGAGTTGCAGCAACCAGCGGCACGCCGCCGAGCGAGAGCTTTGAGGCTTGGTCGAAACCCGACGCGGCGATGAGCACAGAGACCTCGCAGAGTTGCAGCGACGTTGTCGTCAGCATAGCACTCTAGCATTGCGTACGATCTCATTCATTTGACGTCGCATCTCGCTATATACAGTTTTTGTTGGTTTGATACGATTCGAAATTTATGTAAATGTCTACCAGCAACTTCTACAAAATATTGTGATCGAAAAGCTGAAAAATTATTCAAGTTTACGACCAGTAGAGTGGTGCCTTGATGAATAGTTTTCGAGATAATAAAATCAGTGGACGGTTCGTGGCAATCGCTTTGAAAACAGTCGTACCAGACGACATTGAAACAAAAAAATACCAAATAAAACTGGAAACTAAACCAATTCGAGATGAAATTGCGAAATTGGACTATTTGAAGTATGCTCCAATGATTTTCCCTTCAATTTGTGCTGAAATAGAAAGAAAGGTCCTCAGAGGGTTGAACTCATGAAAGGAATAAGGGAAAAAAGCTCGAATCGATCGTCGGCGGCGGTCGTCGCCAGCGATGGAAATGGTCGAGACCATTCTCCGCCGCCGCTCGGTGACGGCGTCGCTCCGGGAGTCGCTGTTGTCGCGGCGGCGGAAACACTCTGCGAGGTAACCACGTCGCTGCTGCCGCGCTACACGCCGCCGCCATCGCCCTCTACGTGGCGCCCCCCATTCTCCATCATTGCACTGCCGCAGCGAGACTCGCCGCGGTGCACCTCTGCAGAGCCCTGTACTTTCATCACGTGACGTTGTTGCCGTCGCTGCTAGCTCGCGCACTCTGACCGCGCGGCGGCCCCCTCCGCCGCACGCCACACTGCGCTGCGTTGCACCCCCCCCATCACTCACGCCGTCTCCGCGACAGCGAGTTTTGCTGCGACGCCACTCTGAAAGGCTGTTAGGGGTATGGTATACTTTGGGATGGTGGGCATCGTGTATCAACACTCCTGAGGAGGAAGGAGAAACGGGGGAGGAGCGAGCTTTCTGATTGGACGCAACAGTCGGGGGCCGGAGCTAGCACGTGCTGCGTCCAATAAGGAACCTCGCCCCTCCCCCGTTTCTCCCGCCTCCTCAGGAGTGTTGATACACGATGGCCACCACCCTATACTTTGCCAGTGTCATGACCGACAAGCATGCAATCTAGCGCAAATCGCTGCGGGACCTACATCGTAACAACGGCATCGGTCGTCGTAGGCACAGTTATCGCGCGTCTCTCACAACGACGCGAAGGCTGACATACTGCAAATAGGCCGGAGACTGTCGCTGTCGCGGGCCGAGGCTTGCAGCACACTGCGACAGCGACAGGTTTTGGGCTAGTGCATACTTTCCGCGAAGCGCGGCCGCGACAGTGCATATTAGCATAATAGATTTTGGTCGATTTAGATATATATATATATAAATATATTTATTACATAGGCAAGCCTATGTAGTCAAAAACAATGTTCAAAATGATCGCGAAATACGAATGAACCATACGAAGTTTAAAGCATGGAAACTAGAAAAAAAACAACATAGCGGAACAGAAAAGAAAAGCGCATTGCTGTAATAATCATCGATCAGCCAGCTCAAAATTTTCTCGAATGAAATATTTGAATGGCGTAAAGTTGGAAGGAATGGAATGATTGACATGACATGGAGATGACAAGCATCATGTCGCGTCGCTCGTCACGGGAAGTATTCACTAGGCCTAAAGGGTGGGAGCTCCGCGACTGGCGGGCGCCGTCGCTCTGCAGAGCGACGCGAAGGTGTGTCGCAAAAGTATACCATACCCCTTATGGCGCATTGAGGGTACGATTGGCTCCCAGAAACCATGTGTATTGATCGAATCCTGTTTTAGGTTGATTAGACAGGAACTCACGGGTATTTACGAAATCGATGGGAAGGACTGATACTCATGATACTCATCTATACTAATGCTTTAGCACTACACTCACTTTGAAGAAATTGTGAAAAGTGATCATATCTGTTTTGTTTGCAAATATTGCGAAATAAAGATGATTATCAATGAATTCTTTAATCATAGTAAGGTAGAAAAATCTTTTTTTCTTCGAAGATTTCGCCAGACTATCGATTTTCGATAGACTTTTAGAATTATACCATCTTTTATCCAACCGGATATCCGACTCGGATATTCGGATTCCGACTCACCGGAAAAAGTTAAAATCCGAGTGATCCAAATTCCGAACCACCGAAAAAACGTGATTTTCGGATTTGCCGAGAACTCGGACAGATTGCTCGACAACTCCTTCCGAAATTGAGAATATGTCTCGAATATGTCAAAAATTTCCCAAGAATTCAGAACATCACTTTAGAACCCTCTTTACACTACACTCTTCAAACTTTGCCGCTGCTGTTTTTTTTTTCTTTTCGTGTGGGTCCTCTGTGGTTTTTTCCTCCAGTCTTCTAGCTGGTTACCAATTATAATGTGTTTCACCGATTTCTTGAATATCGAACTCGTTTTCTTGAAGTTTTCATCTTCTGAAAATAGCGAACATACCAAAACTTGGGATTTTCAAGTGAGTGAATTTTGAAGTTATCGAGGTTTCAAGTACTGATCTTTTTTTTGATGATCGGTAGTTGCAGCAGGCAGATTTAGAATATATTATTCAAGAAGTTACCCATGAAGTATCAGAACAACGTTTGAAATTAAGATTGTTCATTCGAATAAATCTCGAGTGACTCAATTCTGACCAAGACATGCAACTCTAAATCTTGCAATGGTTGTTTAGCTTTATGTTGGTGTACAATATGTGAGCTTCCGGCGGGTCCACAGTTTTGCCACTGACTGCAGATGTGTACCCACCGGAAGTCCACAATTTGCAACGTATGGGTCACGATAGTAGGATATTTAGTGGACCAGGGTCGATTTACTTTATATACAAAGGTCCACCGCCAAAGATGGAGTCTGAACACCGCTACACTATAATGGCTCACACCTTTCTCAGGTGTGGTCCCGCCGGAAGTCGACAATTTTGAAAACTAGGAGCCACGAGAGTAGGATATTTTAGTCCAGTGTGGTCGATTTACTGTCTACGCAAACTTTCACCGTCCTAGATTCTGAAGACCACTACACTGACAGCGCACTGGTGCTGGGCAAGGCCAATAGCGGCCCATGTTGAACGATTTTGTTGACTCGCAGCACAGTTTGTCTCTGCCGGAAGTCGATGAATCGAGCCAGGTTGGAAATTCGGCAAACGAAATTGCGTGGAACAATTTCCGTGGGCTTCACCGACAGTCTCAATCAACACTTGGGCAGGAGCCCCCATTTTTGGTAAGTATATACAATTGTACATGTGTATAACTGTGTGTTCACTGTTGAGAATCGGGCAAGAAGTTATCGGGGATTGATCGAGAAGTTGTCGAGAAATCTGTGGAAAGTTGTCCAGAATTCTCTAGAGTCTGCGAAAGTTGTCCTGCATTCGTACGCCTGCAGGACAACTTTTCGTCCAATTCTCGACATCTAGTTTTACTTGAAAATACTCTTTGACAAAGCTTATCGGCCGAGCACAATTAACAAGGGAATCGCGCAGTGATGGAATTGAGGAATGAATTATCGAGTGCATGGGTCTGTGTTTGTTCCTTCACGTTTCTTTGCGGAGCGAGGGTAGAGACAGCGAGAAAGTGTGGGGAAAATGAGACGCAGTATACACGCGGGATAAAAATCATTAAATTTCGCTCCTGTGTGATCCGTTCAACAATAGAAAAAACCCTTGTACAAGGAATATATTTTGCGCTTTTGGTACCAAACGTTTCACTGAATCTACCTTTTGTTCGGACAATAAGAAGTAGCACGACAAAGCAGTAATATAGGCTTGACGTAATGGTGATGTCTACAAAGCCCAACAAGTGGGAAACTTTCTGCCACTCCTGACTTGAGCCGCTTCGAACAGTTGTTGCACCGAATGAGGAAGCTGGGTTATAAATTTTGAGTTGCTTTTTCCCTGCCGATCTCATCAGTCGATAGATTGCTAATCAGCACTCAATGCAGTTATTGGCAATAAACATGAAACATGAAACTTCGTAACTGTGCTAAAAATGGATTGGCTGTCTAGAATTAAACATGAGCGTAACAGGCTCCTCCTAATGAGGCATCAGACCACAAAAGAGCAGCGTACGTTTGCCCCACACATCGTATTTTGACATATTTCTAGCACTTCATCAAACTTCACCACACCAACGAAACAAAAACCGCACAAAGTGGTGCTCAGCACACAACGCCTCGTACCAGCTTCAACTGAAAGTTTGACTCGGAGCTGAGGGTCTTGCTCAATGAGTTCTCTGGTACACGTTTTGAGTTATTACATATCAATGAGAATTTGTGACGATCCCCCATAAATTGAGCAGGAAACTTGACACGGAAATTGTTAATTTGCAAATTCCGATTAGCAGGCTACTTCAAATTGCAGAGTGGAAAACTTTCGATTGTATCATGAGAATGCGCGTCTGAATGCATTCATATGTGAAGGGCACCGTATGCCTAGAGCACGAAAAAATCAAGGGTACATATGTCACCAAGCGTGAGGACAACGGAGAATGCACTACGCTTGCTCCAAGTTGAAAGCTGAGCAAGCTTACTGCTGAAGGATGACAAAAAAACTGAGGTCAAAAGCGCTCACGAGGCATAGGTGATTATTCCGCTTCAAAAATCTGAGTGGGAGTCAAGAAAGTTTCGAACCTACCTCATAGTAGATATGTATACTGATGATAGTTTGGGTGTACTCATCCAAAGATGTAGCCTCAGACACACCGGAAAAGTTCACAAATTTAAACGAAGTTTGCTCTGTGGGGAGACTACTGACTAGAAACTGAACCCAGAACAGACTGGAGTTTTGAAAAAATGGGTTCTGGAGTGTTGTGGCAAAAAAACAACTAGAAGTTTGGTAAAATTTCTCAATACACCTGGTTAGATCAAAAACGACGAAATGTTGAAGAAGATGAGACACTCTATCCAAAGGGAATGAAGCAAATGTGGCATAGACAGTGGCCTAGCAGTCATCTGGAAACGTTCGCCAAGAAGTTTGGTGGCGTCAACTAATCTGAGTCTGGAGTTATGACTCGTTTTTTGATCCCTTAGGTAATGCTCGTTGCATGCGCCTCAACGATCATTGCAATAAGGTAGCTGCGCTCAACCAACTACGGCTAAGCCGGTAAGGTGGACAAAACGATGGATTGGTGTGTGCTGCTAGTTCGAATCCTACTATTCGATTTCAGCTTGGCTTTTGAAAACTCTTCTATATTCATTGTTCCACGATAGAGTTTGACACTACTTTCTGTCACATACGTTGTCGTTGTCGGTGACGCTATGTACAAGTTACTGGCTAAACATTTTATTTTTATCTCGAGGCTAGTGTCGTACCTGATCAGTGGAAAAGCTTCAAGACAGTTCTTATCTTTAAGAAGGGAGACAAGGAGGTTATCGGAAACTATAGCCCTATCGCTCTGCTGCCAGTTCCATATAAAGCTTTCACCAAGATCATCCTTAATCGTTTGGATACCAGCATGGATTCCTACCAGCCAGTGGAGCAAGCTGGGTTTAGAAAAGGTTTGTGCTGTGTGGACCACATTCACAACATTTTCCAGCTGATAGAGCGATGTCGAGAATACAAGTTGCCGCTCTGCTCAGCATTCGTTGGCTACAAGAAGGCATTCGACTCAGTGGAGACTAATGCTGTTCTCAACGACCTGATACACGCAAGAGTCGACCCCTCATATGTTGACATATTGAAGCAGTGCAACAATGGAACCTCAATAATGATACAGCTCTTCGAACGTAAGCTGCTCATCCCCATCGAGAAGGGCGGCACGATCTCGCCGAAGCTCTTCACATCGGCACTACAACATGCAATAGGTAAGCTTGACTGGGACAACAGAGGCCTGCTCAATGGCGGGAAGAATCTGTCCAACCTGCGTTTTGCAGACGACATAGTGCTTATAAGCATGAGTACGGAGGAGCTGAATTCGATGCTGAACGAGTTGGACGAAGTGGGCAGTACCATTGGTCTCGAGATGAACATGCGGAAGACCAAGGTGATGGTCAACCAGTGGTCTGACGATGGACAGGTGTTTCTTCATACAAACGTCGTGACCAAAGTGGACAGCTACGTCTATCTAAGACTTGAGATGAATATTAAGAACGAGCTCACGAATAAAATCGGACGTCGAAGAAGGGCTGCGTGGGCCGCTATGGGTACGATTCGAGAAGTCGCCTGTGAGATACGCGATGCCAAGCTGCGGGCGCACCTGTTCGATTCCACAGTGCTTCCAGCTTTGTGCTATGGCTGCGACACCTGCGCTCACAACAAAGGAGTTTGTGTGGCTATGAGGAATACGCACAGGGCGCTGGAAAGATGTCTCCTGAGAACTGGTCGGAGGATTCAGAGGCAGCAACGTCTGAGCAGTGAGGATCTCCGCAAAATGTCAAGACTCCGCGACCCGTTGATCCAAATCCAATCCGCCAACTAGAAATGGGCAGGACATGTCGTGCGCAGAACGAATGACAGATGGAGTACCAGACTCTCTCACTGGTACCCTCGATATGTAAAAAGGGCACTTGGCCGACCAGCGACTCGGTGGGCCGATGCGATTAGCAAATCATTCTAACAAAGAGATTTACCGCACTGGATGACTGTGGCTAATTCCAGAGAAGAATGGAGCGAATGTGGTCCACATCGAGAAGATCACCGATGAGGATGGGCCATCAAAGGTATCAAAAGCAAGGTACGTTATTTGTCTTTTATGGCGAAACATCACTTCAGGAGCTAAGTTTTGATGTTTGACGCTGAACAGAAAAATCACATCACACAAAACTTGAACTATGACCACAGAGTTCGCTTTCGAAACTTTCTCAACACATAAGGACAATTTTTGGACTACTTTGATGCCTTTTTATGACATGGTATATGATCACAAGATGTCACAAGGTAGCTGAGTTGAAAGCAAAGCTCAGATGTCAGGCAGGACTCGAACCTGCATTGCCCGATTTCCGGACAACAGTGTTACCATTACACAACTGACACCCTGCTCTGCATCCCTCAGCTCAAAGGCAGCACAGCTCAAAGACAGTGTTCTTCACGACGAAAAGTGGCCCATTTTTTCGCAATGGAAAGAATCGGAATGAAAGAACATATTATGTAGAACAGTTTTAAAAACAGGGTCCAAAGCAAAAAAACAGAACAACAGAGAAATGAAAACTCTAAGGAACACAAAACATTTTGTCGTCGCAACAAACAGCTCCACAATGCACTACGGCGGACTGAGAGTTCATGTTTTTTTCGTGCGTTTTTCTCGAGTTCTTCACAAATTCATCTCTATCCCGGGACAAAACAATGGTCTTACAAGAGAGGATTGCACACATAAGATACAGTTCCGAGATGCAACTTTGATGTGCTCTAAGGGAGGACACTGCTCCAATATTCCATACTCTTGATCGACTAAGTGCCTCAGAGATTTACCGAAGTTTTTTAAAAGTGTGCACTTCCATAGCTTTGCCAAGGGTGAAGGGGTACAAGAATGACAATTTTTCTGGCGCTCAAATAATTGTCTCGGATTAAGCTTAAAACTTCTTTCTTAGGGGTTACTCTGGGTGCAGAATACGAATATGAAGCCCACTAGTCAATATTTGAAAAATTCCATCTAATTTGATCCAGAGCTTCAAAATGTGGGAAATTTTGCTGAGCAAACGCGACTTTTGACGATTTCGAGAATGCTATGATCAAATCGCCTCAAAACTTGTACATGGGGGTTATTCGGAATGCCTAACAGAAATCTGTTATCTGCTTGTCGATTTTCGATAGATTACGGTGGGTTACGGTGGGTTTACGGTAGCTCGGTCAAAGTCTCAGATTTGACTCAAAATTTCACTGTGTATGTTATTTTCTGGCGAGGAATGGGCCCCAGATTCGGGTTCAGCGCCATAAATAACTCTCAGCCCCAAAGATTCCCTGATGCCCTTACCTTTTTTGAAGCAATGGAAATTCCATTTTAGGAATCCCCGCGGCCATTTAGCCAATTTAAAGCTCGAGTCATTTATGTACTATCACTGAACTACAGCAACGACAACATGGTCTTCCAAATCACCACCGAAAGGTGGCAAGCCTCCCTTGTTAGAGAATAATGCCACAGACTACGATTAACACTGCTTTCAAACAAATACGGAACTCAGAAAGGCGTGGGAATCGTGAGACGGCAGAAAAAAACCTGGATAGCTCCCGTAAATTTGTTAGGCTCGAGCGACGAATTGCCATTTATATGGGAGGCAACTTCAATGGTCTCAATCAAACGGATGGAATTGAATAGAATAGCTTCCACTAGCTGGAAAATTGAATCTGCCGTGTATTTTTATGTTCGCACACCATGGATAATAGGATGGAAGTTTCACTTCAGGAAATTTCAATGAGGAGCGCAACAAAAAGTTACAGAATGCGAATAATGAAGGCTTGAAACCACCGCTGAGGGAATTAATTATAATTATGTGTTGAACTGCGCTCACACTCCACTTATTATTTGCAATGGTTCATTCTAGCTAGGGAACCTCGCTAGACCATACCCATCATTTAAAATATTGATGAACGTTTTCTGGTCAATGGCTCGCTGTCTCCGAATCTGACATCGGTTTTCGATACGGACACTGTTGAACGAAAATATAAGCGACTCAGTGCCGCCCGGCATACATAGTCATCGCAGTCTTGACGGTACAAACGTCGTGTCAGCTTTGCTGCAGGAAATACGAACTTTGACAGGCCATAACTTTTTTCCGCAGATGTCCGCAGCAAAACCCGAGTTTAGATTTGAAGAGAGCGTGGCGGAGTTGAATAGAAAACATTCATCAACTTTCTGGTCCGGGAGAATAGAAAAAATTCATCAGCTTCCTGGTTCGGGAGAGTTGGGGTCATGCGAGGTTCCCCTTGTAAGTGGGATTGTTAATGTGTAAGCTCCCGATTCAAGTTATAGCCTTGTTTCCACCAGAAGGTGCATCAGTCAGAATGTGCATATACGGATTGCATATAAAAAAGAAACACTGCTATACCATTAGGATAATCAAAATGCATTAATATGATTATCGAGAGAATCTTGGATATATGTCGTGTGTCAACAAATCAGTGCGGTTTCGTCAGGAGCTGCGGGACAAGGGGCTCAATCCAAGCGAGGCAACAAAATACACATGCGAATGCGTGGACAAAACAGGAAGAAGGTGTCGCACACATTTCTGAATATAGCAGGAGAGGTCTCCCTCTGTTCTTGAAAGGCACTATGATGAGAGGGTGACCGGAAGGCTGCTGCAGGGTAGAACTCTCTGAAGAAAATTGCGGTGAACTGAGAAGGAAATAAGGGGAAAATAGGAGAACTCACGCCAAACCTCTCTCACCTCAGCAGTTTATGAAAAAAATACAAGTTGCAATAACCCTTCGGTGGATTCTATCAAGCAGCATGTTTGGGCTCGGAGTTGCAGGTTTCGCTTCGATCATCATATCGAAGTCAGCGATCAAAGTGGGAGAAGCCTGCCATCTTTCCTAGGAGAAAATGGAGACGAAAATATAAAAATAGAGTAACTTGAAGCATAGATGAGGGAATACCCGGAGAAATTTTGTTAGAGCTGCGTTGTAGCCCATTGCGAGCTGCTGGTTTCAAGAAGTTGTAAGTTTAAAGGCAGCGCACGCAATCAAATGTACTTGTCTCCTTTTCCTCTCTAAATCCTTTTCTGGGTTTTGAGAAGTAGGACCTATAAGAAAAAATAGCGAAAAACCGCTGTTTCGGACCCATATTCAAGCCTAAACTTTCTTGTCTTTTTGATGGTGGACGAGCCCGCTCTACATCATTGGCATTGATGATATCTAATATCAAGAACATTAGCTATCTTGAAATTGAATTTCATTCAATAAACCTTCGGTTTGTTGTACTCATCTATCTAAAAACATTGACTGAAACGCTTGCTTTCATTGTTCAACTGTTTTGATTAGGTATATTTGCATTTATTTCTTCCTCTGAAAGTCGACGATTTTTGACTGCTCCGCTAGAGACTGCGATCTTTTTGGGCGGCTATGTGCACGTGTGCACGAACTGGCATCTTTGGGCCCTAGAAACTCAAATTCTAGTCCGTTTTACACCGCGCTACATACCTTCATAGTTTTTCAGCTGTTTTCAATCCTAGCTGCTTTTTGTAGTTTTTTGGAGAACGTTTTTCGTCGTGACCACTGCCTTTAATACTGTCCTTTTTTGTGTTTTTTCACCTTCCTAAACACACCGTGGTCTCACAAAAATATTGAAGCGTATCTCATAATCGTGTTCTACGCTCATGATAACCCCCTGAATAAGTTTTGGGTGAAATAGTACTTTTCGAACATTGAACAGAGTAATACGGCTTATACCCTTTAAGGGGGTGTTGGGAGCGTTTAGAAAAAGGTTACAGATTTGACTTGAAAATTCCCCAAGAGAGACGTTTGGGGTGCTGACTACCAATCTCATGTTTGATTGTCGATTTGCCAGAGTTTACGATTTAATTCGTTCAAAGATTCCTATAGGGGAGCAGGGGGGGGGGAGGAGTATGAGGGCAAAACAAGACTTTTGACGATTCTCGGAATGCTAAGATGGATCTGGCTCAATTTGTTTCTTTCGGGGAGGGGGGGGGGGGTATTTGAAGTCCTTATGCAAACCTGAGGTTCGTTTATCAGTTTTTGACAGCTTACGGTAGAATACGGTGGGTGTTTAGTAAATTGGTCAAAGTCTCAGACTTGGCTCAAAATTTCCGAGTGGAGCGAAAAAAAATCGGTGGGCTGAATAAGCAAGGCAGTGTAAAGAACACTATTCTAGTTTTCTATGTTTCTGAAGAGGCAGGTTTACGAAGTAGTGGACAATAAGGAAAAGCCTCCATCAAACTCACGAATATCGGAGAAAGAAATGTTTACAAAATGTGAAATGTTTACGCCTGCTGGTGTGTTTTGTGCACAGCGGACAGAAGGTCAAACCAAACACCGCAAATGTTTTGAGCTTATGATTTCTTAAGTGAGTGACTTCTTTGTTTTCTGTTTCCTGTACCGAGTACTCTTAGAGAAAAAGATGGGTTAATGCACATGCTTGGATGACAGATACTTTCGCGACGAGGAGTTTTCAAAAGTTTGGGTTTCCGTACCCCTGGTGAAAGAAACGCAGGAAAACTGTTACATGAGTTGGGTGGGGTGACCCAATAAGTTGGCTGAACCAACAAATGTTCACCCATTTCCTGGTCGTTTTCCGGCGTACTTCCGTGCTTACTCTTCTAAAAGGAACCCAAGGCTTTCGTTTCCGTCAAAATTTTTTTTCATTGTGAACATTGCCTTGAAAATCTTTACATCTAACCTACGATTAATAGTCTCCTGCGCGTGAAACGGCACCAAATGGTGTGTATTTATTGAATGAGAAATTTCAAAAAAAAAACTACCGAACTAACATATTTTCCAGTTTCAATTTTCAGGAGAGGGAATTCCAGTTGAGCAGTTCGCTCATGCAAGTAAATAGCTCCAAAAAGGTACATTAAAATTTTGAGAACCGTAGGTTCTCAATATCGATATTAATTATGCTCATCATGTTCACCGGCTAAAAATTCTTTGTAGTGTAATGCACTCTGAGTATGGTGCGAACACGCTAAATGTACCAGTGTGTTTTTGTGTCGCTAGTAGATTGGCAGTTCCAATATTTTCAGAATGAGTTTCGAATAGGGGAATGCAGAGGAAACCCCCAGCATTCCTGATCCCTATCCGCACCCTGGATCAGCGTGTTCCTGAGACGGCGATCGCCAACGAAATCGAACTCGCTAACAGCGCGGGTTAATCGCTTTCCCCTATTTTTCTCCAACAATGTGAAAAAGATCGAAATCAAATGGTCCGCAATATGTACTTGCGCTGCAGTGCAAATACCTTACCTGATGTCCTTTTTCGTTAGACAGAATACTTTCATGGGTGAAACAGGTGCAAACCTATTTTTTGAGAAACAACTAAAGTTACCCATTTGTATTCAACAATTTATCTTGTTTAGGTTCAAACAAAGACCTGTTAGTAATACACTAAGTAAAAAATGGAAAAAAAATGCAAAAGAATTGCAGGGCTCGATTGCTGCAAAAGCAACCTTCATATAATCATGCACGAGAGACAGATGCACTGCGTAACAAAACTATTGACTTTATTCATGAAATGCCTACGCAGGCAGCTATGTTGTTATGGCTGCGTGTTTGAAGAACACTGCACTTGACTCAATTAAAAATTCGTCATTCCTAGGCTTTCTCCTCAATGACGTTCATAAACGAAAGGTATAAGACTTGACCCTAAATTCTAACTCGCTGCTGAGTTTTTGTTTTGCATTTGATGACGGAACTCATGAAAATCTCTACTTAAAAATATTCCCTTCACATTGCCTGGACTTTAAGGAAGATTTTTTCAAACATCGAAGACTACAAAGCATTGTTACCCAGAACACCCATTTCAGTGGCGATTACATCAAGGTGTCCCTATAAATTCACTGAGATTGACGTGAAGTGTTCCGAGATTTAACATGACCCGTAGTTTTTCACAAATACGTAAACGATCCGATCGGTAGCTTCGCTAATTCGACCCTAGATGGTCAAGATTGATTTCTGGTGCTCTTCAAACTGAACCAAGGGGACGGGATTGTTAAATGGAGCTGCGGCGGCAGGCCGTCGCGCGCGATCGAAAAACTGCTGGCCAGTGGTGTCGCGAACGCCGCAAAGCTAGCCACAATGATCGTGACTAGTTCATTCGGTATACTAGATCAGGCACAAGGTTTCTACTATCTCTATATGAACGGTACACACACGCTGTCTGAAATGGTTTATGAACTCGATTTTTTATCTGAATAGAAAATTTGTTGTCTTCTTCAATTGCTGGAGGAAACGCCAAGGTTCGTAAATTTCGTGAACATGTTTAGTTAGCTTAAATGCAGTGTTCACGATAAATCACGTTTCCAAGGTTTCGGTTTGAAACACTACGCTGGCAAATGCTAGGGGAGATAAGGTCGAAGAAAGCAGCGAAAACGGTAAAGAATACCATGGAAACGCTCCAAAGTGAAGATTTCGTTAGCCCAGAGTGCCTGCTCGGCCCTCCCCGCCCCCCGTTCTGACGAGCTCGTGGCGCCGCGTACGTTTTCGATGCCCAAATGCTAAAAACTCCGCCGCTTCCTAACTGATCGATTCACATCTCGTCATTAGCGCGCGCTTGCGGAAACTAGCAGGGCGTGTGAACTCGTCCGCCACGAGTACGTTAGAAATCTTTATGTAAGCTTATTTCAAGCGTTTTTCTCTACTACATACTCCTTCACTATTCGCTAAGTCTCGACGAAAAATCCATTTTTGAGTCGAACTCGAATGTGATATTAATCGTACACACTTCCTTTGAACAAAAAGATTTCTTCTGAATAAAAACTATTTTTTGATTGAAAAGAAAATGTGTCGTCTTCCTCTACAGCTAGAGAGAATAAAATGTTTCGTTATTCTCACAGCTCACTATTAGCTCATTTCTACAGATATGCTGTATTCCTACTGAAAGGACTATAAGGAGGTGTGATCACGAGCAAAGTAGGTTTATAAGGACGGCGCAATACTGAGAATATTTGAGAGTTATTAAAAGTTTACAAATGCCCAAGAACTGAGACATTCCGGCAGAGATCCTGGTTCTATTGGAGCAAGCTTCAAGGAAGACCTAAGCAGGAAACACGCACTTTGAGTGATAAACTAATGGATTACTCCAGGGGTGCGTTCCAAGAACATTCCCATGGCAAAACGCGTCCATGGAAACGTAGCCACAGCCACATGGGAGCAATTTCCAGTCATGATTCGCATCATTGGAAAGCAAATTTCTCTATGAGAAAGTTGTTTGTCCTCCCATGGCGTCGTGGGAACGTTCTTGGAACGCACTCCTGGTCACTGGAAAAGTTGGCTTAATCGAAGTCGAGTGTGTCGATCGGATGAGTATACAATCATTCGACTCAGCCGAAGTAAGGTCTGGGTTTCTTTTCTAAACTTTTTCGTTATCAATCATGGAAAACTCGCAACTTGTGGCTATAGGACCGTCTTGCCTAAAGTCCTTTCGACAAGTTCTAGAGTGATGCTTCGCGGCTCTGTGGCAAATTTTTACTGGGAAAATTCAGGAGATTTCCTCCACATACATCTACGCCGAAAGACCGCTTCAGTCTGCGGCGGAACCGCTAACAGACCTCCATGATGGTGTATCCTGATGAGATTTCAAAGCCTGAAAACGACGAGTGGTTTTCTGAGATCTTTCCAGACCCTCCTGCTTGATTGAAGGCACCAGAACACCTTGAAGAGGCAACTCGTTGATGGATTCAAGGTGACCCTGAAAATCGTGATTCCAAAAAGTACAGTGAAACGGATGTTAGATAAGAGCAAGACTGCAAGCAACAAAATCAACGCAGCTGAAAATTTTGGAAACCTGTCTGGGTGATGGAGGTTTGCGAAGCTTTGGCACACCCTGTATACTGCACGAAAACGCGCGTTTTTTTTTCTTTAGTTCACCAGAAAGCCTCCATGGTCTCCGTCTGACATTGTGCTCTTATATAGATTCCACTTAACTAGATGGCGTTGTGGGTGAGAGTGATAAGAATCCCGTGGAATCGAAAGCGGTAGCGGGCATACGCGTCAGAACCGACTCGATTTGACCGATACTGGTTTAGGGTGGTTGCCTCTACTCGCAATCGGGGGTGTACCGGCTATCAGCTCCATATCAACAATCGCGTCGATCATCTCGAAATGGGGTCCAGCTGTGCAAAACCGCATTACCATCTATCAACGAAAACAAGTAGGCGAGATCTGTCCAGATGATTAATGTTGGGACCGTTCTCGACCATGAAGATGTTGGCGATCAAGTCGGGCTTCGCTTTCACTTTTACTCTGCACCCACGTACAAACAGACACCTCAAGAATCCGAGAAGCCCTAAAGAACGGCAATATGGAACAGAAAGGAAGTGCAAATGATATTGCGTAGGCGAGCGCGAGAGACGTCGAGAAGAAGTGAAAAGCCCTGTATTGCAGTTTGAAAATTTGCTCGTATACCAACGTGATCGGCCCATATTCACTGGGAAAGGCCATTAGACCATAACGAGAATTCAAGCCAGCACCTTACTTCGCAGAATAAGGGACTCTATAATAATCGTTTTCCACAAAATTGATAAGATTTTAAATTTTCCCTAATTTCTTTTTCAGTGAACTACGAATACTATCTTCTGTAATCATGCAGCGGGCCTCTAGTCGAAGTGGGAATTGTCTCATAGTTGTCTTAGAAAACTCTAATATTAGGGTGGGATTTATCAACACCGCAACACCTACTCCCTCTCACCCTACCTATGTATTTAGAAAGCATTGGGCCTTGGTTGTGGTTGACACAGTCCACCCTTCACCACAACAGGTCGGTCAGCAGCCTTTGTTGATGCTAAAGTTTTTCAACGCTTTTTATTTGTATTTCAGTTGACCTGAAGAAGAGTTCAGGCCCGAAACGTCATAAAACGTTCAACTGAAGAGTTTCTGCTTACTTTGACTTACTTGACTTAATCGGTTGGCTTTCGCCTGACGCGGTCATTCCGCATCTTCACCGAGGTGTGCCGTCCTAGTAGTCAGCCGTGTCCATTTTTCACGGTCTTCAGCCACAATTTGAACACATTCCATCCAACTGTCACTATTCCATTTCCTGCGAAACGATACATCGCGCCTGAACTGTCTTTCGATGCCGAGTGACTTTAAATCCTCTTTAACCACATCCGTCCAGAACTTTCGCCTACGCCCAGGTGGCCGTTTCCAGACAGGATTTGGAAGCATTTTCAAAGCGTGTTGTACGAGACGATCCGGCGTTCTTCTTAGTATATGCCCGAGCAGTCGAAGTCGACTTTCCATTGCTGCTTGAGATGGCGTTAGGAGATGCTGGCACCTCCCTCGTGTCAAGCGTTGATGTACTGCGTCGATTTCCTTGTAAAGGTCTTCGTTATGGCATACACGCGGCCAGAAATATCCAAGCAAACGCCTAAAGCTTCCTCTCCGTGCAATCCAACCTTTCCATCTGCGTTTTCGGTGCTGCCCACGTCTCGATCCGTACATCATGATAGGGCGAATAGCGGATAGGTAGACGCGCAACTTGACTTCCTTCGCGATGGTGGTAGACCACAAACACTTGGTTAGAGAATTGAATGCAGACGTAGCTTTCGCACATCGTTGTCGAATATCCGCTGCATAACTACCATCGTTCTTCAGCAAACAGCCCAAATAACAGAATTCGTCCACCAGTTCGATACGTTGTCCGTCCACACAAACTCCAGTTGAAGGCCTCTGAGAGACCCACATCTGCTTGCATTTGTCGGGACGAAGACAGAAGTCCATAGGCTGCGGCATACTTCGAAACGAGGTTCACAATCCTTTGCAGTTTTGCGTTGTTTTCAGCGAATAACACAATGTCGTCGGCGTACTCCAGGTCGACAAGGAGCGTCCTGATGGTGTTAGGATCACATCCGCAGGAAACTGTTCTGCAACTCTACGCATGATGTCATCAACGGCGAAGTTGAAAAGAAAAGGTCCTGCAACGGCTCCTTGCCTTACTCCTGTTTTCACCTCGAAAGCTGACGTAAATCCGACAGGTGTACGAACTGCTGCTGTTGTTCCTTTGTTCATGTCCTCGATTAACCGAACATACTTTTCCGGGACTCCATCTGCTCGCAGAGCATTGAGCAATCGATCACGATGAGGAGAGTCGAACGCGGCTTCAAAGTCCAAAAAGCAAGCTGTAATGGCTTCGAAAACCGCTGCCACGATTCAATTACTCTTCTCACGACGAACACTTGGTCGATGGTCGATCTTCCAGGTCGAAAACCGGCTTGCTCATCTCTGGTCGTTCCTTCACGATGTTTGATAAGTCGCTCGAAAATGATAAGTTCTAAAACCTTGTACATGACACGAAGTAGAGATTCCTCTGTAGTTCTTAGGATCCGTGACGGATAGCTTCTTGTGAAGAGGTACGATGATCGCGTGTCTCCACGAATCAGGTATCCTTTCGCTCATCCATATGGCACGAATGGTGTTGGTCAGTTCACGAATCCCAGACGGAGGAAGAGCTTTCAGCATTTCAGCAGTGATGTTGTCATCTCCACCTGCCTTTCCATTCTTCATTTTCCGGACACAATCCAAAACTTCAGACTCAGTCGGCGGTTCCTCACTGACATCGTAATGTGCTCTCTGAACATGCGGGAGCTCAGGTACTGATGGCGCTGGACAATTCAGTAGTGAACTGAAGTAATCCTTCCATATTGGCAGCGTCGCATCACCAACTGCAACTCCATTGGTAGTGTTCAAGACAGGAGAACATCTCTTCATCTTCCCGCTATACTGTCGCAGCAACGTGTAGGCTTTCTTCGGATTCTTCTCCTCCCAAGCCTTTTCGAACTCCTTAGCTCTACACGTCCACTCTCGTTCGCGGTCACTTTGAAGCTGCCGACGCAACTTCCTCCTCAGACGCTTCTCCTCCACGAAGTTTCCTGCAGTTCGGAGAGCACATACTCTGTTGTAGGTAGATGTTGTTTCTTCTGAGACGTAGGCGAACTTCTTCTTAGGCTGCACAACCGGGAGTGCCTCTTTCCGAAGCGTCCTGGATGCACTTGACAAAAGAATCCGCGTCGCAAAGTTTCTTCTTAGTCCGTACTCCGATGTGAATAGAAACGCGTTGTCGGAAATTCCTTCTGCACTCTTCATCTCTGAGACTTGTCATGTCAATCCTCTGGAGAGGCTGAGCCCCTCGCTTCCTCTTATGAATCCTCGCAGTGAAGTTCAACAGAACAGGACGGTGATCCGAATCGAATGCGACATCCCACACAGCTCTAGATCTTCGAATGTCCGATACTGGAATATTCCTCGTCAGGACATAGTCAAGCTGTAGTTTCAAAGTTGTCATCTTCCGCTTCCGCTGCTCTTCTGGAGATAGCCGGGTTGGTCCCTGCCACGTAAGCTGATGGCGGCGATGATTCCTCTTGAATGTCGATGCAATAATCAGACCACTGCGTTCACAAAAGTCGACAAGGCGGTAGCCATTGTCCGATGTTTGCTCCACTGGGTAGAACCATTTACCGAGTACTTCGGATTCCTGATCAAGTCCCATCTTCGCATTTGCGTCAATCCCCACGACAACAGCATGTTGACAAGGTATCCTGGCCAGCAACGTATTGAGTTCCTCATAAAACGCATCCTTCGAATTGTCTTCGGCGGTTTCAGTGGGCGCATGAGCACTCACTATCCACAGATTGAATCCTCTGTGATCCCGCAGTCGTACGAATACATTCCGACACGACGTTGAGCCGAACTCCTTGACCATACCATTGAAATCCTTCCTTACAGCTATTGCACAGCCTCCCACTCTCCTATCGTCAGCGTTACCGCAGTAGATGGTGTACTCTCCGACGCTGATGACGGGTCTATCCTTGAGGCGGGTTTCCTGCAAAGCAGCAAACGGTGCATGGAAATAGCTCAGAAGTCTGGATAGCGCAGTTTTTTGGATATCGCTCGACAGCGATCGACAGTTCAGGGTGGCGAAATTGTGGCTTGTGGCCAAAGACTCCATGACTCCCTAGGTACGGATCCTGGGTGTTATGGACCAGAGGCCTTAGTGTGCCGGACGGCGACACCTTTATGCAATGTGCGGGATACTTTCGCGATATAGTTGTGCACGCTATATCGCTCGAACGTTCCTGTGTACACTCAAACGTCTGCTGGGTTCGGTAGAAGCAGGGGCACCAACGAGCAGGTACCAACAGACTTGTATACACACCCCTTTCTGCTTACTATTAACAGAAAACCTAATATTATGACAAAATGAGGTTTCATTGTGTGAGGAAAACATGTGTGAGGGAGAATCACACCGGCTATTCATACCCAAAACAATGAAATACTCCTTGAAGGCATCGTACGCGCAGGAAACCGTATATTATTTTTCATGTTTTTGTGCAGCTTGGGCGCTCTAGTGAACGAAAATGTCGAAGGCGCCCATGAAAAACTTCCAGTTATAAAGAAAATTTATTCGGAACATATTGTAAATACGAATTTGAATTTCGCGCCAAAATCGTTTTTGTGGTTTTTCTCCATTTGGGGGCCTCGTTGCTGGTATTTTCGAAGTTTTTCTACATCTGGAGTTTAGGCCGTAACTATTTTTCATGTTTTTTGCCCGTCGGATCTACATGAAAAAGTGCTAGATGACTGGTGAGAACTGGTGGCGGATTCTCATCTTCAACGTCTTCCAACCTCATAACCCTAGGTTGTTGAAGCGCCAAAACTCACCGGTGTGGTCCACCGGGCTCATTCATTAAATCGAGCCCAAAAAACGGAAATTGATTTTCAGCGCGAACGATGCCTTTAAAGGCAGCATACACGCTCGCAAACATGGTCAGGATATCAGCATAAATAGGCCCGCACGGCCCCTACCATGTCGTCAACGACGTTTGAAGCGCTGAAAACCATCCAGGATGACAGTATTTGGCCATCCCTGTCACGCACGCCCGTATTTTCACACCCCTTCGAGTAACAGAATGAAAATTTAAACTCGAGAAAACATGTGATAATTGAATGTGATAGCACTATCAAAAGGGAGTGCATGAGAGAAACAGCTCGATTTACCTGGATATTACATGTTTGTGCACTGATGAAATCCTCCATTTTCAAAAGCCATCCAGAGTAGAGCGGCATTCTCGGAAGTGGATGAGAGTTTGAGGGTGTTTAGACAGGTAACATCCAGGTAAATCGAGCTGATTCTCTCGTGCACTCCCACTTGATAGTGCTATCACTCCCAATTATCACATGTTTTCTCAAGTTTAACTTTTCATTCTGTTACTTAAAGCAGTGTGAAAATACGGGCGTGCGTGACAGGGATGGCCAAATACTGTCATCCTGAATGGTTTCCAGCGCTTCAAACGTCGTTGACGACATGATAGAGGCCGTGCGGGCCTATTTATGCTGATATCTTGACCATGTTTGCGAGCGTGTATGCTGCCTTTAAGCTTCGCAGTTGTGGTACTTTAACATAATCAACGCTGTTTGCCGATTTTGAGATTTCTGCTCAGGACCAAAATATCACATGTTGTGCACTTGTGAAAATCGCGTGATGCCACGCCAATTTACGCGTGATACGCGGTCAACTTGCCCTAAAAAAACCCTCTATGTCCAAAAGAGCCATCCGTTACCACACCGCGCATATTTCACTGAAAACGGCGTCTCGCGTGATTGAGGCCCTTAGTAAACCCCAACTGAGATGATCAAACAAGAGCGATCTTTTAGGGTTGGAAATGCAAGAATGTTACTCCTTATGAGCTGTCACTTCGTATTCTGGTAGTCCATCAATTGAACTTCTCGGAAAACTCATAAAATATACTGAAGGATTCACGTCGTCTGAAATTTGTTGGTTGCACCTGACCCACTCAAATGTTCATAACGATCCTATCCATAGGCAGCACGTTATTTCATTACTCTCTGTTGTGTTTTAAGGTAATCTTATTCTTCAGATTATCATAGATAAATTCTGGCTTCAGGATCATATCAATTTGTTCTCAATTACTTTAAATTGGACAAATTTTTTGCTTTTCAAGAAAAAAAATTGTGCTGGAACAGTTTCTTTCGGCAATTTCTATTCAGGTATTTTCCTATGGTTTCTTGAACGATCATTGCCTACCGGCCTGAAAATTTATTGGGCGGATTCTTAGGGATATCTTTAGTATAAGGTTAATACAAATTTCTGTAATCAACAGGTTTAGCCCGTGCAATTGGTCGGAATCTGCATGCTTCAATTTGAAAACTTCGCAAATCCAAAACAAAAAAGAACAATGTCCATTGAGAACCTCACCTGGCATGAGTCAGAAAAACTGTACAGAATGAAGAAGTTTTCGATTTCTTGATGCTCGAAACTTCAAAAAGCTTTTGGGGTCGTCCTGTTGTGTAAGGATTTCATTTCATTTACCTTTTCGCCCATTTGATAAAACTCCTTCGTAAACTTGAATTCAGAAACATTCTCAGGGATACACCTGATGAGAATTCAATAAGTATATTGTTGCAAAGAGCTGGATGATTCAAAATGTTCTCACTAGTCGGAGGGCGACTGAGCCAATGCGGCCGCTAGTGAATTTAAAAGATCTTGCCGCTCTTCGATCATTTTCCCTGGGCTTCTCATGACAACTTTTTAGCGAGTGTAGATGTTTGTTTTTTCCTACTTCCTCGATAGTAGGACATGAATACTTCCGAGGTGCAGCTAGAAGGCAGCAAACACACTCATAACTGATGTTGATTTTATGATCTAAACCGAAAGTTTGGGGCTGGCTGGCATTGTGAGAAAGTGACAAATAAAATGAGGAAAACACGATGCGAACGAAGCGATGACTCATTGTTTTGGTGTTGGAATGGAAGTGGACGAGTTACACCGCAGCATACATGATCGGTCGTCATGACGAACCTAGCGACAAAATAGTTGGGACAGCGAAGCCAGTAGACTGTCACGGTCTCTGTTAGGACGATTACGGTGTAGGAAGCGCAAGAAACGAGCAAGATTTACCGACTTTGAGCAATCGATTTGGCGATGTTTATATTGATGGGAGGGGACTGTAAAAGAAATGAGCGGAGACTGCATGCTTCGTCGGCTCAATATGGATCCCGGGGGTGATTTTGATGCATTTCTGACGCTTTTAACGGTGTTAAAATCTAAACATTTGTGCTCGTACCCAATAGTTTTTTGAGATCCTTTGAGAACAAGGATACATACTTATGTAAATTTATATAAATTGCTGGAATCGCATGTTGAGGATGCAATCCTTCTCCAACAGAATCTCCTGAACGATCTTCCTCGGGAAGAGTGATGAAGAACTGTCCAAACACTTCTTGATTTTTTTCATCCCATCGAACTGGTTTGTTTTGTTTTTTTTTCACGCTCCATTTTATAAGAAAAAAACTTTCGTTTATAACCATGCCATCAGGTAGCCTTGAGCATGTCCTGCTGTCTTTCGTGTATCCAGTTGCTGTAAAGAGTAAACCCTTGATTACTATTCAGTCGCTTGGTATATGCTTCTGCACAGTCGAGAAGTGCAGATGCTGGTCTCATGGATAAGAACTCGTAAGGAGAATGTGTTCGTCGGCTTTTTTGCCGGTTTTCGGGTGGGATATTCGGTGGAAGGGTCGCAGAAAGCTTGGGTTCCGCTTGGCTGTGGATGACGCGCTGATGATGCGCGCCGAGCGCAAGGAGGCGGCTGATGACGCGAAGACAGAGGCGGGATCTTCATGGATACCAAGTACAAAAGGCCCACCGCTCAGCCCTAAAAGATCACCATCGCCCCCGCCTCTCATCTTCTTCAGCTCCTATTCAGCCGAAGAGATGGAGTCCGACGGCCGAACGAAGGCCTACAAATTCGTCGCCTACGCGGCGGTGTCGTTTTCGATTGTTGCCGTTCTATCCGTGGTACTGACACTGCCCATGGTCTATAATTATGTGAACCATGTGCGACGACAAATGCAACACGAAATCTCCTTCTGCAAGGTAAGCGCTTCCGCGATAAAATTCATTGCCTTCGATTCTGTGGGATCAGTTTTGCAATCAGATTGAGTTCGCATATTTTTATTCCTATTATTGTCATGTCTTGAGTCTCCTTTCTTTCAAATAGATGATCTCTGATGTGAGTTTAGCAGATTTGGACGAAATTTTGGGTAATAACAATGTCATCTGGAAGGAATTCGATTCTATTTTGTGATATGAGAGGTCCAACACTCAATCGTCATTCTAACTAGGAAACTTGTGTATGCAATGAGCACTGATAAATCAGCTAACACGATCACTCTTTCTTGCTACCACAGAACTGGAGATTAACTTCTTTCTTTGGAATAAGAAATATAAATATGCCAACCAAATCTGTTGTTGCACAGATCCTGCTTTTCCTTCGTGGCATTTCCTCATGTTTTACCCAATTTTCCATAGAATTGCTTCGCTCTTTTAGGGATCCGCTAAGGACATTTTCGCTGAGGTCAACTTCATGAAAGCTCACACCGGACCAGCTGCACCACGAAATCGTACAACTCGTCAGTCCGGTTACGGAGGACCAGAGGTCAACCCTGCACCCAACCTCCAGTGCGAAGGCTGCTGCCTTCCCCGGCCACCTGGACCAGCGGGGCGCCCAGGAAAGCCAGGGAGGCCCGGACGTCCAGGAGCACCTGGAACACCAGGAGTCCCCGGTAAACCACCCACTGCACCATGTGAGCCCACCACTCCACCACACCATGCAAGCCATGTCCACAGGGACCACCCGGACCTCCAGGGCCACCTGGACCACCAGGAGACCCAGGAGAGGCTGGAACCCCTGGACGTCCTGGAAACGATGCACCAAATGGACAGCCTGGACCTCGTGGACCACCCGGACCTGCTGGAGAGCCTGGACAGCCCGGACCTCAAGGAGACCCTGGAGTTCCCGCGCAGAGCGAACCCCTTACACCTGGAGCACCTGGAGAGCCCGGAGATGCAGGTCTGTTTTTTCAGCCAATTGTCTTCTTATTCTTTCAAGATTGAACTTAAGCGTTTAGTTATTCATATTCATAGGCTTAGGTTTAGGTAGTTAACTCGCTTGTTCTGAGCGCACTAAATTCAAGTTTAGTGTTGATTCCTACTGAGCCGACTTTAAGCAGAATCAGCCCCATGCTTCATGGATTCCTCGAAAGTTTAGAGCTCGTAAGAATTAGGTCTTCAAATTTCGATAGGGAAAAACTTGATACCAGAACTTACAGAAAAAGACAGGACCGCTCTCTACAATACCTCCAGACCTCGGTTTGCCAAAACTTTTATGTGAGGTCTATTTCGTAACCATAGCCCTTTTACGATCCGGGTTTTCTGGGTTGATTCCACTAGTGGAAGAGTCTTTTCTCGTAGAGTAAGATAACATTTTATGAAAAATGTATGGTTAGGTCCGTGGCCTGTTTCCTCAAGAAAAACGTGTAAATTCGAACCGCGGCTGGCGTGGCGGTTCAAATCTCAATCTCTGAGAATTAAAACGCCGCGCCAGCCGCGGTTTGAATTTAAACGTTTTTCTTTAGAAACAGGCCACAGACCTAACGGTAAGCCTTTCGGTGGTTCAAGAAAAACTGTGAGTGAGGTTCGCACCGCTTTTTCCAGATTGCGCGTTTTTCCAGAACTACTACTTATGGCTTTATGTTGGGTTAGTTGGGGAGTTTTGAGAGCTAGTTAACGGATGTGAGAGGGTTTCCGATGGGCCTTAGCGTAAGGTCTAGAATCCCGTATGTGAAGGCCGCTCCACTGATCGATATGATTGAGCATGCAATAATAGATAGAAGAGTTTACAGTCCCTTTCTCTGTAAATCCCCTGTGAAGCGACCGCTTTTGGAGCAGAAATTCTTACTTTCTGCGATTCTAGCTATATGTGATCGCTGAGCGTGCCTGCTTAGTATAGGAGCCCCATGGCCAACTTGTCAAGACCTAAAAAGGCAGATTTATAGTCCGTTATCGACCTATTGCAAACCTAAAGCCTTCTTTGCACTGCACACAAACGAAAGCTTCTGCATCAATTTACTATCAATCTCGGAGCTAAATTCCAGTCCGCAATTGCGGACTACGGTGCTGCATCACGCAACAGAATGACAACGGTGCCGGAAGCACTTGGCCCCGGCACGATTCACCTTTCCCCCAGCACGAATATCACGCGTAGCGTGATGCAACAGACGTAGTCCGGAATAGCGGACCGGAATTTGGCTCCGAGAACGACAGTACGAAGGGTAAACACACTTAGACCGGGATAATACTTCCGGCGACGAGCGACAGTGACAGAGCATATCAGGCACATCGATTTTCGGTCGATATAGAAGGTGAGCATTGCTTCGCGTCGCTCGTCGCTGAAACTATGATCCTCCACGGCATTCGCTGGAGATGAGTATGTTGCACAACTAGGGGTCTTCCACTACATAAATATGCACTGACATAAATCGCTTTAGGACCACCTGGACCGCCAGGACCTCCCGGAGCGCCTGGAGCAGATGGAGCACCTGGACCGGCTGGACCGAAGGGAGCACCAGGACCCGATGGACCACCTGGTGTGGATGGACAAGCCGGACCACCTGGTCCTCCTGGACCAGCCGGTACTGCAGGAGAGAAAGGAATCTGTCCCAAGTACTGCGCTATCGACGGTGGAGTCTTCTTCGAGGATGGAACTCGTCGTTAATGCGGCCAACAGAACAACGAAAGACGTTCTGTCGCCAGATGGTGTCGCGACGCTGGCGTCGCGACTCTCGTCGGTGTCCATACTCATCATCATCTCATCGTCACTTTCTCATCGCTCATTTCGGTGCAATCAATCTACCTGAGTCTCTAATAAAATCTCGAGTCATTATGCGACCACTGTGTTTGTATTGAACGTACTCAAGTTCAACATGACCTACACATTCTTTCACACGACTATTGATCTGAATGCCGATCAATATGTATATCACTTTTCACATGAGCGCTGTGTTTTGTGCACATTCTAGAACGTGGTTGGTGATCACTGAAGTCTCGCCAATGGCGAATGACGTCTCGAGAGTGATCGTAGAAAACTGTGTATATTGAAATTTACGTGTGTGTGTCCGTCTGTCTTGTCAATTGGTTATATGTAACTAATAAATGTGAGGAAAACACGAAGGAATCTACTTCTTCTATTGATCCGTGATGGCGATTATTTTCGTGGTTGCGGAAGACGAACCTTCTCTAGTCCCGAATTTGATAGTGTCGATGCGGCGCGTTAACTCACTTAGCAAGTTTTGGTGTCATCTGTCCGAAATCTTTTTTTGTGGAATCCTCGGTGAAGAAAGAGGCAAGATCGGTCACGGGAATTCCGAAAGAATTCGATCTCGAAATATTGCAAGTGCACTTTCGATCAGCATCGCATCCCCAGAACACATTCTACGGCGACTGCACGCACCAAATCCCGCAGGGATCTTAATTTCGATAAGCTCCAGAGCTCGACAATGCGGGTGTGGGCTGAGCGGTTTCATTGGGAAAAAATGCCGCCTTTTCGCTTTCGTGAGACTGATCCAGAACAAAACAAGGGTAGGAGAAGGAAAGAAAATGGATTTGCAAAAGAGTAGCTATGTTTTTCACCTTCATACGGGACTGACCTTTTCTTTGGAGAAAGGATTTCGACAATGAAATTGGCCCTCATCCAAACTTTTGATAGACGCTCGGATCCAGCGAGTTCACAGTGCTTATCCGATTGGAACAACGCTCAATAATAAAAGAAAAACGCTGTTCAAATTGAGTTTTCAGTTGTCCCCATCAATGTAGAGTATTTTTTCTCTTATGATCAGGTTAAAGTCTGCATAGAAAAACCCTTGCACTTTCAGACGAATATCAGGAAAGAAACAATAGTAGAAGGAAAAGTTGATTGAATCTGTGCAGATACCCCGTTCGTAGCCTATAGAAGATCAATGTCCTCGAACAAATTCCGCAAAATTTTTTTTTTGAAATTTGGAATCCGTCCCAAAGTCAAACGATTCGAAAACGCGGATCTTGTTCTTGCTTATGCTCATTCCAGATTCAAGCAGTTTCTAATGTTTCCCAATGCCATACTAGAACTTCATGAAAACCTCCGATACTGATTTTTATAGCTTTTTTTTGAAAACGAGCCGGCGACACAATAAAGTGGCCAAGTTGATGAGACTCTCGAACAAGGGGAGTGCGGTAAAAAAGTTTTGGTAAAAAATACCCGAAACTTTTTATCGATTTCTTATTCGGTAAATACGGTAAAAACGGTGAATTCGGTCAAAACTTTCGGATTTTGACTCATGTACGTTTCGTTTCTATCGGAGTGAAATTCCCGCCGGTGTTTGCAAACAACCGCTGCTGCGAGACGCAGTGCAAGCAAAATCCTGGAACCATTGATTTCGAATCAACATAACACTATATCGTCAAGTTGTGTGCTGCCACAGTACTTGTCTGCAGCCACGGAAGTAAAATTCACTCAAATATGGACATATGCAATTTGAAAAATCTCTATAGACATCCCTTCAAACGCACTGAACAATGACCTTAGTATGACTGAACCCGAATGGAGGATAAAAAAGACAAGGAAGATTCCAGTTTCAGAGGAATTTGCTTCGTTTTCTGGTAAGAGTCCGCTGTAAGCTCGAAAATAAGAAAAGAAAAATGTCACAGAACGATAAAAGAAAACGCCAGACAGGAAAAACCTTGAAAATCAATACAGATTAGATTTCATTGAGACTCAAAGTGCGAGTCAAGTCAAAATTGCGAGAAGTGCGCAACCAACACAAAATGACAGTTTTAGTATGCCTTGTACAGAAGTACATGTAGCAGAGGCAAGAATGGACCGAATGGGCGAAAAATCCCAAATTTAATCCTCCGGTAAAAATTTCGGTGAATTCCAAGTTTGAGCCGGTAAATCGGTTAATCAAAATTCATCGACAAACACCAGTAAATCCGGTAAATCGGTAAACGGTAAATGCACATCCCTGGTTTGAACCAATGATAGCGCCTGTATGATAGCGTTAGCTGAAAATTTCAATTGAGCGCGATATGTGCCTAGAAACGAATCTTGCCAATGTGACACTACCCTTGTTTCCGCCTTATGGAACCAACCGTTCTTTTTTCAAAATGCGATTGTGTCGTTTTTCAATGACACTTCAATATACAGAGTGAGAACGCTCGGTACTGGCAGAAACCAGCCGACCTGGGGGTGCTTTCCGAGAATGTTCCTACGAGGCTGTGGGAGAACAAATAGCCTTTCCGTGAGCAGATTTGCTTCCCATAGCTACGAATTATAAATGCGTATTGCTTCCACGCCACCGTGGTTACGCTTCCATGCAAAACCTTTCACCATGGTAATGTTCTCGCAACACACTTCTGAACTGCACCACACTGAGCTAACCATTCGATATTCAGATTTCGAAAGAGACATTTCAAAAAGGGTCCCGTCACCATTTTTCACCACAGTGCCGTTTCTACGCAAAATTAGGGGAAAATGAAAGGAGATCGCTTGTGCTTGTGAAGCCACTGACCACAACGGCTTCCGAAGCTATGGAAAACTTCATCCAACAGGCAGAAATCAATCTGCGTACCTTAGGCTCTCACATATGCTGAACTGATAGAGATGACGCCATTTTTCGATATTTTGGATTTTGAACCAAGCAAGATCACACCCGATCTGGGGTGACCGCACATTTGGTTCGGGTGCATCATTGCTTCACCGCAGGCAGTTTCGTACGGTGGGACACGTTGGCCCAATCACGCCACGGAGAATTATTTTTCGTTTCTCATGCCCGTGGTACAGCTATCAACAAAGTATCTAAGGTACCAAAAATTCAGCTTCGACATTCTAGTTTTCATCAGACCCTGAAAAATCAATCAAATCACCCTGAAAAATCATCAATCACCCTGAAAAATCATATTACGGGGTAGAGTCGGTAGTGGAACGTTTACAGCCGATCACAACAACGCTCAAACAACGATATTTTTTTCAAAAACTCTAAATATAGCAAGAGGTAAAAATGGAGCCGTAATGTGCTCGAAAAAAGTTTTTGGTGCCGTTCTTCTAACCTCATTACGCTTAATTCAGAAAGGTTCAAACTATGTTGTCAAGGTGAAGGTACCTACATACCAGCTATATCATTGCTTGGACTTGAATACAGTGCGTTACAAAACTATAAAGACACACTATCTTCTTGAAATTCTCAAACTCACAATTCGTAATGAGAAGAACCTCGTTCAACATTCGAGTACTCTACGTACACGTACTCTGCCATAATCATAACTTTGCCTCTAGTTTCTAGTATAGAGATTTTTTTGAAGCTTTTTTGGTTTTACGCTGTTTCAGAACTATAAAGGCACTAAGGAAATAGTTGTTGTTTTAAATATTTCCGTCAGAGTCGCTCGTCCATTCGTCACTGGAGCATGTGTTAATCCTATTTACGATAGTTTAGGGGTCGTTTATACTTCCGGCGCGGGGCGGCGCGATGAGATGCAATACAGCCATATCGATCAAACCTGGCGGCGCCGCGAGCCGTTTAGAGTTTTTCTGCTCGAAATCTTGCAACGGTGCCGCACGCGGCCGCCGCCTAGGTGCTGCCGCACCGCCCGAGGAAAGCAGGCAGCGCGGCGGCCGCGTGCGATTCGCATTGACATAGTATGCTTCTTTTGCTGTTATTTCATATAGTCTGCAGGAATGGAAGTTGGACCTGGTGAGGTTGCGGGCCTTCCTAACATACTGTAGTCTGATTATGTTATCACTCATTTTTTTTCGAAATGACTGATATAGGTCGGTGAGTTTTTGTTACCATACTTACTTTTTCACCTGTTTTCATTGCTTCCACAGATGTGGTCATATCGGTGGAAACAAAGACCCACCGATCTATCACAGCTGTTTCGGAAAAATGAGTGATACCACTAATAAACTACCGTATGTTAGGACGAGTCCGCAAACTCACCAGGTCCCACTTCCATTACTATACGCATTCTCAATTTAGCTCTTCTGATTCATCTCTAATATTCCTCCCAAGGTCCTGGGCATTGTTTAGAGTAGGCTGGGTTGTGCAAAGGTCATTTTTTTAGCTTTTAAAATCATTTTTCTAAAGAGAAATCGTTTTCGAAGACTCTATCCGCCTTCGGGTGCTGTGTTATGGTACGAAAAATTATAGATGTTTCTTTTGCACGAGACATCACTCATTACAATCGGCCTTGTGTTATGTCAGGGCTACTACAGGCTGTGTTTAACGTCATTCTGCGACGTCGCCGCGTAAATTCGACGCAGCCCGATTATACATCCTGGTGGCGCAATTTTCGGGCGGCGCGGTTCGCGCATACGCTCCGCGGCGGAGGTATAAACGACCCCTTACCGTGAATTGACGCTCTCTACCAAAGATCAAGATCAAGTGGAGGCCTTGCAAGAGCCTGAGCACTCCATTGCAAAAACCGCTGCATGATTGAGATGTTCCATCAATTGCATCGGCACTCTTGTATGTTCTCAGGCTACATGTAGGACCAAGAATACTAGAGGAATTCCGAAAATGTTAAAATTGGTGCGAAAACGGTGGATATGGTCAAAGCTGTCAGGTAGCGCGATCAGCTTCGCGCAGGTCCGTGTCAATCTCTAGCCGGATTTTCCAACGGCGACTACCTGAAAAATAAATCGAAAACATTGCCAGAGATACTAGAAGAAGGCCTCCACTTTCGGAAGGACATACAAAGGCGGCTGTGGGGCTCACTACCAAGAAGGATCTTGGCAGTTAAATTGATGACGACGTCCTCTTCTAACCTGCACTCACCTCGGTCATTACGAGGCACTTTATCGCCTCCACGGTGTCTATTTCGACTGAACTAGTGATAATGTAGACGACTCCTATGACTTCCCCTATTCCCGACTTTATTTGAAGAAGATGCCGTACTTGTCCCGTGGTCGAATTTTCTATACATGCTCGGGAGTGGATGACAATCTTGCTGTCCACGTTAGCCTCTCTCGTTTCGCTCAAATCCAATGTCGCAATATTCACTTTCTTGGCTAGCTGGCACATATTCTGAACAATACTTCCATTAAAGCTATCTGAGGCGTGTTATTCAGAGAGATTCATTCAGTGTAAAGGCACTACAGAAGCGTTGATGAGCTCTAAGGTGGAATTTTTACTTATGAAAGGAAAACAGGCCAACTCTGATGTGGAAGTTGGGCAATTTCATGTGTAACCGTGTTTTCGAGGTTGAATTTAACGGAAGAGATCCCGATACACTCCTATTAGCAATGAAGGACCACTTATTCGCAGTTGTACAATCGTTTAAACAAGTGCTTTTATAGTTTTGAAACAGTGAAAAAACAGAATTTTTTTTAAATTGCTGAAAAAATCTTGCGGCGGAATTTGTGGTGCACTAGTGTACAGGCCATAAAACGGCCAATGTCTCACCTTCGACTGCGTACCACGCGCTGCGTGACCGCACGTGCGTCGGAAGCAGACGAGTTTTGGCCGCCGCGCGACGAGTTTCGGCCTCCGCGCGGCGGCCAAAACTCGTCGCGCGGCGGCCAAAACCCGTCTGCTTCCGACGCGCGTGCGGTCGCGCAGCGCGTGGTACGCAGTCGACGGTGAGACATTGGCCGTTTTATGGCCTGTATACGGAAGAAAACAAGTCGCCAAATGTGCAAAAGGGCGACCGCAGCCGTCTATCGATCTAGTTATCCTAAGAAAACAGGGTGCCTCGATAGTTATGAAACGCACTGTATTTGCGAGCGACTTCTGAATAGAGAAATCGGAGAAGTGGAATTCCGAACTTTTCCGAACAACGATGAGTGTGAAAAATGGAACTTCGAATATGCTCGAAAATCGAATACCGCATACCCTCTATCTTGAGTACATCCTCCATCTAAGGTACACCCCTAATACGAATATTCCTCTTTTCGAGGTGAAATTCCTAAACCGGGAAATGGGCTGAGCGATTTGGACGCTCCAAGAGAGAGCTCACCACTGAATCCTTCAAAAGGTGGGCACTTAAAATTTCTCCGGATATCTCCGGAGACGATCAGGTGCTTTGATTTATTTATTTCTTATACATCCATACTTCGTTGCCGACGCGCTAAACAACATCGAAAAGAATGGATACAAACTCGGAAAAAACACAAATGCAATTAAAAACAATCAAAAACTCAGCGTAAAGATTCAACAGCGGACGTAAGATCATTGCTTCAATCAGAAAAAATTTTGGAGGGCGACCCTAGTTAAAGTTTGGAGCCGCTAATGGTAGATAGCGGGCAGTAAGAAAGAACTGATATAGTGCCAGAAAACTGAAACCATCAGTTTCTCATGTTCCAGAAAAGGGATTCATTCTAATCCGTATCCTGTTGTGAAGAGAGTTGTAAAAGCGGCCCTACCCACGCGGCTTCCTAGGATGCATAGAGGTCCTCCGACCACAGTTAGGTATCTGGGCGATTTGTCTTAATACAATTTCGATGTACCAATGGTTGCTAAGTGTAGATGATGGCAAATACGTTTCTAGCTGCAGTCATCTGACACGACCATTAGTTTAGTAATGTAGGAGGAACTCGTAAGGTGAATCAAAAGAAGAGATGGAAAAATATATGGCTCCGAACCGTATTAGGAACGACACTATGAGATTTCAAATGGAAACTCAATGATTGTTGCAACTTTGCTATAGACAATATTTATAACCGAGATACAAGACAATGTCTGTCACGTCAAACACGGCACATCACGGCAGGAAAACAAGGCTCGCCATATACCAACAAATGCCATGAGTATAAGGTTTGCCATATCCCAAAAAAGCCATGAGTCCATAAATGACGTCCGAGGCATCAGTGACATGAAAAAAGATTGTAAACGAAAAGGCTAAAGATCTTGGATGTTCAGCAAGAGAAAGAAGTTCAGTTTTTTTCAGTCTGCTACGAAAAGCTCCCACATTAGGGGCTCAAAGCACGTCTTTTGGGAGTTTTTCTAACCAACGAGCACCACGGTAGAACAATGAGTTGAAAACCTTAGATCGGTAGACCCTTTTTATGGAAGCACAATGAATCGTTAACCCGCCCGATCTTCCACGGTTTGGCCTGAACGTCCAATACTTGCTCGCTCTAAGTCGACACTCCATACGTAAGACGCGGAAGCAAAATACCATATCGTTCGAAATTCTTCGATATAACAGGCTATTTAGTTTGAAATACTGCAGTCTGGCTGTGTAACTAGGCAATGAACGAGGCTGCCCAGTATCGGGGGCGATTCTGTACATCAGAATGCGTGTCAACGTTTGTTGAACCTTTTCTAGTTTCACTTAAAGTTTTTTGTTCTGTGGGCTCCATATCTGAGTGCAATACTCAAGCTGGAGAAGAACGTATGCTTTATGAAGTCTAAGAAAGATTCGACTATCATTGCTACATGTACGCTTCTGAATAAGAAAAACCGACCACTCTTAAGCTAAAATTAGGCTTTACTTAATGGATTTTGTCGAATTTTGACAGTTTTTCTCGCAACACAGTCCTCAACAATAGAGCCAAATGATCTTACCCTGAAAATGTGAAAATAGTTTTTGTCAAGAACCTAGCCTTCGAGTAGTGTGAAATTGACCGATCAATACAACCTACGTAACTGGCTTTTCATGGTTGTTTTTTTTTGAGAATCTGCGCTATAATATTTTCTGAGAATGACAATAATCTACTAGGTCATAGAACAATGCCAAAAAACAGAACTACGGCATCTATTTGAAGTACACCTCTGAGTATATCCAGAAAGAAGACCTGAAAAATAGAAGTACATACACCTGCGGGCCGCGAAGATCATGGGCCTTGTGCAAGAAAAAGCAAAACAACTATTATATGTATATGGATTGATAATTTGTTCTCGATGCAAAAGAAAAATCCAATTCCCGGAAAACGTGGCTCAAACGTAAACCATCATCAATGAGATAAAAAAACTCATTCTTGACTTACTCTATTGGGTATCAGAAAGTTATTCATCAGAGTAGCATGTGCAACATCTAAAGTAGAATTTTAGAAGCAAGTTGTATTGCTAGCGACACTCTTTGCTGCGCTAAACTGCTGTTACGCTTCTCTTTCGGTATCTGCCGACAATAGCAATTATATATTAGACTTTGGTACGAATTGATAAAGATGGGCTATGCACCGTAGGTGGTCCAAGGTCTTTTTTGTCTGTATACAAAAGGAGCGAAGAGAATGTGTGAACTGTTACTCCACGCTCTCTTTACTTAAGATTCACCAAAGTTGTGGTGCTTGGTTCCATATACCTCTATTTCATAATTTCTCGCATTACTGCAATTTAAAGAGCATGTTTGTGCTGCTATTCCAGCGCTCACTTGTCGAAAAGAGTCGAGGCAGTGTTTTTGAACTCATGTTCGTTTTTAAAACTTGCTGTCTCAAAACTTTCACTCATAACTTGTTTCAAGGTCGCCCTTGAACACACTCCTGCTCCGGCTTCCGCCCTCAACATATGGCCCATCTCTTATCCTGTCCCTGTTTACATTTCTAATGTGTACACACAGTTTTTCGAATCTGCTCGAATCGATATCTCAGCGGAGTTACTGATCATGCCATCTTGCCTGTATGAAGTAGTATGTCTACCTTTTATGTGCTCTGAGTCAAACTTCTTTTGCAATCACGAGCACAATAACTGTAATTAACTGTTTTTCTGTTTCGTATATTAAAGGCAGCATACACGCTCGTAAACGTGATTGAGATATTTACGGAAATAGAATGGTACGGCCCAGATTACAACGCCCATGCATTTTGAAGTGTCAAGAACGACCCACAATGCCGCTACATGAGTTAGAAGTTGGCCCCGCCCTGTATTTTCACGCCCCCTGTATTTGCCATTTTCCTGCAACGCAGGGTTGCTGGGCCATCTTCGCCGTTAGTGACATGTGTGCTTCACTTGTTAGGCAATCTACCAACAGTACCGACGGTGAATATGACCCAGCAACCTTGCCTTGCAGGAAAAGAGCAGACACAGGGGGCGTGAAAATACAGGGCGGGGCCAACTTCTAACTCATGTAGTGGCATTGTGGGTCGTTTTTGACACTTCAAAATGCGTAGGCGTTGTAATCTGGGCCGTACCATTCTATTTCCGTAGTTATCTCAATCACGTTCACGAGCGTGTATGCTGTCTTTAAAGGCAGTGTTCACGATGAAAATCGTTTTTCTGTTCTTAAGCTCATCTTGAGAATGGACCCACGCTGATTTGAATGATGTCTCTGGAATCGTACATGACGTTCTGGGAACGGAGTTATGATCCCTCAAAAGTTGAGCTAAGGAAACACGGTAGACGAGTTGTCCGAGGCTTGTAACTTCCGTCTTTTGGAGCCGATGTATGCCAGCTGACTTGAGTAAAGAGAGAATTTGAGAGTGAAGGGAAGGACAGGGCTATTAATCGGAAATCATCGCTTCGAGCATTCATTTGTTCACGTTGGTGGGCGTGTGTTGCGCTTTTGGGGTTTGCCTTGCGCTCGAAGTGGCAACTTCGGGCTCTTTTGGGGCTCTTCCTGGCTCGTTTTCATGCGTTCTTTCGACGTCAACGTTACAGTGTGCCCCTCCACTACCCATTCCGAAACTGAAACACATTTTTATCGTGAACACTGCTTTTAAAGAAGTGTGCATGATAAAAAAGGTGCTTGAGATTTCACCGGAAATCGAATGAACCGGGGTCCATTGCAACAATAGTATACAAAGGACGGCTAAAAACGAGTCACAGATAGCCCTATACGGCCCTCCAACTTGATTGTGATATGCCTTTCCATGGTGGCCTTTGAGGGAGTGTGCGAGCGGGCTCAACAGCGCCAAGTTTGACGATTGTATAAGGCTATCTATGTCTCGTTTTTAGCCGTTCTTTTGCCATTATTGTTGCAATGGATTCCTATTCACTCCGTTTCCGGTGAAAACTCGAAGACCGTTTCTATCGTGAACACTGGCTTTAGAGGCAGTGTTTACGATGAATATCACATTCGAGTTCGACTCAAAAATGGGGTTGTTTGGTTGTCAATTGAAGAATAGGGAAGAAACAGCGAACAAAGCGCTCAGAATAAACTAAAGTAACGGTTTCTAACGTAATTACAGGTTCAGGGCGCGGACGAGTTCACGCACCCTGCTAGTTTCCGCAAGCGTAGACTAATGGTAAAGTGTGTGATTACCGATCAGGCTGGACGTGGCGGAGATGCTTGGCGATTTGGCATCGAAAACGTCAGCGGCGGCCCCACAAGTTCGCCAGAACGCGGGGCGGGGCGTGGTAGGCAGGCGTACTGGGCTAACGAGATCTTCAGTTCGCGGACGCTCTATCGATTCCTGGCCAGTTTTCGATGCTTTCTTCAACCCTATCCCCTCCAGCATCTTCCAGCTTAGTGATTCACACTGAGAACTGGAAAACGGGATTTATCGTGAACACTGCCTTTGAACACCACAATGAGCATAATTTTGTCAGCTGCCGCCATAGGGTTGCAAAAAAAACGTGCAACGTTGCAAAAATGTTCTCTATATGGAATGTAGGCTGCGAGTTAAAGGCAGCATACACGCTCAAAAATGATATCAATTTTATGGAATGAATCGAAGATCTGAAGCTGTTAATATTCAGAGATAACGAAAAAACCGGAAAAAAATCAACTGAGATGAAGATAAAACGGTTCGTTCTACATTGGCCCAGAAGTGGACGAGTTTCACTGCATTGGCTGAAATAGCGGAGCCAACGACAAATATGTTGGGATAACGACGCTAATGTACTCGTACGGCCCTTTCTGGAACGCTCACGACGTTAGAAGCGTAAAATTGAGCCAAAATGACCGTAATCGAACATTGAACATTTGTACTGAGGGGTGGAGCCCGTATCGGTGGGCGGAGAAAGGATGATTTTGTGACTCAATACGGCTCAAATACGGTCATTTTAACTCGTTTTCAACTCTTCCAACATCGTGAGGGCTCTTCTAGGGCCCGTACGACCCCTCTAATGTAGTTATCTCAACAACTTTTGCGAGCGTGTATGCTGCCTTTAAAGGCAGTGGTCGCGCTCAAATATGCTCGTCTTCTTTTTCCTCTCTGAACCCTTTTCTGGGTATAGAGTAGTAGAACCTATAAGGAAAAACCGCGAAAAACGCTGTTTCAGGCCAAATTGGAAGCCTGAACTTCCATGTCTTTTGATGGTGGACGAGCCCACCCAACATCATCGGCATCGATGATCTCTAGTATCAAGAACATCAGCTGGCTTGAAATTGATTTTCAATCAATGAACCTTCGGATTTATTTACACATCTAGTCAAAAACATTGGCTGAAGTCCTTTCTTTTATTGCTCAACTGTTTTTATCAGGTAAATTTGTATTTATTTCTTCCTCTGAGTGTCGATGATTTTCGACTGTTTGG
This sequence comes from Aplectana chamaeleonis, assembly GCA_029168955.1. Classification (NCBI taxonomy): domain Eukaryota; kingdom Metazoa; phylum Nematoda; class Chromadorea; order Rhabditida; family Cosmocercidae; genus Aplectana; species Aplectana chamaeleonis. Next base: position 69,385 of record JAPDOI010001432.1, read on the forward strand.
CATGAGATCAGATCTTTCTGTGCACGTGTGCACGAACTGGAAGCTTAGGGTCTTAATAACTCTAATTCTAGCCCGTTTTTCACCGCGCTACCTTCATAGTTTTTGAGCTGTTTTTGATCTGAGCTGATTTTTGTAGTTTTTTCGACAACGTTTTTCATCGTGACCACTGCCTTTAAGGGCCAGAGTGATTAGTGAATTCCTCTTCCCCTTTACTCATGTGATTTGATAGGGAAAAACACTGGTCTTACCATCATCAACGCTCTGTCCCCCGGGAAAACGCAGTGTCCAAGATATCCCAGAAGAGACAGATGGCGATTTCGCTCGTGATTCCAACAGAGGCGTCCGCGGGTAACAAATGATTGGCAAATTGACACAAAGCTTCGTTTTTTTTTGCAACCAAAATATTTGTTTGGACTCAGAAAACTGTGACACCCGGATTCAGTTTACAAATAATGTTTATGTGTAAGGTAACTCGAAAGTGGAATTTTCAGTTCAGTTGACCAGCAATTATGATAAATATGAGCAATAAGTTACAGCAGGTTGTTTGACATGCGATAATTCAAAGTTCACATCTCTGCAAAAATCCTTATAGATTCTGATTCCGGAATTATCATTACATAGTGATAACTCGCTCAGACTCAGTCACATATATCGTGATTTCGCATTCTCGCCTGGTAGTTGCTCTAGAAATCCATATTTTACTCGAAGTGGCCACTATTACTCAAAGGAGTTCCTTCGTTAGCGATTCAAAGGTTAACTGTCGCCAATGTTCTAATAAGACAGGATTTCCAGTAAACCTGTCTCTAATGCAATTAAGTTTGTTGAAGTTATTTGAAAACTGAAACTGAACTTACACATCGCTAGTCGGCTAGGATCGTACTGACACAATTCGTTCCTTATTGTGTATTGGCACAAACTCGGAGAACATACATATGCGTTCACCGAGTTTGCGCCCATATGTTATTTCATACGTGGGCCATGTTTATGTCAACACGCAATAAGGAACGCAAAGTATCATCGCAATCCGTGCCGACTGTGCGTATATGGCCGCTTCAAAACGTCTAGTCTATTGAATGAGCTAGGAGCGTCGCACACGTTCGCAACATTTGATGCTGTTACGTCGCTGACGCGATCATACTCACGCAAGACATTGAATAGGCTAGAAATTTCCTGCATTTCCTTTCTTAGGCTGTCGTACATCCACTGAATCATGATAAAGTTATGTACGTATGTGCAAAATCGTTCTTGATCAGTGGTACTGTGCAAAATCTAGATTTCACAGAACTTCATTTTCTTCCTCATGACTGGGTCCGTAAAAACATTGTGAAGACCTTCTAGTACTTTTTGGAATAGCATTATGAGTGCCAGGGTACAAACTCCATAATCAGATCTATGTTACATTGATCACGTCAAGCTATGTCTCGAGAACATTACAAGTTTGCTGTGTTATCTATCATCTATTTTCTCTTTACCGCTCTTTCATCTCTTTGGTTACCGTTTCGAATATATGTCCATTCAACTATCTATCCTGCTATCTTTTTCTCGTCGTTGGCCTCATCGTAGCCACCGGATATGCTCTGCTGCAATCATTCCATGGGGGCATTCTGCGGTTTCGGTATTCACAATTACTCACCAGATACGGGAGACCGATATCGCCCGGACGCGACTGGAGGGCATGACAGTAACTGACCATCTGGTAAAGGTTTTAGGACGGACACGCCTCATCTCTCAATATGTGGAAATGCCATGAGTGCACGCTTATCCACCTATCTCCAAAACGAGCGTTTCTTAATTTCTACTTTTTCGAATTCAGAACATTCGTGATATTCCGGCTTAACTTTCGTCAAAGAGTTTTTTTTTTGCCATAAAAAAATGTATTTTCTGTACTTTATGAATTCTTGTGAAACGTTGCTCTCTGTAGTCTCACTGGAGGTCATCTGCAGCAAGACTAGCGTTGAGGGTATAGGCATCAAAACCTTATGGAGTTCGCTAAAAACTCACAAATGTGCGCCCAGAACCTAAGTTCCCAAAAATACTGAATCTTCTCCTGATGAGCTTACGACGCTCAGAGCCTTTCCTAAATCTCATTCCTTATCCTACTTGCCGCTCGGTTCATTTAGGTTAATGTTCAGGTTTTGAGTAAGTCGCTAAGTGTAGAAAAGCAAGGATTTTTTCGGGGGGTCTGAAGATTCGGAGCAGTTTCCAATTTTTCTCATAACGCTTGGCACCATTCGTTGTTTGTTGCAATGCGCTGCGTACCGTTTAAAGGCACTGTTCGCGATGAAAATCGCTTTTCTGTTTTTTTGCCTATCTTGAAACCGGTCCCATTCTGATTCCAATGATGCTTCTGGAATCGTACAAGACCTTCTGGGAATGGAGATATGGTACCTCAAAAATTGAGCTAGGGAAAATGGTGGACGAGTTGTCCGAGGATTGTAACTTCCGTCTTTTGCAGCCAATGTGAGCGAGTTCACTTGAGTAAAGAGAGAAGTTGAGAATGAAGGGAAGAACGGGGCTTTTGATCGAAAACAATCGCTCAACTGACGATTTCGAATGTTCCTTTGCTCACGTCGAGGGGCGGGAAGAGGCGGGACTTGCCCACAATGGCGGGGTTTTCCCACTATTCTAAGCCGTTTTGCGGCTCCTGGGTAGCTTTTCGTCCCGTTTTTTCGACGCTGTTCTGCTTCTGGAAGCCACGAGAAGCGTTTGTCATGGAAAATTCGAGGATGAAGTTTATCGCGAACAGTGCCTTTAAGTGTTTATATCAGCCTACGTTCAACTTCAGTCAAAGAGCATACTCAGTTATTTCAGAACCTCAACCCTATGATATTCAGTAGTGCTAGTTCCTACACACTTCCCAAGCTGCACGTTGAGGGTGAGTACTTTTCATGGTTTAAAAGGCATGTTTACGACGTGTGTACTATACTTGTTGCGCATCGAATAATCGGATGAGTATATTCGACTATTTCAGTCGGATAAAAAAGTCGAATTTTACCCGAAAAGTCGAATATTAGAAAAAATGTAATATCCGACTATAGTCAAAAAGTCGAATGTCCGAAGAGCGTGATACCCGAGTACAGTCGAAAAGTCGAATGTTAGAAAAAGTGTGATATCGGACTATAGTCGAAAAGTCGGATATTCAAACAAATTTCATTTGGAACAAGTAGAGCGTGTACCAGACTTGGAGCCGATTCGAATTCCGTGTGATTTGGCATTTCGAATATTCGACTACTCGAATCTTTCGGTAAATTAAGTTTTTTCATTTTTCATATTCGACTCAGTTAGAAATTCAGATTAATTGGTTATAGAATTTCTGGGATAGCCGAAAAGTCGAAATATTCGATTTTCTGAATAAAGGTCAAATTCAGGAACGACATGCAGGTTTCGATTATCAATTCGAATAACCGGATAGATTTTTGGCATAATCAGGCCAAAGCTGAGCTTTGAGCTTGTCCTCACTCATTAGTACACATAGAAGACCAAGTTCTACATATGTGCACATAGAAGACAAGTTTTCTAGTTCACTATCAAGGGAGTGTTAAAACGATTAGCGCATGTGCGAAAACGAATCGCATGCTTAGTATATCCTGGACCTCGATAGCAAAACTGCGTGTGGTCACGTCTCAAGCTCCTGGTAGAAATAAATTAGGATGTGGCCCAGGTTAGGTGTATGTAGAAGATGTGTAGGGTGCTGAACAGGGATGTGCGGCAAACGATTTTCGAAAATCGGGAAACGACAATCGACAAAAACGCCCAAAAATGGCCGGCAAACGGCAATCGGCAATCGACAAACGGCAAAATAAAAACCTGGTACAGAAAAAGATACGAATGTTTGATAAGTGATGTATCCAGCACTATTGACTATGGGATCGCCACTAATGATTGGCTTACGTGCAAAATAGTTTTGCACTTCCTGAAAGAAGACTTTTGCACAATTTTTGAAGCCCAGGATCAGTTTGATGTAAAACTCATACCCTTCGAACTACACCGCATTTTTAGAACCTCTTGTTATTTTTCCCAGTACTACCACAAAACTGTAATCGTTTAATTGCTTAAGATTTCACTGCACAAAATTCAGAGTACGGTGCAATCCAAGTTAGGGGGTGAGAGACACTTGAAATTTATCCAAAGAAATAAAAGCCTAATGTGTTCCTACTTTCAAAGCAGCGTCCACCAGGGTCAAGCGGAGCGTTGCGTAATTTTTCGAAATCAGAGCGACCCCCACCTACAACATTTTTCCCAAATCCAAAGCTTTTGTGACCCCCCTCCCAAAGCGCGATTTCTGGGCAGTTTGTATTTGATTAAAGGCAGGATAGTACACGCTCGTAAACTTGATTGAGATAACTACGGAAATAGAATGGTATGGCCCAGATCACAACGCCTACGCATGTTGAAGTGTCAAAAACGACCCACGATGCCGCTACATGAGTTAGAAGTTAGCCCCGCCTTGTAATTTTACGCCCCTGTAGTTGCCCTTTTCCTGCAACGCAAGGTTGCCGGGTCATATTCACCGTCGGTACTGTTGGTAGGTTGCCTAATAAGTTAACCACACACGTCACTGACGGCGAAGATGACCGAGCAACCCTGCTTTGGAGCAAAAGAGCAAATACAGGGGGCGTGAAAATACAGGGCGGGGCTAACTTCTAACTTATGTAGCGGCATTGTGGGTCATTTTTGACACTTCAAAATGCGTAGGCATTATGTTGTAAGCCATACGGTTCGATTCACATTGTTATCCCAACCACGTTTACGAGCGTGTATGCTGCCTTTAATAAAACTGTCAGTCCGGAATGGAAAGAAATCACCAAGTTTTAATTTTTGGTCCAGATTTTTCGCGATCCCTCCCCGTTTCATAAGCTCTGGTAAATGCTTATTAGTGACCTATGAATTTCTATTATCACCAGTATGTAATTAGTGGCCGCGTCGAAATATAATTAGTGATAAGGAGTTTCCGACAAAAAAGCTACCGCTCCGCGCTGTGACAATCGAAAACAGTTCACTCGCACTGAAACAGAGTCCACCTTCATTTTCAGGTTAGAATTTTCGCGACCCCCTCCTCTCCACCCGTTGCGAAATTTCGCAACCCCGCTTGACCCTGGCGTCCACAATAAAAACCGTTCCAAGTTCCCAGCGGAATTCTAAAGGTTTGGAGCCGATGGCAACAGTAATGTGGAAGCGACTGAAACTGAGCCCTATACGGCCTTCAACTTCAGTGAAGAATGCAATCCCCGCCCACTCCTGTCAACGGGTACAGATGAAAGCGAACCACAGAAAAATTAAATTCAACAAAACACACGATGATCGATTGATCAAAGCTATTTCCCATAATGCACAGATTAAACAAATTCACCCATTCAAATATTGATTTTTTCTCGGGGTCGATTTTTTTGGTTGTTTTATGGCCGTTGAGGTGAGAAGGCGGGGAGTGCGCTCTGCACAGAAGTTCAGGGCCGCATGAAGCTATTTGGGCCCTTTTTCAGCCGTTTTTTGGACATTGAAGCCTTTTTCAGGTCTGCACCTTACGATTTCCGGTGTGAACTCGAAGACGGATTCTATCGTGGACACTGCCGTTTAGTTATTATTTTTATACGATCTCACTCGAAATACATCGATACCAGATATCCGATACCATTTGAGCCAAACAGTGTTTTTCTGAACCCTTTGTATCCCCCCCTAAAATTCTTCAGGGTGTCAATCCATGCACCCGTTGAGCTTTATTTTGGTTGCCCAATCCTCAAAAAAATTGGGAGTTCGGTACTCCTTCAAACGAGAATGCCCATACCAGCATGACAATAAAATACTACATAGGAATTTCGACGTGACCGACCGCTCAGTTGGTTAAAGGCAGTGGTCGCGATGAAGTACGGTTGTCAATATTCCTTTACTAAAACTCTTTCTGAATTCAGAGTAGTAGATCCTATAAGTAAAGCCGTGGGAGACAGGCCAATTTGGGTGGCATCAACAGCCTCAACCTTGCTTGCTTTTTGGAGGCGGACTATCTGCTCCACATGATCGGCTTCACTGATTTGCAGTGTCGATGTCATCAGCTGGCTCAAAATAAGGGCTGAATCAGTGACTAAATACTGTTGATCCGGCCCTTTAGGAAATTCTCGTTCTCTCGAGAGCGAAATATACTATCCTGCTTATTTTCGCATGAACTGTTTAACTATTTAACTTCAGCTTCATTTCTGGCTGTGCACGTCGATAAAGTTTGGCTGTTCACAGCACGGTACTCGGAGGTTTTGGGCGGAGTTGTGCACCTGTGCATTAGAGTCTAAAACTCTTATTCTAACGAGTTTTCGGCTCGGAACCTTCACATTTTAAGGTTGTTTTCGCATCAAACTGCTTTTTATCGTTTTTTCAGCAACTTTTTCCACCACGACCACTGCCTATTTGAAGGCTGCATGCTCCGCAAGAACTAGTAGGAGCGAGAAAGGCTCCAGGTCTATTTTCCCTTCAAGTGGGAGCGTCGGTACCGCAGTGGGTCCTGGACATAATGACATCCAAATCGCAAACTGTTGTTTAGAAGGTTCTACTATAAAGACACAAAGGTCTTATCCAAAAGATGCTAGAGCTGAGACATCATTTAAAATTAGAGCGCAGCTTGCCTACTATGGGCCTCGCGCCCAATTACGGCGCTTCTTATCTATTACTCACTTTTTGCCGAATTTTGTCGAAAATTGGCAGGAAAAGCGGCAAACGGCAATCGACAAAAATCGTTCAAAAACCGCCGGCAAACGGCAGCAGGCAAACGGCAATTGCCGCTTATCCGTGGTGCTGAACACAAACCTGGGACCCCTTCGCCGCAATTCTGAGGTTTACTGTAGGTTAGGGTTTGTACCGTACCGAATAGAAGTGAAACTTATCTCACTCTAATACTTCGATAACCAGCAAGTGGACCTCAAGTCCGTATTCACCACCCCGAATACCCCCCGAAGAGGCATTTTAAGCAAAACCTGAGACTTTGAACAAATTACCGTGTACCCACCGCAATCTATCAAAAGCCTATAAACGGACCACAGACTTGTATTAAAGGCAGTGGTGTTCACGATGAAAAAGTTGTCCATTTTTTAGGCAAAGCGTAAACTCAGGGTCCCTCTAAGAACAGTAAGAACGGAAGTAGGACGAAAAGCGGCCAGAAAATCTCGTGGACATGCCAACCCACTGGATCACCCCGCCCACGTCATATGACTGTTGCCCTGCTTTCGTTTCACCAAAGGAACACAACAAAACTGTTGAATATTCCTTATCGCAGAATGTTCTCACATCCCAGCATGTGCATTCGCCCATCTTATTTTCAAAGAGTTTTCGGTACAAAGCACAACACAAAGCCTCCCACCTTTTGAAGCACAGAATCAATTCCTGACGTCAGGTTTGAAGCTTTGCCTGCAGTCTCCCGAAACGCTCCAAAGGCATATTTGAATATTTCAGAGATTCTTTTGAACAGTTTTTTCCCCGGATCTGTGGGAAATTTTCATTATTAACGTCGATTTAGTGGACTTACACATTCATAAACATCGAAAACCTGAATGCGGTCTTTTATCGTGAACTTTGCCTTTTAGAACTGTATCGTTGCATCCCAGGAATCTTTGAAAGGCGCGTTTCGCCCCCAAAATTTCTCCTGGTGGGAGCTTTGAACTAATTACATATGTCAAGAACTTTGGAAAATCGAGAAATGAACCTCAGATTCGTGATCGGTCACAGAAATAACCCCTTTGCAACATTTTGGGACAGATCTGGAACATTTTTCTCAATGGCTTTCGAAACCACGTGATTTACATAAATAAACCCTCAGCCAACAATGGGCTTGAAATGAAAACGTCTATTACTCTGTTCAAAGGCCGAAAAATGTGCTTTTCCCCAAACTTTGTCTAGGGCGGTTTATTCTGGTGGTGAACACGATCATGACGTCCGTGTGCAGGTTTTTGAAAGTACTTTCCGAGAGGTACAATTTGTAAAAACCGTGACCACCGTCTTGAGCTTAAAAACCACCAGTTGGGGATGAGATAGTACGCAGTTTTACTATGGTCCAGGGGATAGTACAGCCGATACAAATTGTTTTGGAAAATGTGTTGAACGCTCTGAACATTTCCCCTGTCATTCATTCGGAAGAAAGCATTAGAGGTCTCTGCAGAATTTGAATTTCAAAAACCCTCCATTCAAAAATTCTAATCATTTGTAAATTCAAAGAGCGCCGCAAAGTACTCCGGAGATTTCGACTTAGCCTGAGCTCGGCACTTTGAGGATATTTTCTTACTTTTGTCTTCATGGGAGAAACAAACAAGAGTGAAAGTTAGAAATTACATAGATGTCAACGATTTATTTCAAACAAAAGCAGTTCTCTCCAATGATGATGTTCCAGATCGTAGTCAAACTCCATCGTTGCTCGACCCTGATACACTCTCAGCACGGGATCAGCAGATAAAGCTATATTGTAAGATTTTTGTTTATTGCATGCAATGGCTTGTGTTACCCTTTGCTACCAGGCTCTTCTCTGGGGACCGAGTACCACCGAAGCTTTTTTATTGTAATTCTTTTTCATGAAGTGCCCTGTTGGACTAATTTATTTTTGTGGCATTTGCTGGGCAACTCTCTCAGTAAAGACTGTTCAGATGAAACTGCCCGCGAACGCGGTAGGCGTGCGTCTCGAGCGGCCGTCGCAAAGGCAATTTTCTGACGAGCCGTCCCATAGCTGCAAACACTTCAGAGACACAATTCACTGCTCGCCTAATGTAATCGATTTTACCAGAATGTTTTCTTTAACTGATGCAGTGCGCGCCATCTCTTTACGCACACCCCGATTTCGTGGTTACTCGAGTCATTCGCGAGTTTCTCATAAACTCACACCAACGTTTTCTACACGCTGAAAAACTTTATGGCGAATTGAATTGGACATTTAGTTCCATCTATGTACTATGTATAAATTTAGGATTATTTATGCGACATTTGTGTATATATTTTTGAAAAGAACAGATCGCTTCAAAACCGTAAGGTGCGTCCGAATGAGAATGGCGGCCCATGCGGCCGGCGTGCTGGCAGGCGGCCGCGACAGCAACGGTTCGCCGCTCTCGGACGAGCATGCGAAAAAGTCCCCACCGCCATCGACTACGAACGGGTCCGGCACCGGCTGGCAGCAAGCAATGCGCCGATCAATGAGCTCTGTAGACGATGAGAGAGGGGACGGCCGTCGTTGAAATCCAACACTCGTCCGAGGGCGGCACATGCGACGGCCGCCTGCCAAGCGGCACACTTTACGCCCAAATTGAAAAAAAGTCTTGAGAGCAAGAACACCTATTATTCTCAGGTAAAACTAGTTGTTCAGAATTGGACGAATAGTTGGCGAGAATCGGTCGACAATCGAGAAGTTGTCCAGAAAGTTGATAGAAGTTGTCGAGAATAGCGAGATTCGCAGTATTTGTCGAGAATTGCGGCCGATTTGTTCAAAATTCCAGAGAAAGTTGCCGAGAGTTCGGGGGAACGAGTGTTTGCCGAGAATTCGGACAGATTTCTCGACAACTTCTTCCGAGATTGAGAATATCCATCGTATATGTCGAAAATTTCTTAAGAATTCAGGACCTCGCTTCAAAACCCTCTCTTTTACACCGCATTATTCGAATGTTGCGGCTGCTGTTTTTGTTCTTTTTGTTTTCGTGTGAGACCTCTGTTGTTTTTTTCTTTTTTTCTCCATTCTTTTTAACTGGTTATCAATTATAATGTATTTCACCGATTTCTTGAATATCAAACTGGAATTTTTATCTTCTTAAAATAGCGAACATACCAAATTATGGTATTTTCAAGTTAGTGAATTTTGAAAGCTTTCGAGCTTTCAAGTACTGATTTTTTCGATGATCGGTAGTTGCAGCACTCGGATTCAAAATATATCATGCAAGGAGTTACCCGAGAACTATCAGAACAACTTTTGCAATCAAGATTGTTAATTCGAATAAATCTCGAATGATTCAGTTCTACCCGAAATTTGCTACTTTAAACTTTGCAATGGTTGTTTAGTATTATATTGATCGTACAGTATGTGGACTTCCGGCGGGTCTGACAACTGTGCAGCCAGCGGTTTGGCCGCTGGCTGCAGGTGTGGCCCGCCGGAAGTCCACATTTTGCAAAAGTATGGGCCACGAGAGTAGGATATTTGAGTCCAGTGTGGTCGATTTTACTCTATATACAAACTTTCACCGCCTAAGATGGAGGCTGAGCACCGCTAGGGTATAATGACTCACACCGTTCTCAGCTGTGCTCCCAAAATTTTGACAAACAGAGTGGGGTGAAACAATCTACATGGGCTTCTCCTAACGTTGTTATTAGTTGGGCAGAAGCTTTAATTATTGATAAGTACGTACAGTTGTACATGTGTAAAATTGTATGTTCATTGTCGAGAATCGGGCAAGGAGTTTTCGGGAATCGGTCGAGAAGTTGTCGGGAATCGGAGGAGAAGTTATCGGGCCTTGTCGAGAATTGGGAGAAAAGTTGTCCAGAATTCAGTAGAGTCTGCGAAAGTTGTCCTGCATTCGTACGCCTGCAGAACCACATTTCGTCCGATTCTCGACAACTAGTTTTACCTGAGTTCGTAAATCAAACAGAAAGAATATTAGACGATAATTAGTGATACCACCAACCAGCCGTTTGCAGTCGGGTGAAGGCTCGTCGGAAGAACGCCTTCGCAACAGCAGCTCGACACATGCTCCGACCACGTGGGCGGACAGTCTCATTCGAATAGTTTTTATCTTGTTTACCTCGGTGATAATCTACCAGTAACAACCATAGCTCGGACTGAGCCAGGACTGTCTTTGACGAAATAGTTTTTCTGCCTGTATTTATTCTCCTCCCAATTTGTACATGGTGTGTGGACATGAAAAAGAAAACAAATTTGATTTCAGGTCAAACAATTGCTGGCCTTGTGCAGGATCTACACAAGAGATCTGTCAAATCCATAGATCGCCTCCAACGAAGTGTCCAGCGAATCCTTGACATCGAAACGCGGATAGATCTAGCGGCTGAAGAGGCCCAGGCACATTTCGAGAGAAATCTTCAGCTATTCAGTGAGTTTTGAATGTTTGTTAGCTACGCAAAGTTTTTCAAAAAAAAAAAGATAAATGGCTAGAACATCCCAAACTCTCGCATGACTTTCGAATGTTTGCATTTAATTTCAACCAATCCTTTGCCATAAAAGTCAAACCTAAATATTTTTGCGGATTTGTCTCGTTGGTGGGGGTTGCTTGAATGGAAATGTCGTTTTTGTAGAAGTTATGAATGTTTCACTTTTTCCAGTATGTGTTGTGGATCACCGCCTGCGTTCTCTATCCGTGTGCTCTCCGAATCGCTACAAGAAGATACTAGACGAACTTCAGCTTGTGCTAATCGACAGTGGCTCGGAGAAACTTCAAAAATGTTCCAAAGTGAAGCTGTTGAGGAAAGTCTCAAGAAAATTCATGCGCTTTTTGTAATAAATACCTTGGTTTTTTGCAAATGGACCATCTGTGATTTGTTTTTTCTTTCAAATATTGTTCCATGCATGCCTATGTAGCTGCAGAAGCAGTAGTTGTGGAGTAATTGTTCTATGTAAATAAATGCTATATTTTTCTAAACATTTCACACTATTCACTGACTTAGAATGCGCTACTCAAATGTAGACTACCTGGTCAGCAATTGTGACAACTGTGAGGCTTTTTCGCATTTTTCTCGTAGATCCCACTACTCTAGTTCCAGAAAAGGGTTCAGAGGAGAAAAGCACACGAGCTTATTTTATCGCGACCCCTGCCTTCAATGCTGTGAGACCTTCTGCTATACTTTTTCTTGAGAAGCTCACGATAAAGCTGACAATGCTGGGGAACGGAAACAATCTCTTGATTTGTGCGAAGGATTTTCTATAGTTGGGGCTTACGACCACCAACAACAATCTTCTGAGAACATAATATATTGTGCTCAGATTTCTCGATTGCTCAAAAAAATTCTAATTTTTTTGCGATGAGTTCGCTTGTTGGTTTAGTTTTCACAGCCAATCAACTACACTGCGACGCATAAGTACAGCAACACCTTCGAAATCGGCATGTCATATGTTTAACCGAGGTTTTGGATATTGGGGAGTGTTTCAATGTTTTCTGCTACGACGAAAACGATGGATCGAGTGGTATGGCCAGAAATCGCTCATTCCGTCCGTAGTGATAGAAGGAAGTCTGTATTTCGCGCGACGCATAAGTACAGCAACACTTGAGCAACATGGAACTATCTCATTATGATTGTCAGAAGGGGGTGTTTTCACGTGTACTTTTTTGAAACTAGTTCAGGGTAATGCTAATCGTCCATTTTTTCGGTGAACTTCACCTGCCCTGTGAAATCTCAAGTTCACTCCTTCCATAATGCTGGACTTGGATTTCGACGGATTTTCAGCCAGTAAGGACGACCAGATGGATTTAGTTCCAAGTTTCTGCTGGATCCTGGATCGCTCAACGTCTGTGGTTGCGCAGACGTCTCATGAAGTTTGGGAAGCGAGACATTACAAGACGAGTTACCAGTGACATGGCGTCGGCCCCGACGACTCACTACGAATTGTAGCCGAGATTTTCGGCAAATAACATTCCCTACTGAAACAACCCCTGCGGAAACATTGTGGGCTCTGAAATGAAGCAATCTCATCGCTTAGAACATTGTCATAAATTCGCTAGACTTGAGCCTGCGCGATCAAACATGAGCAAGAGCTTGGCGAAATTGAGTGCTCCAGACAACAAAGTCGCCGTATGTCAGATCGTGTATAAGGCCATCTTCTTCGACTAGGACACGTTTTCTGAGAAATTTCAAATTTGCAATAGCTGCAAAAGATGACCCTATGCACGATTTCACAAGCGGCACCCTTGTTGCGTGGAGCACTCAAGTTTTCCTAGTCATCGGTATCGACCGACGATCGATATGCTTGAGCTTGATATGCGCCGTGGCTGTAGCTGGTCGCGGGCAGCATGATCCCGGCCTGAGACTGCATCCTACGATGAATTTTCGCAGTGTTCTGTTAATTGATTTTGGTGTTTTCGAGTAATCAATGCCTTTTTTTGGCATGGTATATATAATCACAAGATCTCACAAGGTTGCTGAGTTGAATACTACTACCAGCTGAGTTGAATACAAATCATACCCGTTAACGGGTGACTGCCGATGTTCCTACACAGTTCATATGTGAATAGCTGAGAAATGCAGAGCGGGGTGTTGGTACTGTAATGGTAACACTCTCGCCCGGTAACCGGTGCAATGCGGGTTCGATTCCTGCCTGACACCTAAGTTTTGTATTCAACTCAGCAACCTTGTGAGATATTGTTAAATGATTGTTCGAGAGTAAGATTAATTTAAATTTGAAGAACCATGGTCGAAATTAATACGCCCATAATATCCGCGCTTTGTTTTGTTGAAATGGAAGCACTTGCCATACTTGGCGAAAAACGGCAAATACTTGTAACGTTCTTGAAGAGAGACTTTTCTCGGTTTTGTAGACTATATTACATTCACAGCTAAAATTATGACCGGTTGGTGTGCATTGTGTGCTCAAGTTTCCTGAAGTCGCTTCGGTTTCAGAAGAAATGGTTTTGCCGATTCTTTGACAAGAACCTCGTGCGCAGCGAACTGCGCCATAGGACTGAAATTTGAACGAGTGAAAAGAGAGCAAAACCATATGTACCTCTCCACATTAGTGAGGTGCATGTTGCACGATTTCGAGATTTGTGCAAGTTGAATTTAGAAAATCTGCATAAACGTCTTGATCATAGGCTTTTGCAACACAAGTCCTATCTGTCAAAAAAAATTCCCCACAGAGAGAATGCATCATTCAGAAAAATCGACGTGCGCAGATTACAAGAACGTCCTACTTGCTACTCTTTCACGAAGGGGAGGAAGTATCGCTTGATCATTGCTCCCACAATGACTACTCAAACTTTCGTCTCAGTTGACTGCACGCGAAGATTTCGAAAGACGACCGCAAAAACTATTACCTTCAAAAACAGCGATTCCAGAAAGCTTGGGCCCACTATGCACATTATCGAGTGACAACTTGAGCTGCAAAGATGATTGCGTTCTCAGAATCCGAAGAACTCTTCGTTTAAGGAAGTCCCGAATTGAGTCCGAACAAAGTTATTTGAAAAGAACTAAAAAGACGCGAAAACGCGTCATCGCGCGCTTTCTGACCTAATTCTACGAGCGGTAGTGCCCCCACTGTTTCGGAGTGAAACTTATTTCTGTTCATAGCGTGCGTCTGCGTGCGTATGCTGCGTCTCCTTCCTCCCACACTTTCTCGCCTTCTCTACCTTTGCTCCGCACACTCGAAGAACCAGAATAAATTTGGCCCCGAACCAGTGGATACAGATTGGACGGTTTTTGTCTACATTGCCAAGTGCTTCCCGTTTTAAAAAATCTTAGCGCGGGTATTTTACCTATCACGAAAGCCGTTCCAGTAATTCTTAGAATGTGAGTCACGCAATGCTGACATGTTTTCCCATCCTAGCCATCTCTATTTTGTTGTTTGCATGGGCTAGCATAAGCTATTTATTTTTGCAGGTCTGAAAAATCCTGTTGACGTTTTTTGCAAAGCGTGAACTGATGTGTTCTCGAGCGTCATCTCGTCAATGATTCATGGAGAGTTTCTTTACCATATCTCTTCGCTGCAACAAAAAGAAGGCTGCAGCTTCATGATGTACACCCTCGCCTCGAAGGGAAACGCCTCCCCCCCCCCTTCAGTGCTTACCAGGTGACACGAGTCCTTATGTCACACTTGAAGTGAAGTGTAGCCGTTACGTGTAGTTCCTCCGTGTCCTGATTACTTGAACAAATGTTTTCAAGGTCAAATTCTACACAAGTTGTAAGACTACCTATTGAACCCAAAACACTGCAACCCATGCCTAAAAAAGAATCTTCACCAACTTTATCCACGAAAAAGCTTTATTTTAGCTGAACTTCAAAACAGTTGAGGGAAATATTTTTCTTTGCAGCAAGCTTCACTACATACGTAGATCGCAATAAAAATCCCGCTGACATGATCATTCCAATAGTTTTGCATGGAGTCTAATCAGGCTCTCAAAGGCACAGTCCAACCTCAGAATCGTTTTCCAGTTTAAAAGCTTACGTTGGAGAGAATGTCGGACTGATCAGAATAGGTCACAATAGTGCCTCCAAAATTGCTCACAACTCACTACGAACGGAGTTATGGCCCCTCCAAGATCGTGAATTCGGACTATGAGAATTTCGTGGACGAGTTGTCACGGTCCTGTTTTTCCTCGTCGTTCGTAGCCATCTCGCCGGAGGAAACCACATTATAAAGTTAGGCCGATAACAAATGGAAGAACATAGATTCTGATTAGATTCCACTCTGCTTATCGTCCCTATTGAAACCGAGAACATCGGAGTGGGCGGAGCGAATGGATGCTGATTTCGGGAGCGGAGAGAGTGGGTGCTCGATTTTTTTCGCCTATTCTGAAGGGTTGAGATTCCGCGTTCGGCAGGGCTGCTACACAGGGCGCCCGGACCATAATAACCAATTTTACTCACGAGCTTGACTGTGCCTTTAAGTGTTTTCTTCTTCACAGTGAAAGCTTCAGTCGGTTCCTGGCATCTGGAAATGTTTTCAGTGTGCATGAGTTCAGAGTTTCCTGAGACCCTTGCAATTTTGCTTCTCAGTGATCAGCTAAAAGGAGATTAATATGCATGTTGACCACAATGCTCCTCTCTAGGGAGTATCCTACGTTTCATCATTGTCATTATTGCAGCGTTCTTCAACGGGCTCTTTCAGTCTCCTTCTTTTTGGACTGATGGGTTATGTGTGTAAAGTGCGTTTACAACGGCTGACTCGGCGCATACAATACCAACCATAATTTTTTGTTCCGAAATGCGACGGCGACGCGAAATCGCGTTTTCTTTCGAAGTTTGCACTTTGAGAATTTCTTATATTCATTAAATTTTACACATTGTATTCAAGGAAACTTATTCGGATTTAGGAAGATTTAGCGCTTTGACGTGTTCCCTGATCAAAAATTTTGTTTTTGAGAGGTGCTGACGTGTGTGAAGCCTTGTTCAGACGTTGTTGCTTCGACTAGACGCGTCGCTGCCATGATGGCAGTGATTCGTTTAGTTGAAGGGGCCATAAACGACCGAAACACTTGCTGATTGGCGTGGGAAATTTTGATAGCGCATGGCGGTGAGGCCGTGCGACTATAATTCGCTAGCGCATTGGCCCGAATCGCAGCCGTAGCGCTGGTCGCTTTGACTCAGGCCATTCTTATACCAGAACTTTGCAGGTGCATTCAATACGACACGACCGTGTGTCACAGAAGTATACCATACCCATGGGGAGTGCAATGCACTGCGACGGATGCTATCGACTACGGCCAAGGGTTGAATCCAGTGTCGTGCCAGATTTTCTTGCCCCTGAGCTACACCAACGGCTGGTCCGCGGCCGCAGCAACTTCGCAGTGCTCTGCGCGCCCGACAGGTCTTTCGTTGTGTAGAAGGGGCATCGTATACTTTTGCGACACATGGTCGTGTCTCTATGCACAGCGATAGCTACCGCCCGTCGTAGAACTCCTGCTCTTTAAGCTTGTCGCTGACGCAGCGGCAGCAACAGTGGCAGCAGAAGGCTTCGGTATATCTGTTGTATGTCAGCCCTCCGCGACACGTGGATGCGCCGGGCACGCGACAACCGCTCTTTGGAAGGCCGATGATGATGACCAAAATGCGGGTTTCGCCGCGATTTGCGTTAGATTGCATCCTTCGTTCATGACACGGCGACAAAGTATACCATAACCCTAACTATGACCTTGAAGTCGAAGCGTTCACGTTTAAACAAAGCTTGAGTGCGCTAGGCTTTCGGAAGATTACTGTTATTCTTGAGAGAGAGAACGAGCCATAAGTAGCTCAAATTTGGGCTTTTCCAATCATGAAAACATTTTGCTTTTGGATTTAGCACAATGAGGCGCATAAAGTTTTTTTTTAGATTTCGATATTAACCATCCCAAGTGAAAGCGACTGGACGAAAATGAGGGCTGGTAATCAGGGGTGTGCATTTTCCGTTTACCGATTTACCGATTTTCCGAATTTACGGGTGTTTTTCGGTAAGCTTTGATTTTTCGAATTACCGGATTTCTCTCGAGATTTACCGAAATTTTTGCTGAAAGAAAAAATTGGGTGTTTTTCGCTCAATCGGCCTACTTCGTATTTCATGAGTTTGCCACTGTTTTTTCCTTTCGAGATACTTCTACGAGAAATACCTATTTTATGCAGAAATTCTCAAAGGTTGCAACACAGCAGATATCTGATGCAGTTATTTCAGCAACTGGAGAAGTTCTTATCGGAGCCCGGAGAAAACACTGAATCCACTGCAGTTCTGGAACGACTCCGTTGTGAAATTATCGTACCAGCATCTTTCCTCAATGACCAATAAGTGCTTTTGCGCGCCTCCTGGCACAGTTGAGGCGGAAAGGATGTTTTTCCCAGCTGGCCTGATATAGAAGACCACAGCAAAGCCTTGAAGACAGAAAAATTCGAAGTGTTACTTCTTCTCAAAATCAAAATCCTGGTGATCGGCCTCAGCCGCTGAGTTCAGTTCAATATGTGGAACTCACTTATTATTTGCGCAATCCTCATGAACTATTGAAAATGATACATAAATAAAATTGGTTATTTGTGATATTATATGAGATATGTACCAAAGTCGAAGTCAGAATTCGTCCCGTATTTTCCGTTTTCACCGTATTTACCGAGAAAAAAAATTGGTAAAAACTTTCGGTAAAAAATTTACTGAAAAGATTTTTCCGCACACCCCCGACGGTAATGTACATGCATATAAATATGTAACTATCCTCTTATCTACAATTTAGAATTGCCAATGAATGCATGAGTTCCCCGTGCAGGAAATCGGAAAAAAATCGGGAAAATATGTAAGCCTAAAATGATCTCTGAAAAGATAATGGATATTTCACTAAACGAATTTTGTTGATTTATTAATACCTCGCAAGATTCAACAATGACGTGTCGTGCTTCAAAGTTTTGGCTCAAGACAGAAACTGCAGAAATTGCGATTCTTGGAGAACAACGTGAGATTCACCTCTTTGAAGAGCCTCTTTGAAGGGTGCCGGTTGCTGCTTGCTGATTGACATGGCGCCATCAACACGCTGACGAACCGCTAGCAGCCCCTGGACCGCTGGCTGTCACTTTCGCTCATGGGCAGCGAATCGCCAGCGCCCCGCCAGCTCTGCTCACTAATATGATAATATTGCACACAAGCCGTGTACATCTTCCCACCACTCGCGAACATACGATAATTAGCCCAAGAATTCACGGCTCGAAGTTGAGACCTGAATGCTAGATTGTCTTTGATTTAAAAATCGGACTCCGACCTGAGACAGCCACCGAATCGCGGCCATCTGCAATTCCAAGTGCTAGCTGGTATACAGCAGCCAACCCTATTTTGTACAATGCCAGCGCACCTCAAACTAGCCGCCCTCCGCTTGTCTTTCATCCGTTAAACGCGCCGTAGCGGCCAACTAATCGCCTGAATTACCTACTTTTGCCAAATTGCTGCCCGTTCCCTTTGTCTAAGTGCAGGACAGTGGGAACTTGGACCGTCGTAAGAGCTCGCATGCTTGTCATAAATTAGGGTTACGTGACGACAACGAAATTTCGTGATCGCCCGGTATCCAGTACTATTGTTGCGCGCAAGAGCTCTCGTGACTGTGCAAGGTGCTTATTTGAACCTTGGGAGGTCACACTCGCCGTCGAATTTATACGTTGAGGTTTTCGCTTGAAATGTGTAGACAACTCTGCTAGACATGCAATGTGGCGTGAACGTGCTACAGAGTCACGATTTGATGACGACGGCAGATGAAAGTTTACCTCTTTTTTTGCGAAGATTGCATACCTGAAAAAGTCTTGAAACAAAACCTGTTTGCCTATTTCTTTTATTTTGTGTGAGGTGTTTTGTGGCTAAGCTTTGCATATCTTCTCCCAACAACGAGTTTCCTACTATTATTTTCGCACTGTCGCCTACGAATTCCTTGGAATTGCACGGCGCTCGGCCAACCATCTTTCTCACCTCTGACCTAAAATTATGTTCCACCCATTTGCTTCGATAACGTGTTTGCATTTTTAATGTTTGTGCAGTTTCGTAGGTATTGTATTACAGGTACATATGATGAAGGGGTTCTGATTTACACTCTCTTTTCACCTGAAAAAAATTCAAATCCAACGAATATCGTTTTTCGAGAAACTTTCTGTTTTTTGGATCATGGCCGTTTTGGCCTTTCAGTTTTCTGATTTCTGTTTGTTGACAAACTCGATTTTTTCTTTTCTGTTTTCTGAGAATTTTTGAAAATTTCCGGACACCCGTGGTGTGCACTCATTAATTGTGCTTTGTTCTCTTTGGAAAGGTGTATGCTCAGTACGAAGCGAGAAAAGCACCAGAGGTAGATTTCTGGACACTTTACAGAGTGGATAGTGTTGCAATAAGTGGACAGGACTTAAGGGAAAGCATGCAGAACGTTACAAAAGTGTACATGACTTGGCTCTATCCTAGATAGGGGGGCACCCAAGATTTTCGCATAGAAATGAACAAAAATTGTAAAAGATGCTTGTTGCTACTACCAATCATTGTTGTTATTGAAATTTTACAGAAATCCTTCGATTGGTAGCGTATAGATCGGTGGTTCTTTTTCGTTTCTGTGAAAAATCTTAAGTGGCCCCTCCCGTCTAGGATAGTCCCCAGGACTTGAGGGGGAATGAGCAGGACGCCATAGAAAAAGTGTAGTAGACTTTAGTGGGAGTTTACAGAACGTTATATAACGTGTGCAGGACTCGAGGGGGGGATGTGCAGGACGCCTTTAGAAAGTGGGCAGATGAACATAAACAGCAACCTGAACAACAACCTGCATGCCTTTTCATGTGTGTTGCGCAGCGGCACCAGGTTTCTACACACTCTCCGAGCTGTCCTGTACAAGCACTGAGATCACAACATCCTTTTTCCTGGGTTTTTGGACCGGACATTGCATTTGTCCATCTACAGTCGGCACGGATCGCACCCATAGTCTGCATTCCTTATTTCGCGTTGGCGCGAACGCGGTGCCCGTGAAGTCTGTCCGATTAAAACTGTCCGCCTACGCGGTCGGCTTGCGTGCCCAGCGAGCGAGGCCAAGGCATTTTTCGGACTCTGTAGTGGATTAGCAGGAATATAAGACGAATAGTAAATAACATCCCAGTCAGCTCTTTGCAGCCGGGAGAGAACTCGTCTGAAAAATGCTTTCGCAATGACCACTTCGCGCGCACACCAACTGCGTGGGCTGACAGTCCCTCCCACTCGGACAGACTTTATGCTGTAACACATCAGTGCGATCCGTGCCAGTATCGGTGTCATCCGTGACAACTGTAGATGGACAAATGCAATGCCCGCTCCGAGAATCCAAGAAAATGGTGTTGTGATCCCAAAGCTCGTACAGGACAACTCGAGGAGTCTGGCGCCGCTGCGCAGCACATATGGAAAGGCGTGCAGATTGTTTTTCAGGTTTTTTATTATGTTCATCTGCGCGCTCCCACTGGAGCCGTGCGCATTCTCTATGACGTCCCGGGGTCGCATGCATGAATGCGGCGGCCAGGGTAGGGAGGCGCAACGTCACGTGCACGCATCACAACTTAAATTCAAATCGTGGCGCGTGCGTGCAGCGCAGCGCTCCCTGACCATAGCTGATGCATTCATGCATGCCACCCCTGCATATTCCCCTGAGGTCGTCCTGTACACTCCATGCACACTATTCTTTATTACTCTGTCTTACACCTTTACCAGGTTATGTGCAGTCAAATTATGCATAATGCCTTATTCGAGCTTAACATAAATATGCTGTCAACTTCTCTAGTTGTAGTCCGTTCCGTTGTCGACCGCACTTGTTTTCGGGCAACTGTTGAGGTACGTAGAATTCGAGAAAGAAGCCTCGCACCATCGGAACCTCGTGTCCAGCCCTAATGTTTAATTTGAGCGAAACATTTCCAGTGCAGTGGGTAAAGAAGGAGTTTTGTTTTTCTGCTTGCCCATAAAGTCTTAATTCTCCGAAGCCGTAAATAGGGCATGATAAGTGTTTATAGTCCGATGTTGTGGGCTCATACGGTTACAGAATTCCGCTACTCATGCGAGCTGTGATATTCATAGACTTTCCGCACTTCATGTTTATTAGACTATTGCTCTTCTTTTTACCTTGGGAAGTGGGAGTTCTATCGTATGATGATGCGTCAACAGCTTCAAGATTCCTTACACTCATTCCATGATTGGGTGAGCCGTACTATGAGGTCAAAATGAGATTCTATGACTTTGAAGTTTCGAGTGCGCTGATAATTGGCGATTACGTCTGTATGGGAGTTTGGCTTGGTGAAGATTCGTCCTCTATTTTACGAACACACTCCCTAGCTCTTGGAAAGGGAGGGGAACCAAGGGGTGTTGCATTTTTTTTTGGGACCCGAACATTGTCGTTGATGTCATAGACGCCCAGTTGTTTAAGTGAATACGAAAATAAGGGAAGGAAGTCGATATTTTTAGCTAGATTAATCAGGAGCGACCAGCCTTCCTCCCAGTGCCTTTCTACTTCTGTGTTTGGACTGCGTAAAAACGAAATTCCCCCAGTTTCGGTTGTGCGCGTGCGAAGCGGAAGTCAACGGACAGCTAAAAAAAGCTGAGGTCAGACGAAGGGAGCAGCATGACGCGCACACCCACGTGCGATAAGCGAGGGGAATTTCGCTTTTGTACATAGGATACTTATAGTGTTGTTTCAAATGACTGGTTTTTTATCATCGGGAAATGGAGCGCTGGTGTGAGCCTCAGTTCTACGCGAGCCCTAACGTATGTAGGAATGAAGCGGTCGTGTGAGATTCAATTAAGAGGTGCTATCTTCCCGATGGCTCTAGTATAGGAGAATGGGAATACATCCGTCACATCGCTTCTGCCATTTGAGACTGTTATGATGATTCATGCAGGTAGTGTGAAGAACCTGTGCAAAACACCTCGCATTAGCCTTATTTGTTAGTTTGTTTCTCACTCCAGACTGCTCCTGTTTTATGGATGGAGTGTTGACGGTAAGTTCTTGTCTTGTTTTTACGCAATAAAAACTGATGTTCGCTCCGAGATACTCCTTCCAAACAAAATATCGATTGACAGTTCACGATAGCAACTGTATCATCGAAGAAGTTCCTGATTTTTGCAATTCGTAGTGCTATGTAATACACACTAATACTCTGAAGGCGACATTGCTTACATAGCGTTTAAAGTACACGTGATGTGCCATGTCTATTTGCCTGGAACGAAAATGGTATCAACTTTTGGCGCATTCATGACGGCCAACGTAAAGCTTATTTGTATTTGTTGTAGTTGTACACCATTTTTACTCGGTCATTTTCCTCCCCATTCATTTAAAAGTCTTCTTAAATCTTAAAGGCTAACTCGGCGGTTAAAGGCAGTGGTCACGGTGAAAAACGTTATCGAAAAAAACTACAAAAATCAGCTCAGATCAAAAACAGCTGGAAAACTATGGAGGTAGCGCGGTGATAAACGGCCTAGAATCAGAGTTTCTAGGGCCAAAGATGCCAGTTCGTCCACACGTGCACAGCGCCTCCTAAAAAGATCGCAGTCTCAAGCTGAGCAGTCAAAAATAATCGACATTCAGAGGAAGAATTAAATGCAAATTCAACTAATAAAAACAGTTGAGCAATGAGAGAAATCACTCCAGTCAATGTTTTTGACTAGATTTGTACATAAATCCGAAGGTTCTTTGATTGAAATTCAATTTCGAGCCAGCTGATATTCTTGATATAAGAGGTCATCGATGCCGATCATGTGTAGTGGGCTCGTACACCATTGAAAAACAAGAAAGTTCAGGCCTCAAATTTAGCCCCAAACAGTGATATTTTCGCGATTTTTTCCTATAGGTCCTACTACTCGAGACCCAGAAAAGGGTTTAGAGAGAAAAAGACGGCAAGCATATTTGATCGCGACCACTGCCTTTAAGGCAGTGTAAAATCTGTCCGAAAGAAACTGTCCTCCAAGCGATTGGCGTGCGTGTTGAGCGGCCGTCACGAAGACATTTTCTGGACTCTTGAACAGTTTGGCAGGAAAATAAGTCTAATAGAGATTGATATTCCAGCCAGGTGATAGCAGCCGCGAGAGGGCTGGTCCGGTCAGAGACATTGCAACGGCCGCTTGACACGCGCGCTGACCGCGTAGGCGAACAGCCTCATTCGAGCGGACTTTATCTACATGATGTTTCATAGTTGCTGAATTGGTTCTTCCAAAAAGCACACATTCATCTGATTAGTATCACTGTGTCCGCGAGAAACCTTTCCAGAATTTCTCGAGTAAGCGTGAGCATACTTATCTACGATTTTCATAGAATATGTCGCACTCATCGGAGCGAACATCTGGTTTGCGCTGTTGCAGCATGCAGCTAGCAGATAATCCAGCACCCTGTGGTCACAGCCCGCTATTCCGTGGTCCCGGTACGATTATCTGCAACGTGCGTGCTGCAGCAGCGATTGCCTTAATTGCGGACCATAACTTTGTTCGGATAACGACAGTATTTTGAAATGACCAAGCAGCTGTCTATCAGTTAGAACAGTCTGAAGTGGACTGCAAAAAGATTAATATTCACGAATCTTCGGTGCGCTTTTCTACTTTTTCATGCAGTTTATCAATATACGGACCACAAATCTGTGATTCGCATTTTGGATTTGGTAAAGCATGGCTTCGTAGAGACGTAAAGTCTGTCCAAACGAGACGTTCTGGCCATGCGGGTGAAGTGCGTGTCTCGCGGACGTCGCGAAGGCACTTTTTGCACACGGCTGCAGACAACTGAATGGGTTAATCCTCAATAATCGCATAATATTCCTGACAACCGCTTTACAGGTTTTAGGCCGGAATCATACTTCCAGCGACGAGCTATGCTACGCAATGTTTACAATCAATATCGATCGCAAATCGATATGCCTGATATGCACTATCGCTGTCGCTGGTGGCGGGAGGTATGATCCCGGTCTTAAAAATGCCTATGCCACGGACGCTAAACACGCGCACCAGTCGCGTAGGTGGACAGTCTCATTCAGACGGACTTTACATATCGGTGATTCGTCACTACATTCCATGTCCCTACAAATCATAAATACAGTTGAGTAAGCTAAAAGCATAATATTTATCCTATGTATGTCCGTGTCTCAAAGTCGATGTCAATTACGAAATACACCCATTTCCACCGATACTTGCACGCATCTTGCTAACTTTTTAAACTGTGAAGAACGAGGTCCTAAAAGGGAAGGATCATTACATGCCGTGGCCATTCCAAATGATATATGCATTTCTAGTCTTCACATAGAGTTCGAATTTTCGCTTTGCAGCTTCAGCGGTTCTCTGAACAGAGTTATATGCGTTTTGAGCGCTTCACTCGTAAACGCATCATAATGTAATTAACGAGTCTTCGTCGCCTCCTGAGATACACCGGGAATCAGCCTATTGCCATCTGGTGTCGAATTATATATACTATCCCTGGTGTAGAAATCACATACATACATAGGTGTATCTCAGCAGGCGACAAAAACTCATGGATTAATACAGCTTATAAAGCACCTATGAGTGAAGCACAAAAACGCATATAGCTCAGTTTAGAGAAACGTTTCGCAGCTGCATTGTAAAAATTCGAATTCAACGTCAAAAACTGATTCTAGAAACGGATATTTCATTTGGATTTGCCGCGGCATGTAATGATCCTTCCCTTGTTAGGGAGGTCCATGAGAAAATATTTTTTGTCCATGGAAACTAGTTCCTTGAGCGCATACACGCAAGGCAACTTGCACATTATAATTTTCTATTCTGACCATCAGGTAGTATTCGAGTGACACGCCGCACCAAGCGGGCGTCGGTCTCAAGTGATCGAAAATCTTAAAACCTGCATTGCCGCGAAAGAGTTGGAGAGAGTGGTTACCAGAGGGAAATTACCGGTTTTTTCCCCAAAACAATATGTAAAGGAGCCAAAGATCATCTTATTTGTTCTTCCATTCGTCCACCATTTTCTCTTGAAATGGTCGTGTTCATAGAACTATTTCACAGAACTATTTCTTTTCGCCAACTCTTACGAAAAGCACGACATCGATCTTGAGAACATTTTCCCTTGGAGGACGAGCAATATGCTCCTTTACTGTTCTATTACTATTTCAATATTATGAAAATATGACACTTGGAATTCAGATTCAAGAAAATATGTATGACACTTGGAAAATGATGACCGTGGACCGTTTCCCCGAACCACCTCTGTGGACTTCTGTCAGGGTCAGCATGCATGATCAGAATTTAATATCATTTTTGAGGCAAGGCTTGGAGCTGTTAGTGTTGTAAATTGACAAAAAAACCAGAAAAAGATTTGAATGGAAAAAATAGGCAAAAGAAGCTTGGTTGAGATAGCGAAGCTAGCGACCTGCGAAAGTTATCGTTCTTTCCTGAGAACGGTTTTACTTCGGTAAGGCTTTCATTTTTATATACTCCGTGATCAAGTCTGCTCTACCTCTAGATATGCAATCTATTATGTGATTTTGCCCCAGATGGTAAGCATGGTCAGACGAACGTTGTCCAGCTGGAAAGCAGGGGACCGTAAAAATTTTCGGAATTCAGGTTTTCCAGGGGGGGGGGGGGCAAAACTACAACTTTTGGCCAAAACTTTAAAAATCATGGGTGTTTCCAGTTGCGTTTCTATTACTGCGAAGAAAACAGGTCGTGGAATGAGAGGTGCGGACGTGTCAATCTCACATATTGTAAGGCAGCGCCCATACGTCGCGAGGGCGGGCGCTCCCGCTGTTGTGCGCCTCTCGACGCTCCTCAACGCTGACCGTAAATCAACACTTGAAAACACCCCCCACCTCGTGTTGATTTGATTGAAAACGTTTGATCGGGTGATCAATCGCCCGAGTCGGCGCAACGGCTGATGATTTCCCACGGTTTTATACTTCCGTGGTGGGATTATGGAAAACAAGGGCAGTAGTTTTGCTACAGATTTAGTGCCACCTGCTTTAGTGATGGAGCAGTGAGCTTGAAACTTGCTGCTTGCTTCGTGGTGCCGGCGTAAGCGTGCGAGAGCGAGCGGGCGAGGGCGCGCGAGAAGGAGCGCCTATGAGCGGCTAACGAATCGTGTGCCCACGATGATTATCGATTTTGCGTAATCGCACGCTCTCGCCACGTATGGACGGAGCCTAATAGCCACAAGAAGATCAAGGAGATCAATAGTACAGCACCACAACAGTATGTGTGAGGAAAGTATCACTGTTAAAGTTTTTTTCAGAACCTGTGGTGGACGTATAAGTTTGAACATTTTTCGAAAATTTTGATCTCCGAGGGAGGGGCGTAGCTTCGTCGAAGTCCTGGATAACGTTCTGCCTGACCCTGAATATAAGCGGCTCCGCGCTCCTTCTGTCGTTGCATCCTATACTTCGCGTGGGCAACTGAGACGTGGGCATCAATCTCTTGGAGTTGTTGCAGTACTGAAGGGGAAGTTGTGCATCAACTTGGCCTACCACTTCTGCAATATAAAATTTCTGAAATTTTCTTGGCGTGCTACGGGTCGACTCACCATTTGGGTTGATTGGCTCATCACGCTGTTCTCCCAGAGTTTTGTTTCGTTCGGTCAGCTCCATCACCTGCAATGTCAACGACGCATTCTCTTTTTTCAGATCTGCTATTTTAGCCTCAACTCTTTTCCATTTTCCAGATCATTGATCTGTTCTACTAGGTTATCCTCTCTGCATTCGAGTTGTGTACTCATAGTCATAGACAAATTCTTATGGAATAAACTTTTTTTCGAGACTTTGCTCCAGGTCGTTTGCCGAATGCAAGCCGGCCACTTGAAGAAGCTCCCTCATGTCTCCATCAGAGAAGTTACTATTATTAGTAGGCTGATTTCCACTTTCTATCGACTAAAACAAGATTTTAAACTCTCTCCTGATACTCGTATCTGTCTACCAACAGCATCGTACAAGTATCATCTTAGCGGATCCGTCGTCGTGAGCTTTTTCCTCAATGCTCTGTCGCATTCAATGGATATCAAACCCACGAACTTTTCTGTTTAAAGGAAGCATGAGATAACTATATTAGTGGGGTCTTACGGGTCCTAGAAGAGCCCTCACGAAGTTGTAAGAGTTAAAATAACCGTATTTGAGCCGAATTGAGTCACAAAATCATCCTTTCCCCGCCCATCGATACGGGCTCCGTCCCTCAATACAAATGTTCAATGCTGAGTAACGGTCATTTTGGCTCATTTTTTACACTTCTAACGTCGTAAGCGTTCCGGAGAGGGCGTTACGAGTACATTAGCGTCGTTATCCCAACAAATTTGTCGCTAGCTCCACTATTTAAGCCAATGCGGTACAACTCGTCTACATCTGGGCCAATATAGAACGAACCGTTATATCTTCATTTCAGTCAATTTTTTTCCGGTTTTCTCGTTATCTCTGAATATTAACAGCTCCAGACCTTCGATTCATTCCATAAAATTGATATCATTTTTGAGCGTGTATGCTGCCTTTAATTGATTGCTTTGGCTTTCGTCATGTTCATTCTTCTTTCAAGCACACTAACCTTGTCGTCAGCTTGAATTCCCCTTTCCATATGCTCATCGCGGGTCATGGCATCTCCTTAATTTCCAATTAGAGATCTCAGTAGTTGCTCTTCTGTTTCTGTTATATTGGCCATCACGATCTTCTCTGAAACAGACTTATCACTGGCTTGCATTAGCAATAACGTTAAATGAACCAACTTTCTAACAATTCAGCAGTATAATCAGATAAACGAGATGGATCAGCTACGCTATGAGAGCGTCTAGCTTTTCGACTGGATTTTCAAATCTCGTAAATCTGCTTCTCTGTAGTTTGTGACCTTTCAGGGATACCGTTTGAACTTCACCCTTCTTGATGGAATCGTGATATGCTCTCACTCTTTTGGAAGAACTTTGACTTCGACTACTGAGGTAACCACTCAGATTTCGCTCAGTGTACTCGGCAAAAGATTTCTGTAAAATTGGACTGAGGTAACCACTCGGATTCCACTCAGCTTTCTTGACAGAAAAGCTCTTGTGAGATTTTCCTGAGCTAACCGCTTGGATTTCTCTCAGCCAAGGCAAAATCGCAGGATAGACGAAAGCTAAGTACAAAGCGATAGAGCCAGCAACACCGTTTATCGCCTTGTGATTGATAGATGGGGCTGACTTGCCTTGGAAGGTTGAGCTCGCACCCGACGAGTTGACTGTACGACATAGACTCAGACTCGCTGCCTGATTCTTTCAACCGTGGCGAGGTAACTTTCAACGCAAAATCTGATACCACTTATTTATTGAGGCAAAGTCCAGGGTTCAACCATGTTGAGATCACAGTTTTCCATGTGGTGTCCGTCTCTTGAGGATCACATTCCGCACCACAATGTTTGAAAATTGCATCGCTTAGCTTATCTATCAGCAACCATCGTGATTTCCAATTTCAAATTGCGCGAATATACGTATGAAGAAAAATTTATGTTATTCCATTCACATTAAAAGCCTGTAGGTGGATTAGAAGCAGAATATCAACAACAGCATAGATTAAGTCAGTGATTGATAAGAGCGTAGAGTGAGAATTGGACATCTGCAAAGCCTCGTCTGAAGGAAAACAGAAATAGGTAAAACAACAACTAATCGCTACAATAATGATAGAACCTCACTTCTAAAATGTGCAGCATCTTAACAACGGATGTGCGTCTACCGTCCACAGATTCACAGGACTTACCAGTTTTTTTTCAGTAAATTTTTATTCACCGATTCATCAGATTAATCTTGTGATTTTCTGAAATTGCAAACGGCAAAATTAAAACAAATTCTTGGCTATACTACCCATCCCGTGCCTGCTTGCCCGCTTTCCAGACGTTGGTCCTTTGTGGATCGCTGTGAGCGCTGTTGTCTGAGAGGTTGAGTTGAGGCGTTCGTCTGCAGACCGTTATCCCTAGCGTATACAGAATTTTCCAATGATTGCTTAGTTTAATCTGCTTGTGCTCACTTAAAGGCAGTGTTCACGATAAAAAATGTGTTTCAGTTTCCACTAGGATTGGGTAGTGGAGGGGCACACTGTAACGATAACGTCAAAAGAACGCATGAAAACGAGCCAGGAAGAGCCCCAAAAGAGCCCGAAGCTGCCATTCCGAGCGCAAGGCAAACCCCAAAAGCGCATCACACGCCCACCGATGTGAACAAATGAATG
This sequence comes from Aplectana chamaeleonis, assembly GCA_029168955.1. NCBI lineage: Eukaryota > Metazoa > Nematoda > Chromadorea > Rhabditida > Cosmocercidae > Aplectana > Aplectana chamaeleonis. Next base: position 98,647 of record JAPDOI010001432.1, read on the forward strand.
CTCGATATCGTGATATGAGCGATGATTTCCAATCATTAGCCCCGTTCCTTCCTTCATTCTCAGCTTCTCTCTTTACTCAAGTCAGCTCCCATAGATCGGCTGCAAAGACGGAAGTTACAAGCCTCGGACAACTTGTCCACCATGTTTCCTTAGCTCAATCTTTGAGGGACCATAACTCCGTTCCCAGAAGGTCTTGTACGATTTCAGAGACATCATTGGAATCAGCATGGGGTCGTTTTCAAGATAGGCGGAAAAGCAGAAACACGATTTTCATCGTGAACACTGCCTTTAAGATCAGTCATGGTCCTTATCGGCCCATCGCGGGGCGAACAGCAGGGATAACTACGGTTGGCTCTAGCCGAGCCTCCTGCCCCGATACAGCATGGCCGTTCGAACCAAAATAGTGGTTTCGCCCCGCTCTAGTGTACAATGATTCTTTTCATTTCCCGGAATCTACTTTACTAGAGAATGTCTCAAGATAACCTGTGCTGGACTACTGAAGCCATAAGTCGTGCATGTAGTCGGTCGCGTCGCTCCATCGCTAGAATTTCGTTCAGCTCAATATATTTCATGGGTTCTCGTTAAATTTTCCTTACGACATCACAAAGTTTTCCTTGCTGCCTCAATAAATATTTTTCTGTAGTGAAATCTTTTAGGGAAGTTTGCATAATTTCATGGCATCCCATATTCGAAAAACATAGTTTGTTAGAATTCGGTCTTCTTTTTAAAAAATTTAAGATTCCAATCTGTTATGGTTTCTCTGTATTGAAGTCATCAAAATTTTTTGAAAAGCCTCAGTGTAAGAACAAGAACTTAAACTGAGTTCATTCATAAATTAAGACTAAAATGGAAGCATCACTCAGATAGTAGCACCGACCAGTCCGAGGGCTCATGGCGGGCTGAACAACACCCATCCCTCGATCCGACCGCCATCGTTTTGGAATGCGCCCGGCATTGAGATACTACCGTTGTGCTGCTCGTGATCCCACCGAATAATGTCGCATGGTGCAGCGATCTGACGGAAACTGCAATGGGTGTCCTCGATCCGACCGAAGTTATAACATTGTCCCTTGATCTGCCTGGAGAGCCTTCTGCCTAGTGCTATTCGCCTGCTATTCCCAACGCAATCAGCCCTTAAAGGCAGTGGTCACGATGAAAAACGTTATCGAAAAAACAACAAAAATCAGCTTAGATCAAAAACAGCTGAAAAACTATGAAGGTAGCGCGGTGAAAAACGGTCTACAAATAGAGTTTTTAGGGCCCAAAGAAGCTAGTTCGTGCACACGTGCACAGCGATGACGAAACAGATCGCAGTCTCATGCCGAGCAGTCAAAAATCATCGACATTCAGAGGACGAAATAATTGCAAATTTAACGAATAAAAACAGTTGCATAATGAAAGCATCACTTCAGTCAATGTTCTTGACTAGATGTGTACATAAATTCGAAGGTTCATTGATTGACATTCAATTTCAAGCTAACTGATGTTCTTGATATAAGAGGCCATCGATGCCGATGATGTGGAGAGGGCTCGTCCACCATCAAAAGACAAGAAAGTTCAGGTTTCAAATTCGGCCCAAAACAGTGGTTTTTTCGCGATTTTTTCTTATAGGTCCTACTACTCGAGACCCAGGAAAGGATTTGGAGAGAAAAAGACGACAAGCATATTTGATCGCGACCACTGCCTTTAAAGGCAGCGTCCGCGCAGAAAACCGCACTTGGTTTTTTCATATCAATCCAATGTTTGAACCCAGTGGAGATCGTTGGCAAAGCTTGAGACCTCAAAGCTGGGTACTCGTAATGCTACAGCCTTTCGAAAACCGCTCCGTGGTCTGAAAAGGCGTTTTCCCGGTCGATCATCTAGCACAAGGAGCAGAAGCGCCACAACAGACCCCGGCAAATCCCAATGTCCATATTCTTTATTTCGAGAAATTCTCGCGTTAAAACGTGTGTATCGGAAGCTTCTTATTTTAATAGGATTCCTGACACTAAAAGGCCAAAAGAAATAATCAATTCAAGAAGTTACAGGGGCTAAACACTTTCAGACGTCCAGCATTTCCGACAATTGTGTATTACACAAGACACACCGGACAGACGTTGAAAAAAGGAAGGTGAATGCTTCGGGATTTTCAAACGAATTTCTCTCCAGAATTTGAGTGTTTTGGGTGGTCTTTTTGCGATATATCACAACCTGGTGAGGTTACCTGCTCAAAATAGTGAAAAACTTGAACACGATTTTTTGCGCGTACACTGCCTTTAAAGGCATCGTACACGATGGAAACCGAATCTCAGCGTTTTGCGTTCAGTCGGAGTAGTGGACCATAACAATATCACTCAGAGCGTTTGGAGTTTCAAAATCACCTCTGAATGAAGATTTGCTTACCTCAAAATTGCTTCCTGGGTTTGGGAGGCCGGACCTGGGGTCGATTCGTTGTTACAGGGAACAAAACTCCGTGGTCGCTGCCGGCGATCGTGCGTTAACGCGTCGCAGGGCGCGACGCACACGCCACTCGATTTCACGTTCGACATCGACCGAAGGCAGCTGAAAGCATTTGACGCAGCATGCTAGTAGCCCTTTTTAACCTCGTTCAAGAAAAAAACGATCGTTCGTCTGAATGGCGTCCTTCGGGAATTACTTCCAACGCAACGCCAAGGAATGAATCGTAAAACTGTTCCTTGCGTTTTCCGCGCAACTATCCTAAGTTGATGTCGGCGGGAACTTCTTATTTGTCTTGAGCTTTATTGAAAACGGTTTTTCTTTGGAAGTTGACGTTTTTGAGGGGGCTTTTTGCAACCTCTAGTCACTATAGGGTAATAACAACACGAAGACGTCAAAATCCAAGTATGGTTATCATGGTGTACGATGCCTTCAAAGGCTTCGTCCTACAGTGTTTGTAAACCAGAACAAGTTGCGATGATAAACGAAAGGACGCGCTCAGATTAGGTCTTTCGCAGCCGTATGTAAAGTGGTCATTTGGTGCACTGGGATGGACCGGTGTTAATGGAGAAGTGATTTAACAGGTTCGAATTCTTGCTGTGGCTGGTTTTTTGCAATCTAGCCAGAGACTCCTCGTGTGCTTGGTACAAATATGTAAGACCCAATTTTACCCCGCGCAACAATAGCGGTGCTGCCGGGGATTTCAAAGTTGCTTACCAAGCGTTACTCGTGTTTAAACATCACCTAGTCTATGGCTCGTCCAGCTCACCACGCACGTGCCGCCCTTGCGGTAATGACTATGAAATATGCCGAAGAGCATAAATTTGGTGAAGTGCACGTGACTGATTATTATTATGTATACTTTTACATTGCAAAAGGGCAGTAAGTAAAAAACTCATTAGTCCTTTGAACGCGTTGACACACATGACAGCTTCCTGCCACTATATGTGCATCAACTTATTCAGGACACTCAAATTACTTAGTAACATCAGTTGGAAGCATCGCACGAGCAGAGAACCATATTCTATTTCTTTCATATTTTCAAGTGAGTGCCACCTTCTAGTAAGATTAAATGGCGAGAGGACTTTTCGAAAACCACAATTCGTGAAATGAACCAAAGTTCAAAGTAGTCTACAGTGGCGTTCAAACTCGCGAAAAGGTGGCATCATTTCTTGAATTCTACAGGTTGCAAAAGGAGCATATTGTACAGAGAAGGCTTTAACTGCCGTGAAAAACTTAAAAGCAGCGTTCACGATGATCATCCTCGTTGACTTTCCACAGTGAAATTATAGGCGAGAAGGATCCCAGGCTTCCAGTGTCGAAAGAACGGTAGAAAACGAGCCAGGAGCGGCAAAATAAAGGGCTGCAGACAAGCGTTTCGGTGCCCCAGAGACACCTGGTGCCCCAGATCCGCCCCTCGAAATGAACAAATGACGACTCAGATTACAGGAAGGATCAAGTCAAGGAAGTGCTGATAAGTGAGCTGATCGCTTCATTGCACTGATAGGTATCATCCTCTTAGCGGTCAATTTCTCCACGCTCGAAAATCAACGTAAACAGGAGAGGGCCTATTTTTGCTCAAAAACGCGTCTTTCGTGTGCTTTTTAAGCATGCCTTGCTATATAGGGCACCAGATCTTTCGTAAACCGTGGAGATATCGGAAGTGAAATTTATCGTGAACACTGCTTTCAAAAGGAGCGGCACATCAATCTTCCGTGACAGTCTGGGAAAGCTACAGAACTATCTAACTCTGTTTTTGCGCACTCTGACCTCAAAAGCATCACGGGAACATTGGAGGAGGCGATTTCTGAAGTTGTGTCTAAATTTTGTTCTGTCTTCTATTTTCCCACCTTGGTTTCCGGGCATCTCGTCCTCACGGTGATTTCACACCACACTCGTAGCTTGCCACAGGAAGGAATTTCCTTCCCTTTTGAAGCACAGAGAGAGTTTCCTTCTCTTTTGAAGATCAGTTGCGATTCCGTTTTTAATACGCAAAAAACATTTTTCCACGAACTCTGCAAAGTTTTTGTTTTTTATTTTCAATAATTTATATATTTCTACATAAAACTTTTACGACTCCCCCCCCTCCACCCGTTGGCAAGCTATCCACGCCTGGTCGACCCTGCCTAAGTGACAGTCGTAGTGTGTTTCAACCGTAAGAGAGGTAGGGAAAACTTTGTGTTCCTTCCGATCACACGCGTCGCCTCTCCTCCGTTCGTCCAGACGCGCGCGCCGTCCATCCCCCTCTCTCCCGGTTGGAATACATTACGACCACCACTCACCCTGTCTTCCAGTCACCCACTGCAGGACTAGTATTTCGATGGAAAACTTCCACATAATACAGTATAGGACAAGAGACAAAAATCCCTACATTCCAAAAATCAATTAGTTGTAGAAATGTACCGCAATCAAAATGGTAAAAGCACTCAAAAAAAACTGCAGCTTAATATAAATTGTGCGTTGGTCGCTTTTCTATATATTTATTCGAAATTTGGTCTGATTTATCCGAATCATTGGCCTTTCGGATAATGGTTAAATTCAAATATTTCAGATTTTCAAAAACCCAGAATTGATTCAGATAATACGCTCTTTCATAGTTTTATCCAAATCTTGGATATCCGGGAATGATTCACTCGGATAACAAGAATACCTAATCGGATGTTTGATGTTTTTGAATATATGATGCCTTATCATGGGATGGTATATGATCACAAGTTATCACAAGGTAGCTGAATTGAACGCAAAACTCGGATGTCAGGCAGGACTCGAACCTGCAATGCACGCTTTCCGGGCGAGAGTGTTACCATTACACCACCGACACACCGTTCTGCATCCCTCAGCTATTCTCACATGAACTGTGTGGGCGCAGCAGCAATCACCCGATATATAATCGGATGACTATGACAAACTGTTTAGCATGCCTGTAGAAGTGCTTTTGAATGTCATGCGGCTTTCTGCTACTTCCAACGGTACTTTTTTGATCCGACCAACTCCTCCTCCGCTTAGACAGATCTGATTTTCCTATGTTAAACTTAGTTTCATCAGGAAATGCGTCACGCCATTTATTTTCTTTACCTGAAAACCCTTTCGACTATAAGGGCAAGTCCTCCAACCTACATATGTAATCTCCTGGCTAAGTTATACATATATGAAGCTGGCAAATTGGAACGTCACTGATACAACCTCATCTCTTCCAGAGTTCAATCCCACTTTACATATTGTCAACTATGGATACCATTCCTTTTTTCGATGATGTCAAAATTTATAAGCTTATACACGCATTGCCGCCATCTTCGATGGACTCAACAGTTCTCTGAGATGGGAATGAAACTGTGGCATAATCGATAGAAGGTTGTTGTTATACACGCAACGGGAATATCAAAACAAAAACGTGTACTGTCATTGTCGGGTCCGCGAATTCTCGTCCGCGATTGCGTATTCGAATCTTTGCGATCTCGAATCGGGCAAGTTTCCACCGCCGCAGTCTCCGATCTGCTTGAAAACAAAAGTTATTTTGTCTTGAATGATAATAGAATGAAAATAGGAAAATGAATCTGAATGAAACGAGATTTATTAAAAAAGCAGCTGCAAAGAGTCGAATACGCAATTGCGGACCGGAATTCGGCCCCGAAAGTGGCAGTAATCCGCCATTTTTTTCGACGTAGAATCCAAAAATCATAACCTGGATCTAAAGAGAGTTCTCGTTTCTCCAGTAATGCTGATTTTGAGGGGGATCTCACGGTTAGAAAACGCAGAGTATTTTTCAGGGCCGTACACCAGGGTAAAGCACCCACCCTCGGTTATCATAACCAAGGGAAGGGGTGGGGGTGGCGCAGCTCTGAGCCCTGTGGAAGGGGGAGGGGGCAGGAACTTCACTACTCATCATGCAAGAAATGGTACTCAGCCGTACGAAGTTTTTTGGTTCTATTAAATATTCTTCAAAAATTGAAAATAGCTACAGAATAATAAAAATTATTATTATCGTTATTATTCTGTTGATAATATCAGAATGGTCGGAAAATTCCCGCGTATTTTTTCCTCAATGTTTTGTGTTTTGTTGGGTGAAGTGTATGTAATAAAGCGTTAGGAAGAGCATTTTTCTACTTAATGCTCTTTTTCGTTTCCCGTGAAACCCTCTTGTTTCAAATTTTGCATTCAAATATAGTGTGCGTATAAGTAGTGAATATTTCAAGGTTTGGTTTTGCCTACTATTCAAGCACCAAATCACTCATTGTTGTTGAAGCATCTGAGACCGTTGAAGGCTAGATGGCAGCACCGAACAGGTTCAAAAATTTCTTCAACGGAGTGAAAATCGCATCATTGTAAAATTTGCTTTTCTGTTTTCGAAGTTCTTATGTTTGCAAAGACTTTAGGTTTAGGGCACCGAACTTCGTGGTTATGTACTATGAAAAATCCCTATTTAATGATATAAATTCATCAACTACTTTTCTCAACAACCGATTTTTCATTTTTATTCAACTTTCGAATAGAATAGATAAATCGTGAATTATGAACCTTGACATTTGATAACCACTACAAAACTATGGTTAAAAAGTCAAGTTATAGAATATGCAACTTATTAAAGATCAAAATGACGAAAGTCTCCCGTTTGTATTTGAGAGCACACAAGGCCTACGTGAGGCCAATAGTTGAGTTTGGCACAACGGTGTTCAATCCATATAAAAAGAAAGATAATAATTATCTAGGAATCATTCTGAACAACTTTACACGGTAACTGATGATGATGTGCTATGGATTGAATTACTTCCAATTACCAAATGGAAATGAACGATCTAGGCGACTAAAATTGCAATCTCTCCAATTGAGGCGAACACATGGGTAAAAAAGGTCACTTGCGAGATAAAAGCAGTGATTCGCGCGGAGTTTTCAAGTCTTTTACCCGAGGTCACTATTAAAACACAGTCGGCGGCAATGAAAAAAGGCGGTGATGCCGTTGCGTACTTTCACTAAGCATGCAGTAGCCATTGCTGGCTCGCTTCCAAATTTTCCATTGATCAATATGAAATAGCCGATAAATTTTTCTTAGTTATCGTTTTTTTTTTCGGTTTCGTTTATTTTTTCGGGTCATTCCTGCGTCTATCCATAGTGAAGACTCTATTTGAAATTTACTTGTTTGTGAAAGGGGTAACCTACCGTTTCTTCACGTTTCCGTTTTTTCCCAGATTCAAGAAAAGTTTAAAAACTGGCTGACGATTATGGAGCCACGTCTACAGAGGCGTACTAGAGCATACAATCGACGGCAAGTTCCGAAAAATTCTCTAAATTTTGGAGAAAAAAAGCATCAATATAAAGACATAGGAATAACTCGACAACATGAAAGCATTAGTAAAAGGCATTGACTCAGAAAAAAATTATCAGCTGCTTCGCAGCAATCAATGGCAATGTTGGAAACAAGCCAGCCAAAGCAACGGTATGCTTAGTGAAAGTACGTAACCGCACCCTTTTCCTTTGCAGTGAACTGTACCGCTTGTAGGATTTGATCAGAGTGAGCGCTGAGTTTTTACTTTGTTGTTCTTCCGGCAACTCCCTTTAATTCATGTTTCTCCAGATTTGAAATATTATTTAAGACCTTCGTGAAAAGGGCTCTCCAACCTTGCAATCATTGCTAGGATCCAGGTTCGAACAAATAAGTTATAGGTGAATTTTTCAGTGTGCAATGTATGTAGTATACAAATACGGTATGCGGTTGCGCAGTGTACTGCAGGACGATTTGGAAAGCAAATTCCGGACTATATTCTTGTTTTTCTAAATCTGAACTCCAGCAAGTACTGCCCTTGTTGGATTGCCCTCCATACCTGGACCCAATTAATTTTTCAGATCTGTGAAAAAGTTGATTTAGAAGGAAGTTATCGAAAAGGACGCATAACTATCCAGAAGATGAGAGAGCTGTGATTACAAGTTAGGTGTTAAAATATAAACCATGTTGTTATCAAAAGAACGTGGCTCAGCTAATTCACTCTCAGGGATCAACTTGAGGAAGCAGCTTGTTGTGACGGTTTTTTGATGTCTCCCGTCATCATTCTCCTCCCTTGTCATAGTCAGGTCTAAACATTGATTTTTTACTAATCCTTAGCTACCTTTCCTTCAAAGGTCCCATCTTCTTCACATTACAGGAAACTGTATTTTCTCTTTCAAAATCCATCATGCTCTTCTAGATATCAACACCATTCTGTTGATATCTAGAAGATATCAACGACGTATATTCTGTTTCACGTTTCTGTACTCTCGCTAATTTTTTTGAAGGCTCCTCATAAGCGCTTTTATAACTACAAGCGACGTTTTTGTTGAACTACTTAAAGGCACAGTACACCCAAAAAAACAATTTTCAGATTTCATGCTCATCTTGGAGGGGGGCACACGCTGATCACATTGGTATCTCTGAAATCGTCCAAGACCCCCTTTGAACAGAGTTATGGCTCTTCGAAAATGCCTAGATTTTGAAGGTGAAAAATTGGTGGACGAGTTGTCTCAGGCCTGTATTTCTCTTCAATCGCAATCATTGCGCGAGTGTGAGCCAGGACAGGGAGACAGCCCGGCAGTGGACTGAGGAACGACGACTTGTTGGAATTCATCCATCCATCGAGCCGCTATCGAGTTCGAAAATCTGTTTGGGGGTCGGGCCTGTGGTGGTGAGCAAAGGGGGTCGGGCCTGTGGTGGTCGCTTATATCTCGCTTATTTGGAGGAATTGAGATCTCGCATTTGGCACGTGTTATACAGGAGGGGTCTTCTACACAATTACATGAAAATCTCAAAATTCATATCTGAGGGTGTACTGTGCCTTTAAAGGCATCGTACGCGCAGAAAACCGTATCTTATTTTTTCATGTTTTTGTGTAGCTTGGCCTCTATAGAACGAAAGTGTCGAAGAACCCATGAAAAACCTTTATCTGTGAAGCAAAGTCAATTGGAACAGATTGTAAATACGAATTTGAATTTCGCGCCAAAATCGTTTATGTAGTTTTTCTGCTTCTGGAGGCCTCGTCATTGTCATTTTCAACGTGTTTCTGCATGCGGAGTTTAGGCCGTAACTGTTTCTCATGTTGTTTGACGGTTGCATCAACATTCTATGAAAAGTGCTAGATGACTGGTGAGAACTGGTGGCGGCTCCTCATTTTAACCCCTTCCAACCTCATAACCTTGCGTTTTTAACGCGCCAAAGTTTGCCAGTGTGGTCTACCGAGCCCATTCATGGAATTGAGCCTGACAAATGGAAATTGGTTTTTAGCGCGAACGATGCCTCTAAAATCAGTGCTCACGATGAGAAAGATGCCCGTTTTCTGGCTAAAACGTAAGCTCTGGGTCCTTCTAAGAAGAGTAAGAACGGAGCATACATTCCGTTTGGAAATTTTGGATAAAATCTAAATCGCGATTTTCCCTCACAGATTTGGCTTATTTGCATTCGACAAGCGCATTTCCCAATGTATCAGAATTAAAATATCACCAGGTCACTCATCGCAATTTAAATAAAAGTTTTGTGTGCGAGAAAATGAAAATTACGGCAGAAATTTAAATTTCGGATCGGATAACCGGATATAATTCCGGATAAAGTAAAACCACCGAGCACTGAACAGCAGATTGGCCCCAAAATTCATATCATACGAATGGCACAATGACTCTTGATGGGGAAAGGTTCTCTTTTTGGGAAGTGAAACTGAAGTTGACGAGAGGAAGCTGTTTTTGTTTTTATCCGAAAACGATCGGATGGAAAGTATAGAACATAGATGCGACGAAAAACGGTCAGGAAATAGGTGAAAATCTTGTGGGCCAGCCAACCGATTACGCCACCTGCCCACGTCCTATAACAGTTGTCCGGCTATGTGTCGGAACAGTTGGCGTTCGCCTAGCCAACCTAACGGTAACCGAATTTCGAATACTCTTTATTCCGATAAATTTCATTATCCAAGCATGTGCATTGAACCCTCTTATTTTTGAAGAGTTTTTAGGGTACACGAAACAGAAAATAAAGCCTTTTACCCAAGAATTTCAAAGCGCAAACGAGTTTCCGATGCATGGTTTGATGTCCGCAGTGAGCAATATGTACACGCGAACAGGCGTAAGTAAATATCCGAGGTTTTTTTGAACGGTTTTTCTCCAACATTTGAGAATTTTATGAGGACTTTTCCATTTTACACTCTACTTTGTAAACTTGCCTTCTCAAAAACATCGAAAACCGGAATTTGCCTCGTCTAAACTCTTGTACATCAGTCCGGTTGAGAGATGAAACTGTGACACTTCATGGGGATTTCTAATTCAGTTTCAGTGAAACTCAGTGTCTTTTTCTTTAAAATTTTGATTTTTAATGGGGGGTTGTACGTTTTATATTTTTTAAATTGAAAATTTTATTTTCAATGGAAGGTCGTACGTCTTATAGTGTTTTTATAAAGTGCAGTGAATTTCCTTCTTCAAGGGAAATAAAAACAGTTGAATGGACGTGGAACTAGTTCTTCACAGGTTGTAAACAGTTGCGAATTCGTTTCTAAATTGCAGAATCCACCTTTGTACAAATTCTATAACATTTTCATCTTTTTTTAAATTAACTAGATATTTTTCCACCGGTAATTTTTTCGATCCCTCCTCCAACTTTTCGCTTCTCGCCAAGAATTCTTACGACTCCCACAACTCGTTAGCAAGTCATCCACACCTGCGAGACCTTGCCCGCCTTAAAATTCCCCCAAACGTCAGAGTTTTCCTCAATTGTCAAAATCAGAGGAGTCGATCGCCTATGAGAAAACCCTCAACGAAACGTAAGTTTCATTTTGAGATATATAGTTTCTGAGGTATCAGAGCCTTGAAGATTCAACTTCGGGCAGTTTACCCTGTAACCGTTGCAGATGGGGCCTTCTCGAACGTGTCCTTGAAGGCACAGTACACCCTCAGATACGAATTTTGAGATTTTCATGTAATTGTGTAGAAGACCCCTCCTGTATAACACGTGCCAAATGCCAAATCTCATTTCCTTCAAATAAGCGAGATATAAGCGACCACCACAGGCCCGGCCCCCTTCGCTCACCACCACAGGCCCGACCCCCTGACAGATTTTCGAACTCGATAGCAGTTCGATGGATGGATGAATTCCAACAAGTCGTCGTTCTTCAGTCCATAACCGGACTGTCTCCTTATCCTGGCTTTCTCTCACGCGATGATTGCGAATGAACAGAAATACAGGCTCGAGACAACTCGTCCACCAATTTTTCACCCTGAAAATCTTGGCATCTTTGAAGACCCATAACTCTGTTCAATTGGGGTCTTGGAGGTTTTGCAAGATACCACCCTGATCAGCGTGTCGCTCTCTCCACGATAAGTATGAAATCTGAAAATTAATTTTTTGTGTGTCCTGTGCCTTTAAAGGCAGTGTTCACGATAAAAGTCGTTTTCTGTTTTTCCGCCTATCTTGAAAACGGTCCCATGCTGATTCCAATGATGTCCCTGGAATAGTATAACACCCCTGAAACGGAGTTATGGCCCTCGAAATTTAGCAAGGGAAAATTGTGAACGAGTTGTCCGAGGCTTGTAACTCCCGTTTTTCGCGGGCGATGTGTGCGAGCTAACCTGAGTAAAGAGAGACGTTGAGAATGAAGGGAAGAACGGGGCTTTTCATCGGAAACCATCGCTCATTTAACCACAAATTCAGGGGAACTGTTATAGGACGTGGGCGGAGTGGCCCAATGGGTCGGCTCGCCCACGAGATTTTCACCCACTTACCGGGCCGTTTTGTCGCACTTCCGTTCTTAATCTTCTTATAGGGACCCAAAGCTTCCGTGTCAGCCAAAACAAGAGAAACTTTTTCTTCGTGAACACTGCCTTTAAACCCGTTCAGGACCCTAATTTGTGGTGGGCGAGTACCGATTTCTGACGTGAAAAGCTTAGATTAACAAGCAGAACATTTTAAAGTGCAGTAACAAATTAATTTTCCTGTTTCCCGTATTCTGAGAAGTTTAATAATGGCTCATGATGCTCGTATTGGGCTTCTGGGAGAGCCATATAAGTGCGTCGAGCAGAGGGATAGGCATTATCAAATGTATACTGCTCGCCCTTAGAAGCTTCCAGTACTCTCTTACGTACTGTAGTTTTCTCCTTCTCGTGCCACTAAGCATTTCAATGTCCTTTGTTTAGTTACTGCCCGTATATACTAGTTGCTTCAGCCATCCCAGTCGAATGAATGAACCACGCCTGTCTATCTGAATAATTTTGTGTGTAGTATTCTCCATGTTCTTCCTTTCTTTCTTTTCTTTGTCTGTAGTGTTTAATGTATGTAAGCGGTGTCAGTGGATATTTTGGGGATAATAGCAGCTCCCCCTCTCACGCATTCGTCAACAACAACGCTAGATGTACATACGTAGTATTCTCGTAAGTGCCTGTCTAGCTTCCTGCTTAGTAAAAGCGCCGTACTAGAGATCTGAGGACACTGGGAAGTAATTTATATCCTCCGTCGCTATAGAGATTGTTAATTTGAGTAGTCATACGAACTTTCTTTTTCCATTGATTCTCCAAGTGTGCTTGTCGTTGACATTACTATTCTACAAACCGCACTTGGTCAAAAACCCTGAAGACGCGGCTGATGGCAGACTTTCTTGAAATTCAATTTTCGGGCAGTTTTTAGTTATCGTTCGCTTGGATGAAGTCCGTTTGTGACGCGAACCCAACCTTCGTATTGAAACTCCTTGATTGAAATCGACTTCAGTTGATCATCACGAACCTCCTTTGTTGATTGTTCCCTTATCACTGAGCTCCTCTGATTATAAAATCGATCTTTAAATTCCAAGTCATGCTATTCTATAGGCATCATTTGCGAAGATAACGATTAAATTTTTTTATTCTATGAAATAAGCCAGGCTTGATTCATAAAACGACAGAGCTCGATCTGTCGAAAATTACTCCTCCCGATCATATGGGAAGTGTAATGTTAAAGCGCATCGTACGCGCAAAAACCGTATCTCATTTTTCATGTTTTTGCGCAGGCAATTCTCTGACATACAGAATAAGAGTGGAAAGGCTCCACAAAACCATCGACTTTTGCGAAAAAACTTATTTTGAAACGTCTCGAATTATTAACTTCCCACCCCTACGTCGATATCGGTGTGTCTGGTGCAATCCGTCGGAAGTTTTTTCACAAACGTCGGATGTATTTTTGCTCTAAACTTATTAGGTGGTTGAATTCCTCTTGTCTCTTGTTCACTGGAACTTATTCCAAAAAAATGAAGTATCCATTGGGCAAGTTTGGATGTTAGAATTTCCCTAATTAAAAATTTTAAATGCTGAATCATCCGCGCATGTGATGGCAGTTTCTGTTCCTTGTGCTCTGTTCCTTGTGCTAGATGGTTGGTGAAAACTGGTGGCGGATCGTCATTTTGAACCACCCCAACTTCAGAACCTTATGTTTTTGAGGCGCAAAACTTCACCAAGGTGGTCCGCCGGGGTCAATCATGAAGTTGAGCCTAAAAATGGAAATTGGTTTTCAGCGCGAACGATGCCTTTAAGCATCTGATCGAAATGTGGCGGCCCTTCCCCAGTGTTCCGTCGGAACTCGACAACACGCAAGCAAGGACTTATCTGTGATCAAGGTGCAACAGTGAGAAACGGCTTTGCCTGAACTCAAATAGCCCTGAAAAGTACAAACTGTTTCAGATCAAAATTGACTTCAGTCTAGCCTGCGCGTGTGCGCGCTTACTCTGCTCCCTCCACCCCCCCCCCCCTCGCATCCTCGTTAGCCATGCCCAGATTCGCAGTGGACGGAGTAAAGTTCTTTCTGGGCAGAAATGTATGTTAAAATAGCCTTTCCTTCATGAATCGAGGCTTTTGAAAAACTTTTTCGCCTCCCCACCTTTTTTAATGTTGGGTTTACGTAACCAAAATTACGGAACCTATAGTATAGGGATTGCTGAGCCTGGCAAGCCTTCAACTCACTCAAGACGTGAGCCCGTAGTAAACTCCCAGTCAGTCTGATTCAATCATGCTGACTGTTGATATGGCCGCCAAGTGACAATAGCTATGCTTTCTACCCAGTATACGTTTGTCGAGAAGATTAGGCCCTCCATAGCACAATTGGTTCGTCATCGTCTAGGTTTTGCTCGTTGTCGTCGGCAAGCCGATGGAAAGCTCATTCAGCATTCAGTTCATCTCCTGCGTATTGTCGCTAATGAGAACAATGTCGTCTGCGAACCGAAGGTTAGATAGTTTCGTTCCATCGATGCTCAAGTGTTTGTTGTCACAGTCGAACTGGCTCATCGCATACTGGATGGCAGAAGTGAAGTTTCGGTGACATTTTGTCATCTTGTTGAACACCTTTATCGATTGGAATCCGCAGGTAACGTTTAAACAACTGAATAATTTTTGGTGCTACTGTGTTTTACTGCTCTAAAATATTCACTAGAGCAGGTTCTATTCTAACGTGTATCAAAGCGTTGAGCACTTTATTTATCTCCACTGAGTCGAAAGCTTTGTTGTAGTCGACAAAAGTGAGAAACGACGGCATTCAGTATTCCCGATACCTCTAGACCAATTGCGATACTGTGTGGATGTGATACATGCAACAGAAACTCCTTTTAAAGGCAGTGTTCACGATGAAAAAAGTTTTCGAAATTCCACTAGAATTGGGTAGTGGAGGGACACTCTGTAACGTTAACGTCGAAAGAACGCATGAAAACGAGCCAGGAAGAACCCCAAAAGAGCCCGAAGTTGCAACTTCGAGCGCATTGAAAACCCCAAAAGCGCATCACACGCCCACCGACGTGAACAAATGAATGCTCGAGATCGTGAGATGAGCGATGATTTTCAATCATTAGCCCCGTTCTTCCCTTCATTCTCAGCTTCTCTCTTTACTCAGGTCAGCTCGCATAGATCGGCTGCAAAAGACGGAAGTTACAAGCCTCGGACAACTCGTCCACCATGTTTCCATAGCTCAATCTTTGAGGGACTACAACTCTGTTCCCAGAAGGTCTTGTGCGATTTCAGAGACATCATTGGAATCAGCATGGGGCCGTTTTCAAGATAGGCGGGAAAACAGAGAAACGATTTTCATCGTGAACACTGCCTTTAAATCCGGCTTGCTCTATTGCTTGGTAAACATTCATAGTGGCCTCCAAAAGATTGAGTATAATCTTGGTGAAAACCTCATCTGGAATCGACAGCAGATCCATGGGACGGTAATTCCTGATAACCTCCTTCTCCCCATCCTTGAAAACCAGAACTGCTTTTGACCATTTCTATTGATCTAGTATTGACCGGGCTTTTGGATAAGAGTTGAAATGTTCGGCCAGTTTCTTGCATACGGCTTCGGCTCCTGATTTCAACAAGTCTCCAGAGATACCATCTGTGCCAGGAACTGCTCTTTTCTTTAAAGACCGCAAAACAGTCGTGACTTCAGGCGAGAGGATAGCTGGCATAGAGTCCTCAGCAGGGAACGAACATCTCAAAATCCGCGTGATTGAGCGGTAGGGGGCAGTTGTAAACCCGGTACAATTTTCTCCATACCCAATCTTACGGTTGTGGGCTTTCCATGCTTGTACTTCAGGCAAGTCTTTACTGTGTAAGGATGCAAAGGATCGTCCCAGCAGCGTTCGAGACTGCTCTTTGGAGCTGCATTCGAGAGAAGTTTGCTTCTGCGATGTTCTCAGATAATAACACCGGCTGAGCGGGCGGAGAAGTAGGGTCGCCGGCTGAGCGGGCAGGCTTATTTTGGAGGCGGAGCGTCTTACCGGCTGAGCGGGCGGGCATGCGTTTTACCGGCTGAGGGGCATGGCTTTACGAGGTGATCGGGCAGACATTAATCAATGACGGAACATATCACCGGCTGATCGGGCAGACACTTACGCGAACCAGGCTCATGTACGGCGGGGGCGAAATGGGCTTCGAGATGATTCGGGTGATGGCATTCGAACGGGTGGTCATCCACACGATTTGAATCATTCACCTCTCACCCCTTACAGTTCGTTGTGACCGTGGGGACGTGACAGCGGGTCAGTTCATGATTTTTGCAGAAGGTAAGGCTTGCCGCTTCAGAAATGAAACGCAAGCCTCGAACTTGCTGGGGAATAGGGATAGCCTACTAGGGGCTTTATCTACTCTTGCAGATCGATATCATTCACGTAGTAAGCAACTAAGACCGGCAGAGCGCACCTCCATTTAACGGCTGAGGGGGCAGTGGATAAGGGGGCTCGCCCGGGTACAATGTTTAGTCAGCCGGTATTGCCTGCCCTCTCAGCCGGCGTCACTGCCCGAGTTCTTTGAGATACTCTTTTAGTGATATGCGACAGACCTTGTTGATGACCGTTTTCCCAAGATGGGACAAATTCGGATGTCGTCTCATTTTTTCACGGCGTATCGGAAATTCTCAATATTGGAGTTCATAGTTTTGTCTCCTTACTATCGAATTGCATTGCCATTTTCCCGCACCAAAGTAGACCTTCAGCTTCGTAGTCCAATGTACGAGAATCTGCCAGTATGCAAGGATGCTTACATAGCTGCTTCTTTGAACCGAGGAAAGTGAATGTGCTCGCGGCGATGCTCTCTTGGAGATGCGATTGTTTAGACGGATTCTGAATCAAAGAGGCCGATGATCAAATCCACAATCGAAGGTCAGGACTACTCCGATATTCACCAAATTTCACTTTCGATTTGTCGGGAGCAGGGATGAGCGGAATTCCGATTTCCGAATTCCGATTTCCGATGGTTTTTGGCCTTCCGATTTCCGATTTCCGAAAAAAAGCTTAAAAATGCGGAAAAAATCGGAAGTACCGGAGTTTAGATTTTTGAACCCTTTTCCTTTGCCAAATTCTAAGGGATATCTGGGGCGCTGAATTCGAATTCGAGGTCCGTCTTCACTTTTCAGAAAGCTAGAGTTGAGTGCATTTACAGGAAAATTATTCAATAACTATCCTACTACCTACATATATTTGCCTAACTCTATGGGTGTGTCTGTGCGTGTTTGTGAGAATGACCGGAAATTCGATCGTTTTTTTTCTCAAAAATTAAGCTATTTGGTTTGTTGTTATTATGGTGGGATGGCGTGTACTGATAACACGATATAATCAGTTCCCTAAATAAAAGCTCGCTGAAGGGTTTCATGAACGGTTGCATGTGAGATTTTAGGCCCGCTGTGAGTTTGCCGAGGGAAGGGTGCAGGACTTTACATGTAAGGAATTTCTGATAGAGTCACATGCGAATTAATGGCTCTACACATGTTGTCGGCAACCTATCTTTACAACTTTAACTTACATTTGACCTTAACATCTTCCATGGTGCGAGTTGAGTCACACGTGACATAAAGCACTGGCGCGTGACTTAAATGTATTATTATATAGCACATATAACTTAACGTGCGTGTTTGTGAGAATGTCTACGTTGTCTACGCGGCGTGACGTTTCCTAGGGAGGTATACGATGCACTCTGGAGGCAGTACTCAGATGTGGGCAGCGTCGGCCATTTAGTTACCCAAGTTTTGAGGTACTTGGCCCCGCATACCGGCTGGAGGCCCCGCCTGACAGACCGCTGCCGGCCCAGTCGTTGTCGCCGAGAAGTCTCCGTCGCGTGACGGTGTGCTGGCCTCGTCGCTTGTCAATGTGCCGGCCACGTCGCGTGTAGGTGTCAAGTAACATGTACCAACAGTGCAAGTTACTCGCAATGTTATGTGTTTATTATTAGCGCACGTTACTTTAATCAAAAATCTCGTCAAATTACATGTAACATTGCTTCAAGTTACTTGTGAACTCAAAGCAAGTTGCGTGAGGCCATCATGCAACTCGCGTTGAAGTCTCTGGTAACCTGCTAAGCAATTTCTGAGTTGAAGTGCGTTAAGCGCCAACACAGTGCGCTGGGCTTCACTTGGAGTGCACCAAGCGCTGGAAAAGTGTGCGGGACCCAACTGGGAATGAGCCGAGCGCCAGAAGAACTGACTGTGTTGCACTCAACTTGGAGTGCGTCGAGCGCCGTGGAGACTGTGTTGGACACAACTTGGAGGGCACCAAGCGCCGGCGAAAGTGTGTGGCACCCCAACTAGGAGTGCGCCAAGTGCCGGGAAGAAAAGTTTGCGGACTCTACTGGGGTGTGCTGATCGCCGGGGAAACTGTGCTGGACCGACTTGAAGTCCTGCAGGTGTCTGGAAAACTGTGTGGGACCTAACTGATTCTGCAATGATTCAGAGCGTCACGATACAAGCCTATAAGTACGCGTGGGTGTACACATTGTTCAATTAAGTAGGATAAGTCCAAGTTTTTTGGCAGTAACAATCACCAGGGGAGGGTTAAGAATTTCGTTGACCATTTCCGATTTCCGATTTCGATGGTTTTTGGCGTTCCGATTTCCGAATTCCGATTTCCGAATTTGAGAAGGTTGTTCCGATTTCCGATTTCCGCAATTCAGAAAAAAATTTCCGCTCATCCCTGGTCGGGAGTTACTCCAGTTCCAAGGGAGTGTGTCCGCTGGGGGTCTTACGTGCTCACTGTCTGTGTTTTTTCTTCTCGAATAATGTATTACTATGAAACTAGTCACATGATGACATCAAGTTCAACCTAAGTTTCAAAAAATTCCGCACCAATGGGGGCAATTTGCTCCGCAACCTAAATTCTTCCATCGTGCACGGTATTGATTGTTGATCGCAGGGGGACTCCTTGGTGAGTCGCGATCGAAGTCGTCTCTGAAGTCACATTGTTTTCAGAAAGGGGGCGGTGGACATAGCAGGTGTGACGGGCTAACGAAATCGCAACATCGCAGCCATTTTTCTCGAGTTCCGGCCCGTTTTCGCCCTTTCCTCGACGCTGCCCCTTCTGCATTCTGCCAATGTAGTGCTTCACTCTGGGGAAGGGGATAACGCACCTTATCGTGAACACTGACTTCGATTATATATTTTATTTGCTTTCTTATTTTCCATTTATTGACTTATTTAGTTCGTTTAATTTTTATCAGTTTATTTATTTATTGATTTATTTATTCATTCAGTCAGTTTATCACTTATTTATTTATTTATTTACTAGTGACCCTTTGGGAACGTATTCAAAATCCATTTACACTGTAGTCAATTTTTCGTGCAAAGATAAAGCATAGTTCGCGGAGACATGAATTGTGATGGCTGATGAAAAAAGTACCCAGGAAAAGACAATCAATTATTTTTCTCGCTGGCCCTTCTCAAATAGCAGAGCCGGCCTTCTTCTCTGATCATAGATGGAAAGCCTTCGGCCTGTTTCAATACGCATGAGAGGAGGGGTGGGGCCTTCAGCCCCCTTGTGGAGGAGGCAGCCAGCTCCCTTCTCTGCTCAGAGAATGGAAGGCCTTCTCAGGAAAATGTAAACATATCAGATGTAGTATAGAAATCCTGAATCAATACACATGTAACTAAATTGGCTAATGTATATTACTTCGAATTATCTCGACAGATGTATGTTACATATAATCTATCGGCCCCTCGCTAACAGGCCAAACGTCGCACGTAAGGCAGCGTCCATACGTGGCGAGAGCGGGCGTTCCCGCTGTTATGCGCCTCTCGACGCTCCTCAACGCTGGAGCAGCCCGCGCTCGCAAATTAACACAGGCAACCCCTACCTCGTGTTGATTCGATTGAAAACCTTTGATCGGGTGATCAGTCGCTCGTGTCGGCGCAACGGCTGATGATTTCCCACAGTTTTTACTTCGGTGGTGGGATTATGAATAACAAGGGCAGTGGTTTCGATAGAGGTCCTATGCCACTTGCTTTATTCATATAGCAGTAAGCTTGAAACTTGCTGCTTGCTTCGTGGTGCGGGCGTAAGCGCACGAGAGCGAGCGGGAGAGGGCGCGCGAGAAGGAGCGTCTGTGAGCGGCTAACGAATTGTGTGTTCACCATGACCATCGATTTTGCGTGATCGTACGCTCTCGCCACGTATGGACGGAGCCTAATATGTCTTTGATGGGGAAAACATAATACTTGCAACATGAGAGACGATTACAATATACTTGTAATAAATGTTCGTCAATATAAGTTACATTTGAATTATATCTACTCAAGTAAATTACGTGTAGTATAAGTGTAACATAATTCAAATACCCTCAGCAACTGAGGGCCATGCTGAAGACCTTCTGCAAATCCGCACGGCATAGGGGCCGTCACATAGCCTAGCGAAGACCGAAAGCCCACTAGATTAATATTCGACCAGGTGGTCACTCGCCCTGGCCGAATCGTTGATCTCTCGCTTCTCATGGTTCGTTTGAATCGTGGGGAGGACTAGAGGGAGCGACATGCAGAATTTATGAAGCAAGCATAAGCCCCCAGCTTCTTGTATGATGCTGTGGGCTCCAAGCTTGCTGCTCTAGTTATATCCCAGGAGCTTTAAGCTCCTGGGATGTTCAAAAGATACTTGAAGCTTGCTGATTCATACCTGAAGCAGTGGCCTGTAGCTAGCAGCTCCTATCCTTAGAGCACCAAGCTTCAACTTTTAATGGTTGAATTTCAAAGCAGGCCTATGTCAGAGCCCTTTTCAGCAGTGCGGTGCTTCTGTGCGATGAATGAGGTTATCTTTCATGTCCTCGTGTGTCATGTGATTCCGCCATGACCATTGTTTTACCAGTGTGATAGCTCATACTGTAGGCACTAGACTTGGGACCGAATCGAATAATTATTCGAATAATATTCGAATAATTCGAATATTCGAGTATTCGAATATTCGATTAATTCGGGAATTTCAATTTTGGGGTTTATTCGAATATTCGATTTATTCGGGAATTTAAAATTTGGATTTATTCGAATATTCGATTCATTCGAGGATTGAAATTTTGGATTTATTCGAATATTCGATTTATTCGAAAATTGAATTTTTGGATTTATTCGAACATTCGATTTATTCGAAAATTTAAATTTTGGATTTATTCGAATATTCGATTTATTCGGGAATTTCAATTTTGGATTTATTCGAATATTCGATTTATTCGAGAATTTCAATTTTCGATTTATTCGAATATTCGATTTATTCGAGAATTTAAAATTTGGATTTATTCGAATATTCGATTTATTCGAAAATTTAAATTTCGGATTTATTCGATAAAATTCCGAAAAAAAAGTGCCTCACATTCGAATTAGACAAGACCTATTTCCTTTGAAACAGAAACCCTTCAAAGAATCTTCTCGCAAATTGAGCTATCCATTTTTGTGAGTAACATTTCCGCTGTTCGTTCTTGTGTGCAGATCTCCCGTTGCGCGCTGTACACACGCACCAACGCATATTGATTAGGGGCGGTGCTATCCGAAGTTGCCGCAACAGGCTGGACAGGTACTCAGAAAAATCAAAACAAGTTACTTGTAATATAACTGTAACTTACTTGAATGTCTCAAGTAATCTTACATATTTATATTACATGTAACATACATTTATGTTACATGCAACTTAAATTTATATTACATGTAAGTTACACTTATGTTACATGTAACTTACATTTATATTTTCATTATAAAGCGCCATAACGTGACGCAGACGACACGCGACGCAGAGAGCGTGTTCCAGACCACAAACTACGCGAAAAATGCTGTGCAGGGCCTCCCATGCTGGTGTGGGGCCAAGTACCTCAAACTAGGGTAGTTGAACCAACATCAACGCCATTCGTAAGCCTGACCTCGCGAGTGCGTCGTAGATTTCCTTGGAAACATCTTCTTGGTCGATTTAAGTTACTTGCGACTTATATTGTGCCGTTTGAGTTACATGGAATATATCGGAGGCGCACTGCACCCAGTATCCTCTCAGAAATCGAAAACAAGTTACTTGTAACATATCTAAGCTGATGTAAGTTACCTGCGACTTATCTCAAGCCGTTTAAGTTAGGGCCTCTAAACAGGCAGCAGCGACCGTTTATCCCATCATTTTTAGCACTGAATACGCAGGAAGTTGGCAAGTTGAAACTTGTTGAAACTCGCAGAGCATTTCTACTGGCAAAACAATGAGATGGAACTCCGTATGGATAAACAGTCACTGCTGCCGGTTTAGGTTTTCTCATTTAAGTTACATGCAACATATCGACAGGAAACCGCTGGCAATTCGCCTCCAATATGTTATATGTAACTTAAATGGCACAATAAAAGGCGCAAGTAACTTACATCCGCTTAGATATGGTACAAGGAACTTGTTTTCGGGTTTTTATGTTACAAGTAACTTGTTTTCGGGCTTTTATGTGATAAGTAACTTGTTTTCATTTTTCTGGGTAGCCGTCGCCCATTGGCGCTGGGCCGCCTCCGCGAAATCAATAGTGTGTTCTCCTGCTCCCATTATTTTAGGCCGTCGCCGCCGTAATGGTGGATAGAGGGTATCCACGAAATTGTGGCTGCCCCCTGTCCCCTATTGTGGGAGCTAGTTGAGCCAATCTCCTCCGATTTTCAACCCCTCCGTCACAGGTCTCCTTTCTTTGAATTTCGTAATTGATTCTGTTTACACATATACGAAACGCAAATATAGGAATTAAACATGAGAAGTGAAGACAAGTTATGCAACTCAAACTCACATTCTGCAGAAATTTCTCTCGCCGCGCTTTTTCTCCTCTTCTTTTCGAATACTCTGCTATCTTGATGCTCATCACCTTTTCGAATAATTTGCTTTGGGGCAAGATGTGTATCGTCGATCACTGGGCGAGAGATAGCCGCGACGCAGCGATCTAACGTGATATCACTTGATCGATGTTCATGACTATCATTACCTCCTCGCTTGCGTGCGTGCCACGTGTGTTCGTCGCGGCGATCTCTCAACCACCATCGGCATGGAATTCGCAATCAGCACCCCGAATTACCTCCGCATAGCAATTTTGAGTCAAATCCGAGACTAACCAGACTACCGCATACCCACCGTAATCTACCGCAAGCTGTCAAAAATCGATATACTGCATCAGATACGCGTTGATCACTACAAATAACCCTCAAAGAAACAATTTGAGCAACATCGTAGCGCTCCGGGAAACGTCAAAAATCGCATTTTGCCATCAAATTTCCCTCCCGATGAGAAGCTTTGAACGAATTCAGTCGACAATCGACAAAGAAACCCCAGCTTCGTGATCAGCACTTCAAACAACCCCCCACCACCACCACCTCTAGGGAATTTAGGGTCAAATCTGGAATGTTTTTCTTCAACGCTTTCTGAAGCCCTACTTGATTTAGGTTAACGCTCAACCGAAAATTGGTACATGTGGGAAATGGTATCACTTCGTGGAAGCTCTGGAAAAAGTGCTTTTGCCCACGCTTTGTCCAGGGGGTTGTTTTGTGCGCTGAACACGATTGACCGTTTTCAGCATGTCGAAAGATCAGTATGCGTTTTTGGATGGTACAATAGGTATGCGAAACGGAAGAATGCTTATTACCGATTTTTTTTTCAGAGTGACTAGGCAGCTGTGAAGGGCATATTCGGGCCCTACGTTCAAAGTGGTTCTAGAAAAGTACAGTTTATGTGGGACTGCCAATTTGGCTATTAGTACTTTCCTTGTTAGTGTTCCCCGTCTTGAAGGTAGTTCACGATAAAAACAGTCTCCTAGTTTCTTCGGAAGT
The DNA here is from genome assembly GCA_029168955.1 of Aplectana chamaeleonis. NCBI lineage: Eukaryota > Metazoa > Nematoda > Chromadorea > Rhabditida > Cosmocercidae > Aplectana > Aplectana chamaeleonis. Next base: position 122,585 of record JAPDOI010001432.1, read on the forward strand.
CGAAGTTCCGGGGTGATATTGACCTTGATTTCGAAATGTCGAATATTCTTCGAATATTCGAATAGGATTCGAATATTCGAATAGTTGGTCGACTTTTCGAATATATTCATTCATTCGGAAATTTCAAAAAGGTTTTATTCGAATGTATTCATTTATTCGGGATTTTTAAAAGGCATTATTCGAATGTATTCATTTATTCGGGAATTCTTAAAAGGTATTATTCGAATGTATTCATTTATTCGGGAATTTTGAAAACGCCTTATTCGAATATATTCATTTATTCGGGATTTTTGAAAACGCCTTATTCGAATATATTCATTTATTCGGGAATTTTGAAAACGCCTTATTCGAATATATTCATTTATTCGGGATTTTTGAAAAGGCATTATTCGAATGTATTCATTTATTCGGGATTTTTTTAAAGGCACTATTCGAATGTATTCATTTATTCGGAATTTTTAAATGGCCGTATTCGAATTATTCGTTCATTCGAAAACTCGGGTCGAATGCCCATGTATAGTAGGCACCCCTGAGTCAGTGCCATGAGTTCGTATGCAGATCAAAGAGGTGCCCCCGCACCCGCTCGTGGATGGCCTCCTACCAGTTGCGCTGGATCTCGGTAAGGTTACCCTACAGACGGCTGCTTAATGGTCGTAATCTGGTCAAATCCTCTGCTTGGGAGGAATTGATGCCAACGAGTGGGGGGGGGTCAACGAGAGGTCTCATTCATGCTGGTTGAAGAGCAACAGTAAAAAAATTATCGTTCGCTATATTTGTTTCTATTTATTTTCTCAATTAGCCATCCCTTCTTGAAACCCCTTAAACTGTTGGCTGCTACGGATCTTACTCAGAACAATTTTTTTCTCCAAGTGAATGGCCAATAAATTTTGATAAGCTTATAATCGAAACGTCAGATCATTGCAATAGAGGCACTGTTTTCGCAGGCGAGAAGCTTAGTTTGCTTAAGCTTCTTTTTTTAGTCAATCTGGATGTATATTAATTACTTTTATGTTTCTGTTCATCGTTTATGATTGACAAATAAATTAATAAATGAATGAACTTGCAGCTCTGATTCTATAGGTGTGTCTTACATGTAATATAAGTGTAGGTTACATGCGATATAAAGGTAAAATACTTGAATGTCTTAAAGGCAGTATTCACGATAAAAAGTGTGTTTCAGTTTCCACTAGGAATGGCTAGTGGAAGGGCACACTGTAACGTTGACGTCGAAGGAAGGCATGAAAACGAGCCAGGAAAAGCTTCAAAACAGCCCGAAGTTGCCACTTCGAGCGCAAGGCAAACCCCTCAAAAGCGCATTGCCCGCCCACCGACGTGAACGAATGAAAGCTTGAAATCGTGAGATGAGCGATGATTTTCAATCATTAGCCCCGTTCTTCCCTTCATTCTCAACTTCTCTCTTCACTCAAGTCAGCTCGCATACATCGGCTGTAAAAGACGGAAGTTAAAAGCCTCGGACAACTCGTCCACCATGATTCCTTAGCTCAATTTTTGAGGGACCACAACTCCATTCCCAGAAGGTCTTGTGCGATTTCAGAGACATCAGTGGAATCAGCATGGGGCGTGTTCAAGATAGGCCGGAAAATAGAAAAACGATTTTTATCGTGAACACTGCCTTTAAGTAACTTTATATTACATGTAACATGTTTTCATTTTTCTGAGTTCGTCCTGTTTTAAAAACGCAGGAAAGAAATTTAACTATGCTGTAATTCTAATCATAGAAAAGATGTTTTTTAGAGAAGCGTCGATTTTACGGAAAGCTGAGATGCGAACACAGAAAACACTTTGATTTCGATGCAGCAAACTCAAATAAAGTTGATTATTTTTTTTCCATTTACGGTCTATCAAAACTTCTGCGGCAGGAATGTTTCGTTTTTAGCCTTCCTACATTCCAATGTTGAACGATTTTTTCAATGAACAGCTTCTTCTACCTTCTTGAAAAAATCTGCGGACTATGACGTTTCATAACTCTCCTTTCTAGCGAATTTTTTCTCATACGGTCTTTGAAATTTCTGAAACGGGAATTTTCCTTAATCATCATTTTGGATTTTTGTGCCGAATGACGTTTTTAATCCAAGGCGATTTAAAAACTCCAAATTTAAGCATCTTTCTTATGAAGACTTTAGGAATTTTCTATGAGAGTGAATTTTCTGTATACGGTAGTTTGAAAATTTCGGATACGATTTTTGAAATGCTGTGAGTAAAATATTTTTTCCATGAGAGGGCTTTTTGAGATTCCAAAGTGGACTCCGCTGCGTAAACGATTTTTTCCCAGTAACCTCTTAAATTTTCCGAAACTGCGTTACAAAATGATCTTTCTGGAGAACCCTGCAAATTTTTTTTATCAAAAAAAGATGTGCTGTGAAAAAATTCTCATGAAAAAATCTCGCAACATTTTTAAAAACCAAGATGCGAAAAATATTTTGCTCAAAATTTCTTGAAAAAGTCTTTGAGTTCCGCGTAGAAGAATTTGTTTTGCAAGGGAAAAACGCGCTATGAGATTGAAAACATTCGCCGCAGAGTATTTTTCAGGGGAATACACTGCGATTTTTTTTGGAAAAAGTCTGCCGTTAAAAGAAAATTTTAAGGAACAGCAACCCAAAAAAACAAAACAGGAAAACACAACGGAAAAAATGAAAACAGAACAGAAAATCAATGCAGAGCAAATTAAAACCAATACAGAGAAAGAGGAAAACGGAATAGAGTAGAACAGAACAAGAACAGGAAACACAGCATAACAGCGAAACTTAACAGAAAAAAGCAAACACAACACAAGGAACCAAAACGCCAAGGTGACTATGAAAAACATATCATTTAAGCGAAGTAAAGCAATAAGTTCAAGATAGGAGTTCGAAAAATGGTGAGAAATCGGCTGGGCAGCCGCCAAGAGCATTGCGAAACAGCACGCAACACGAACGTCGCCTCTCCGGATTTCCTGTGCTCTCTCCGTACACTTCTACAGAGGCCAGTTAACCTCTTTCCCTGAACCGTTTCCTGATTTGAGCATTTTCCCTGATTTATTTATTTATTTACTCATTCATTCATTTCATGTTTCTCCACCTGCATATTCCAGGAGGAATACTCATCTGAGTCCCACTTACATAGTGTGCTTATCTGGGCCAAGTTCCGGTCCGCAATTGCGTTTCGACCTGCTTTGCGGTCGCACGCGCTCGAGTCAGTCGGATTTCCAGCGCCAAAGCCGACTCGATGTGGCTTTTTTATACAATTTTCTCCAATTTTTCTTAGTTTCCAGTTTCCAAAACCCACCTAGAGTCAGCAGATTGGCAGCTGCGCCGCTGGAAGTTTTTTTTGACTCGGGAGCGTGCGGCCGCAAAGCGTGTCGAGACGCAATCGCGGAGCGGAATTTGACCCAGATAAGCACAGTATGTAATTGTTTGCTGATAGTCTGAGAAAGCACTCCTTTGAGAACTTTGCCACTCTCTTTTCACCTGAATTTGTGTTTATGTACTCTGCCAACGCGTAGCTAGATGCCTCCGAGGGCGCGGCCTGAAACGCCGCCCCATTCCATGTAGCGAAAATTTACGGCTTTTAGCTACGATAGCTAAAACCCGTATATTCTTGTGTCGAGGCTAAAAGGGTGCTGATTCTGCGCGTATTCTACGTAAAAACGAAGGCTAAAATCAAAGCATTGCTCTCTCTGACGCTAAACCCGTATATTCTCGCTATAATTTTGTAGCGAGAATTCACGGATTCAGCGACGGCCTCTGTTGAAATGCAATCTTAAACCCGCGCTGGCTACGCGGAGCGCAGGGATGCCGTTTGAACAGTGTACGCCCAGACATGTCCCTGAGTGATTAATTAACTCTGTGGGTGCTCGAGGAGGGTGACGGCTTGTCGCTGCCTGGAAGACCTTGCTTGGGATAGTTTTGGCTGCTGGTATGCTGCAAGCCGTGGGGAAAAACGGCGATGCGGTCGATCGCAGCCGTGATCGCTTTCTTGTACGAATCAAGACTGGGTGGGTCGATCGGCCGAGTGCTGCACGAGAATGTGCGTAGAATATGCGGGCGCTGTAGCTAAAATTTCACCAACTGAGGCTAAACTTTCCGTAATTTACGTAAATTCTCGTGTCAAAATTAGACTAGATGCCTCCGAAACCCTGGGCAACTCCGGTTTCCGTGTGAGGCATCTAGCTACGCGTTGGCGGAGTAGGTGATTCGAGTCCACGTGCAAGGTAATAAAGGAACAATTACAGGCCGATGCCTACATGTGCCTTCATATCCATATATTTGTTTAATCATGTTGTTGTTGGCCACAGACAACAAGGAAGTAACCCTAAATAGGATCCGGATGCGTCTGGGACTTACATATACGGCACAATCAGTCTGAAAAGCTTTTCTGTTGCTTTGTTTAGCCTACACTTAATTGCGGTTCGAATCCTAGTAAATATCAGCTGGACAGACAACCCAGACACTTTATTTGCTTTGATTGTGGTTATTGTTGTTGTTCGAGGCTTTCGAGTGGATATTTTTCTCGCGGAAACTATCCGGGCATCATAAACAACTAGAGCCTACTGTAGTGTCTATTGGCCCTGTGGGAACCTATCTCACATTATGAGATCCCTCATTAGAACGGAATTGGAAAGATTGGCAACGAATACGCAAACCGTCGTCCAAGTAGAAAAGTTCAACTTATTCACGCAATTCAATGGTTTTTCTTCTGGGCACATAAAAAAACTCCTTTTCACTTGGCATTTCGTGCACTTAGCTCAACTTTAAGTTCCCATAGAATGAAAAAGGATGTCGATGATCTCATTAGGACCGGAAAGGACAGTTCCTCAAAGTATGCGGTTCTTTACGTTGGTTTTCATTCCTGAGTTTCCCACGTGAAACAATGTGTTGGGTATCCCATTTTACTGAAATCTCTAATGGACGACAGAAAGAGAGCTAAAAACCTCACATAAACTGAAAAGTTTGGCCGCCGCCAACTACAGTACCATTTGGAGGTTTGGTGGAAGCGTATGGCGTTTTCTCTCAGTTTTATCCCCTTTTTGATAACTCGTTTCAAAGTCAATTTCATCGAAATACGAAAACAGTTTCAGATTTCTGGTGGTAAAAACTATTCAACGGTTTAATCACTGCTGGGTTCAAAGGCAGTGTTCACGATGAAAAAGTGGCTAGTTTTGTGGCGGAATCGTAAGCTCTGGGTACCTCATAGAAGAGTAAGGACGGAAGTTCGACGTAAAACGACCAGGAACTGGGCGGAAATCTCGTGGTCCATCGTAGTCTATAGGGTAACCCCGCCCACGTCATGTAACAGTTGTCCTGCCTTTCTTTCACCATGGTGACACAGGCCGAATTTCTGAAAACTCTTCGTCGCGAAGGATTCTAGCATTTAAGTATATGCATCAACTCATTCTATTCTTTAAAGGCACAGTCTAACCTCAGAGGTAATTCTTGATATTGTGGTCCGGTCGCCGCCTATTGCAACCCCTGCCAAGCGCGAAATCTCAATTCGCCTCAAATAAGCGAGAAAAAGCTAGGAAAATGTCGACCACGCCCCCTCGAAAAAATAATGGGTAACGCCCACCGCCAGGTTTCCGACCAATAGGGAAGAGACGCGCGAATGATTTCATTCAAAACCTGTGTTCTTTCGATTTGTTTTCGGCCTGGCTTTATATTGTGGCCTGCATCAGAACGATGGCTGCGAATAACGAGAAAATACAGGCTCGAGACATTTGTCCGCGAACTTATAGCCGTTCAAAATCGAATTTTCTGAGGAGCCGTAACTCCGTTCGTAGTGAGTTCTGAGCGATTCCGGAGACACGATTGTGATCAGCGGGAAATTTTCTCCAAGATAGGCAGAAAAACTAATAATTGATTATGAGGATGGACTGTGCCTTTAAGAGTTTCTAGTACAGGAAACAGAAAACAACTTACTCTCAAGAATCTCTAGGCACAAAAAATTTTGACGTTTGGGTTGACGTTTTGTCCGCATTGGTGCACAAAACACACGTGCAGGCGTAAATAAATGTTTAACAGGTTTTCGAAACAGTTTTTTTCTCCGACGTTTCTAATGAGGGAGCCTTCACTATTATTCTCTACTTCGGAAACTTGCTTTACCTAAAAAAAACAGGTGCAAAATTAGAATACGATCCTTGAGAAAAATTTGCCGCGTCAGTGCCGGAAAAGTACCGCGACCGTCGGCCTGGTGCCGCGATAGTTCCGCGTTAGAACAGCGCCGGCTGTGGGAGTGATGCCGCAGTGAACCCGCGTGGGAATTACGATGTACTATCCTGTGTGGTAAAACAGAAATTGGCACCGGTTCAATTACCTCCAAGTTTGAGGTACGATACCTTATTTCTTGTGCTCAAAAGCGGCGGTAACCTCTGTCTTCTATGAGACAGAGGGACGTAACTGACCGCAGCTGCGTCGCTTTTCGTTTTTAGCCCCCCTTAGTTGTATTATCATTCTTGAATAACTTCATATCAGATACTCTCTCCCGAGCCGCTGCTGCACTATCTCGGAGCCGAAGCTGGCACTCGCCGCATGCATCGCCGCTACGGTCTTCCACGGTAGTGCCGTCGCGGCTCCGCCATAGTACCGCTCTGGTGCCTGTAGGCGCCGCGGAGCCGCACTGGCGGCAACTTCTCTCACTGAATGTTTTTTTTTTTCGTGAACACTGCTTCTGAGTTAAATAAACAGTTTTTCAATATAGTTTTCACTGGCCATAGTGAACAAACGCAATATACAGCTGCGCAAGGATCTGTGTACGGTAAGACAACAATCTGGAAATCAGACGTGAAACTTTTCAGCTCCTAACCAAATCCTTATAGGTATTATATTGGTGAATAGCTCACTTTTCCTAGATCCCCAAACAAGTTTTCACATCTGAAAATACTCAAATTGTAAAGAATTATTCATAAGGGCACTAAACACGCGATGAAAACCCCTGGTATGCTGTCTGGCCAAAGCCTACAAGCGGTATTGTAGATGTCTGGAGAAAGTTTTCGACTACTTCTCGAGACTCTGCAATCAGAAGGGAGCCTGGTTAGGGTGATCCAAATTCACGTGGGTATATCACTTGAAACAATTTCTAAGATCGTCTCGAAAACAATGGGAACTGCTAAAAAGCCCAATATTATAAATCCCCTGTGTTAGAAAAAGAAAGTAGCCGCACAGAGTACAACTCAGGTGTCTTAACACGCTCGCAACAACTTGTAAAGTCTCTCCGAATGAGACTGTCCGCCTACACGGTGGGTATGCGTCGAGAGAGGCTGTCAAGAAAGCAATCAAGAAAACCTCCTTCGCGATCAAGCCGATCAACACATGCCCACCGACCGCGTAAGCGGACAGGGTCTCATTCGGGCAGGCTCTATGTGTTGACGCTTAACATCACATTTCAAAGCAGTAATCTCTTGTTCCAAATCTGTATCAAAACGCTTGCAACCGGCTGTAAACTCGCTAAAACACCTTCTGAATTTTACTTGTGGTGGCGATTTTCAGTGAGCAGCTGTAATCTTGTTTAAACGGGAGAGTTCAAAATGAAATAGAAAATTTCAATGAATGGGTTTTGAGGGTGGTATTCCTCAATCAGCACTTCCGGCTTCTTGCCGGGGTGTATGCAATTTAAGCGTTTATTCGACTTTATAATGTCGATTGGTATCATATCATTCGAGATGGGATACCAGTCAACACATGATGATCAAATACACGCTGGAATTGCTCTAAAATTCCTGTCGGGCTGACACCCTAGAAACCAAAAAAGTTTATCTGAGAGCAAAGTGGTTGAGCGGAGAGTCCTAAAATTTATGTATTTTTAATGGTTTGTTGCAATACTACTTTATCTCGCTTGCTACTCGAAGCGCCTAACATTCATCCCCAGAAAATGATCTTGAAATAGGAAAACAATCACTGTTGATGACGGGTAGTACTGGAAATTCCGCACGGTTTAGCCGCATAAAGAGTTAGGTGCGTAACACGGGATAGCGTGAAATACCAAAAATTTGAGGTATTTTTTTCGCGACGGTAGAGATTTTCTTGCAAGTATTGTTTTCGGAGTACTACACAGGATCGCTAGTGCGACCTCAAATTGAGTAGGACTTGAGATCTCTAAACCTACTTGGACAATTTATTAAGGTAAAAAACATTCATATTACCGTTTCGACCATCTTTTTTTGGAGCACAACATTCTTGAAATTATTTCTGTGGTTTTGGCAACTTTTTGTGCAAGGTCGAATAGAAAAAAAAAAATAAATACTGGTTGTTAGATCGCCTATGACCGCCACGCGTCCCATTAGCCAGCGGAGGCTGTTTCACTCCTTTCAGGACTCGTTCTTGAATATTTTTCTGATCTCGCAATAAAGTTCGAAAGAATGTGGGGTCATACTTCCAGCGATATATGCGAAATCGGCGACCAGTGCATTATCAGGCATGTCGATTTTCAGTTGATACTGAAGGTAAACACTGTGTCTACGTCTCTTGAAGTTTGATCTCGGCGATAAAACAAGCTAAGAATTTCAACGCTGCTACTATCATTTTTACACCTTTGAAGTATAGGACATTCTGTGAAGTTTTGTTCTCGGCGATTTAAATTAAGAGGAAAGTCTTGATAATTTTTTTTAATCACGAGCTTTTACAAACGTGCAGATTCTTGTGGATCAAGTGATAAGGAAGGCTCAGGCTAGTGAGCTCATCTGGAGTACCTCTCAATTGTATATTGAGGTGACGAGTACATAACCTGTTTTAGATAGCGTCTCAGTATCTGAGACACGCACCAAACAGGAAGAACTGGGAGATCCCGGTTGCGCCCCTTCTGAAGCTGCGTATCCTCCTTGCGTTCTTTCATTACGCTTCCACAAAGCGCCTTCTGAGGCTTTCGAAGAGGTTCGTCCTTCTCCTGTTCAGCACTGGCACTTTATTTTTCATGTTGGCTGAGCAGCCTCATTCACTGAAGTTTTCATGAAGATTTTGAATATTTCTCGTCTATAGAAAAACAATGTGGCAACCGAATTTACCGCGATGGTCGTCTTGCTAAACGCTGTTTGAAATTTTTGATAATTTTTTTCAGTGGTAGGCCGAATAATCTATTCTCATTCTACTTCTTTTTGGCATTTTCTATTTCACACCCAGCAAAATCAACGAAAACCCTCCTGGTCAGCTGGATAATAAACTGGTTTGAAGTGCTCACAATTATAATCGGTATAGGCTCTAGGGTTCATCAAAATATAAAATCATTCCTTGTATGGAACAGGAGTCTGAGAGCATCCTTGAATCCACCCATCTGAGCGGAACATAGGTAAACTCATAGTGTTTTTTGTGTAGTCCCTAATAGTAGGTCTTATGGAAAAACAAGTGGACACCTCGCTTGCTTTGAGGGTTGGACCCGAAAACAACAGCAAGAACTCGAGGACAATAGAAATTTCACAGCACATTAGGAAGAACGTACTGCAACTGTCGGAGCTATTCCCGCCAGGAGATGCTGTGATTGGGTCTGTTTGAACAGCACATCATCGTATCATGCTGCTGATCCCTTTGTTGTTCAGCTCATTTCCATTATAGGTTATTCTGATACGAACCCGGCAGCACCTTTTCATATGGCAAAGTCAAGTCTCTTCTCTCAATGGGGGCACAGTTAGATCGTCTGAGATGGGTTCTGGAAGATGCTGAAAGCAGGGTTTATTCTTTTCACTCTCCTGCACTGGCCATTCAGTCACGCAAAGTGCGCTTGATTGCGAAATCGTGCTGCGGCGCGGTTGCGAGTATCCTCAGACAGGGATGTGGGATCACCCGGGCAGGTGGGATCACCCGGGCACCAAAGCGCCAAAAAGCGCCCGGGTGATCCCACATCCTTGTCTGAGGATGTCCGCAGCCGCGCCGCAGCAAGATTTCGCAATCAGGGTGCACTTTGTGGACGTAACGGCAGTGCGTGAGGTGAACTGTAAATTCCAGTGCACCACACGAGTGCAACTCCAGCCCGATCATCAGTAATGAGGAAATGTCCAAATTCAGGATGGAAGCACATGCCACTAACAAAGAGGCGTCGAATTTGACTGGTCATTCAAAGGCAATGTCCACGATACAAAAAAATCGTTTAGCTTTAGTTTCACTGAAAATGGAAGTTTCTGGAACCTTATTGTCTCATTAGTGAAGAAAGAACCACAGAGAAAAACGACTGGTAAGGTCTCAAGTGATGGTCCTTTTCCTCGAAGCTTGAGATTCCTGGACAGAGTTCTCTTGGCGTGGAGCAGAGCTAGGACGTCAGTTTGACTTCTATAGGACCTCAATTTGTCGTTCAAAATATGCATTACATTTCTCGCCTTAATGTATGTGCAATAGGAGATTAAGAAGGAGACTGGTGATATTGAGGAATAAGAGTGCAGGAAAGGAAGTAACGCAACAATAGCGAGGAATGTAAGGAGAGGAAAAAGCAAAATGCTTCCAAGCGCAATCCCCAACACTGTAAATTAATTCAGCGCTCACGCCCTAATGCTAATGAGGGCCAGATCAAACTCGTCCACGGAAAACGACCGCGAGGCGGTAGGGTCTGCAGCCTCGAGCCCACTTATGGTCCGTTTAGGGCTCTTTCAAGGGTCCTTTTCTCTTGCTCATTCTTCTTGGAGTTTATTGTTATAATAAGATCCTGAGCATTCGATTTTCGGCGGGAAAATGAAGACAGAGTTTCATCGTGGTTTACACTGCCATTAAAGCGCAGTGGTCGCGCTCAAATATGATCGTCTTCTTTTCCTCTCTGGAACCCTCTTCTGGGTATAGAGTAGTAGAACCTATAAGAAAAAAATCGCGAAAAAAACGCTGTTCTAGGCCAAATTTGAAGCCTGAACTTCCTAGTCTTTTGATGGTGGACGAGCCCACCCTTCCACATCATCGGCATCGGTGATCTCATAGTATCAAGAACATCAGCTGGCTTGAAATTGAATTTCAATCAATGAACCTTCGGAGTTATGTACACATCTAGTCAAAAACATTGACTGAAGTGTTTGCTTTCATTGGTTCAACTGTTTTATTAGGTAAATTTGCATTTATTTCTTTACTCTGAGTGTCGATGATTTTTTGGCTGCTTGGGTAATGAGACTGTGATCTTTCTGTGCACGTGTGCACGAACTGGAAGTTTAGGGTCTTAGTAATTCTAATTCTTAGCCCGTTTTCACCACCAAGCGCTACCTTCATAAATTCTTGGGAGCTGTTTTTGATCTGAGCTGATTTTTGTAGTTTTTCGATTACGTTTTTCATCTTGACCACTGCCTCCTAAAAAGCTAACGCTTTTGCACATACATAGTGTGTCATCCAACTGTTGCGACAGCATTCACCAAGGCTCTACTGTTTTTATTATTGTGAACAAAAAAGTCTTCCATCTACTTTCCTCTCAACTGAAAACGATAGATTGGACACTCACCAGAGTCGTAAATGTGTTTTTACTCACCCTAGCGAACTGCACAGTCTTGCCTCTTTTCTCACTTTTAATACTGCGTCACATCTCATTTTGCCGGGTACCTGTTCCCACAAAATCGTTTTGGGCCGTTTTCGAGTAAAACTCTGCTATCTGGTTGCTCCAGTTGCATTATTCATATGTGTCTTAAGTTACTCCAACATCTTCAAGTACTGCGTTCTTCGAAAAACCTTAGCTTTTTCCGTGATTGTGCAGAGCTTATCTATACATTTAGTAGATAGTACACATGTATTCATTTAGGTATGCTATATCATGAGACTGCAAATACTTTAGCTAATAATCTAGAAAAAGGGGAAATACATTTATTCATTTATTTTATTTGAGACACATAGGGTATCCACATAAAACAAACAATGCCCAAGAAATTAACTAGCTCAAAACCCGATGGGTAGAATTCAAAAGTACACAAAACATCATTTCCAGAAGAATGACAAACGAAACGCTTTCTGCAAACGAAATGAGCATAAACACTGTCAACAAAGGAAGTTATGCGGGGACATGCCTCTTGAGACAGTCTGTTACTGCGCAGCAAAGAGACTTTGGAAAACATTCAAAGGCATGACTGCAGAACGTCGCCCGCATTTCTGCAACAATATTTGGTTGAACTTTATCGAGACACGACAAGTGAAAAAGTGATCTGACCTCCTCCGACTCTCGCTACTGAAAGATAGGAGCTCCTTGGTCCTAACCATTCCTGCTTCTCTCGTGGTGAGAGTTCCAAAAAACTTCTTCTGGATCTATGGAGTAATTTTTCTAGTGATCTGGCTATCCTCCTTTTCTCCTGTAAGCGTCAGGGCAGCTTTAGGATCCTGGCTCTTCGGTGCCACTTGGTACTTGTCAAATAGGGTGCAGACCCAAAAAGCTATCTCATCACATCAGTTTGCGGGCATAGTTGTTTAAGAGCTGGAAATGAAGTTTCCAATAGACCCAATATCCCCCTTTTGACCTGTAAGTTGAAGACAGCTTATTCTCACACTCTACAATGGGCCTTACATGAGTTTTGTAGGGCTGGTAGAAGTTCCTGGAGACTATTGATTTTTCGATATTCTTGGAAAAAATTTTAGGAATTACGATAATTCAAGCCTTCCTAATCTAGATTTATGTAATGGGGCCTGGAGGTCAAGTTCTTGGATATTTGAAAACCCAGATCTCCTGGAACATTCTAGAACACGCTGTAGAGTTTGGCCCTCCAGCGTCCCAGGTACTAATAAACGTCAACTGCACTTCCATTGTTCTTGGCACCGATTTGGAGGTGCATTAGATTGATCTCCATCGCTAACAGAAGCTCTCAGTCATCTGGGCCATTGGCCTTTGTAGTCTCAATGCTTCCTGAATGCCCACGGAATCCTACTCATTCTCCACTATGATTTATATTTTGTAATGTTCTCTGCATACATCTTGCACTAGAAAATCATTACATATTCTGTAATGAAGTAAAGGGATGGTGGAGTCGGGAATGAAACCCGAGTACAAGTGTCTCGCAGCATTTCATTTTCTATGCAGGAATGTTCTCTGATGAAGAGACATCCTTCGTTTGTCTCATATATATCATGTGCCTCAAAACCTCCACGTCTGCTAACACACACTTTTCACCCTCACTTCCTATGCAAGAGGTATTTAAAAATTTGAACATCTATTAAACCCACTATTGTATCTGTTTTTGTTGGAATGAAACTTTCTCCTATGCAGCAAACCAACAGATTGCGACTACAGTGCTGAGACAGACTTCAAGCTCAAAATTATAGCTGTATTCTCTGTAAAACGTCGTAATTTCTTTCAATCAATTACTCATGGCGCGGCGGGCGATTCTGCTCCTCCTCTGTCTGTCTATGCGCTCTCATCACTGTCTCTAACCGCTATGCTCCGCACGCAGCACGCGTAGAAACCATGAGAATTTCGCGTGTTTTACAGCTCTGTATCGTCAATCACTGCATGGGAATAGCTTCGCAAAAGACACTGCTTTAGCGGGGAGAAAATTTGCAAAGCGGGAAAATGAATTGGAGTACGGGTGTTGATCGAGTAATTTTCTTGGTGAGCGCAGATTTCTACCCTGTGGGACACTGACGCAGAACTACATCGCTCCCAGGGCCAAAATCAACCGGTCCGCAATTGCGCATTCGGCGCCTGTGCGGCTGCTTTTTTATACTTCTAGTTTCAGTGAGAATTCGTTTTCTCGTTTTTATTGCCTATTGTTCTTTGGAGACAATAACTTTTCAGTTTGAAGCTGATCGTACACTGACTGCGTGCCGTCATGGAACTTGTCCTGATTAGAGATCATCGAGATCAAAGTGAAGCGTTTGTATACGCAAAAAGCCGGACCGTAATTTGGTGTCCCCGAGAACGACAGTGTGTACAGTTAGTTAACTCCACATTAGCCGTTCCAGTCCGCAAAATGCACGCTGCTTGCGAAAGCGTGTTGCGGCGCGGTTGCGAGTATCCTCAGACAGGGATGTGGGATCACTCGGGATGTGGGATCACCCAGGCAATTCCAAAGGCAAAAACCGCCCGGCTGGATCCCACATCCCTGTCTGAGGATACTCACTAACCGCGCCGCAGCACGCTGCATAACAGCGTGCAGCTTTGCGGACCTGAAGGAAGAACAATGCGGCATCAAGTTGACCAGGCTGTACGTGCTCCTATTAACTCCACGTGGATCGGGTTGAATGTCCTTCTCACACGGTACTCGAGTTTGCTCGTTCAAAACTTACATCTACCCTTACCTAAACTTTTCTCTCGTGAGCAGAAAAAAGACGCATAGAGGAATCAACATTTGATCCTGAAGTGAAATCTACTAAGGTCCATTATTGCGTGCGCTTCCGCTCGTATGCTACTTCTTTTTCTCTTTCTCTCTACCCCCCCCTGCTCCGTCGCTGTGTTTCATTCTGCGCTCCGCACACGCAACGCGTAAGAACCAAAGTGAATCAAATAGAGGGTATCTGGTAAGCTTACACCAATCTCACCATAGGGCACGCGTATATGCTGGTAGTATAAAATGAGTAACATAAGTAATACGTAGTAGAATCAACTCAACTAGTGACAAATTAGTCTGGTCCCGTCCACTCCACTTATACTTCACGTAGCATGGGACGCCGATCCGAATTCACAGCCTCGGGTGGGGCAAAGGAGCCGTTCTGGTCTGGGCACACGTGAAGCGCGCGATCAGAAAACCGCTGTCTTCACTCCCCTCGTTGGGGCGCGTTTAGCGTGGGATCCCTGAAAAAGAAGAACTAGGTTGGCGCTCGGTAAAATCGCGCTCCCAGACGACGACGTGAGCGCAGCGCTTTTTATCGCTCGCGTCACGTGTAAAATGCCAGCCAGAATGCTCTCTCCCGCTCTTGGTAAATTTGATCAACATCCCGCTCAGCCCCGAGCTTTCAGTGTTGTGTACAAATCACCGCTCTAAATTGGCAACAGTAGCTCTAAACCTGGATCGGAGTTGGAGAACAACCAATTTCCAAGCTCGATTTCGTATTTCCTTAGCCTTTCCTTCACCTTACCATTAACAATTACTCATCTGTTGTATGATCAGTGTAATTCAAAAAGGGAACTGCGACGCTACTTGCCGCGAACACGAATAAGATGATTATCGATCGACGGATTTCGCGCTAATTAGCCGAGTGCAGCTTCCTAATTGAATGACATGGACGATCATGCTATAATGCTATAACGCTAGTGGAATTTACTCAAAGCGGACGCGTTTTAGCTTTCTTTTCAAAACTAAGTCTTTCAAATTGTTTTCTCTTTAGCTCTAATAATAATAATAATAATAATAATAATAATAATAATAATAATAATAATAATAATAATAATAATAATAATAATAATAATAATAATAATAATAATAATAATAATGTTTACACAAGGTGCTGAGTTGATCGCAAAACGCTTGGCTCCGGGCGAGATTGAACCAGCATATTCCCTTTCCGGGGGAGCGCCTTATCGCACAGCACCACCGAAGCCCCAGCGCCGCTCTCACTCAACTGCTCGGTAAATCTTCACCGAAGCAATCATCCTTTCACCCGCTTAACGGGATGAAACAGGAATACCTTCAGAGACTATCTAACAGTCGTAGACCTGTCAAGATGATGCCCTAGTTAAGTCTTACACGATTTTTGGATGTTTTTTGCCGTAACTGCAGTTCAACGTCGCAGTGCACGTTATGGTATGTTTACACAAGGTGCTGAGTTGATCGCAAAACGCTTGGCTCCGGGCGAGATTGAACCAGCATATTCCCTTTCCAGGGGAGCGCCTTATCGCACTGCACCACCGAAGCCCCAGCGCCGCTCTCACTCAACTGCTCGGTAAATCTTCACCGAAGCAATCATCCTTTCACCCGCTTAACTTTCTCCAGCGTTTTCCTTTCACCCGCTTAACTTTCACCACTTTCACTTTCACCAGCGTTTTGCGATCAACTCAGCACCTTGTGTAAACATACCATAACGTGCACTGCGACGTTGAACTGCAGTTACGGCAAAAAACATCCAAAAATCGTGTAAGACTTAACTAGGGCATCATCTTGACAGGTCTACGACTGTTAGATAGTCTCTGACGGTATTCCTGTTTCATCCCGTTAAGCGGGTGAAGGGATGATTGCTTCGGTGAAGATTTACCGAGCAGTTGAGTAAGAGCGGCGCTGGGGCTCCGGTGGTGCAGTGCGATAAGGCGCTCCCCCGGAAAGGGAATATACTGGTTCAATCTCGCCCGGAGCCAAGCGTTTTGCGATCAACTCAGCACCTTGTGTAAACATACCATAACGTGCACTGCGACGTTGAACTGCAGTTACGGTAATAATAATAATAATAATAATAATAATAATAATAATAATAATAATTTTTCTCTTTGTTTCTCAAGTTTCCACATTAAATCGAACGTACCGCGGTCCACTGCAATCGAAGTGGCAAAGGATTGGCAGAAAACGAATCATAGAAAGACCTATACGGCCCTCAAACTTGTATGCGCTACGTCCCACCCGCCCACTTTCTTATTGGCAGTTGAGAGAGTGGGCGGGGCGGGCATAGCACAGCCGAAGTTGAGGGCCGTGTAGTGCTACTATGGCTAGTTTTTGAGCGTTTTTCTCCATTATTGTTGCATCATTGAACCCTGTTACATTCTTTTTCTCCGGTGAAAACTCGAAGACACCTTCAAGGGCAGCATAAACGCTCGTAAACGTGGTTGAGATAACTATGGAAGTCGAATGGTATGACCCAGAACACAACGCCTACGCTTTTAGAAGCGTCAAAAGCGACCCACAATGACGCTACACGAGTGAGGAGGTGGTCCTGCTCTGTATTTCTCCGCCCCCTGTATTTGCGTCTTCCCCCGAAACAGAGATGGTGGGCCATTCCCACCGTCGGCGACGTTTGTGGGGTGTGACAAAGGTAGAATAGGTAAACCACATACATCGAGGAATCCAAACCTTATCAATCACCAGTGGCCCAGCACTCCTGTTTCGGAGGAGGGCACAATAGCAGGGGGCGGAGAAGTACAGAGGCGGGGCCAAATTTTCACACTTGTGGCGTCCTTGTGGATCGTTTTCGACGCTAAAATGCGTACGCGTTGTGTTCTGAGCCATACCATTCTATCTCCATAGTTATCTCAATCACGTTTAAGAGCGTGTATGCTGCCTTTAAAGGAAACAGATTACAGGAATGATCAAGTGAAGGAAGCGCTGATAAGTGAGCTGATGGCTTCATTGCACTGATAGGTATCATTCTTCTAGCGGTCAATTCCTCCACGCTCAAAAATCAACGTAAACAGGAGAGGGCCCATTTTTGCTCAAAAAAAAGCGTCTTTCTTGTCCTTTTTAAAGGCAGTGTTCACGATGAATATCGCACTCGAGTTCGACCCAAAAATGAGATTTTTTGGTCGTGAGGTAACTAATAGTGAAGAAACAGGGAAGAAAAACGTTCAAAATAAGTCAAAATAACGGTTTCTAAATTCAGGGCGTGGGCGAGAATCATGGGCCCTGCTGATTTCGGCAAGCGCGCGCTAATCCCGAAATCTGCGCGAATCGATAATGCTAACTGCGGCGGAGTTGCTTGGCAATTTGCCATTGAAGCGTGTGCGGCGCCACAAGCTCGTCCGATTGGGGGCGGACCGGGATAGGTAGGCGCACCGGGAGAGCTTTCAAAGCCGTTTGTATTTATTTCTGGCCAGTTTTCTTTTCTTTCTTCGACCCTATCCTCTACAGCACCTGCCAACTTAGTGTTTCACACCGAGACCTCTAGAACGAGATTTATAGTGAACACTGCCTTTAAGCATGCCTTGCTATATAGGGCACCAGACCTTACGTATACCGTGGAGATGTCGGAGGTGAAATTTATCGTGAACACTGCCTTTAAAGGCAGTGGTCATGATGAAAAACGTTATAGAAAAAACTATAAAAATCAGCTTAGATATAAAACAGCTCAAAAACTATGAAGGTAGCGCGGCGAAAAACGGGGTAGAATTAGAGTTATTAAGACCCTGAATTTCCAGTTCGTGCACATGTGCACAGAAAGATCACAGTTTCATGCCGAGCATTCAAAAATCATCGACATTCAGAGGAAGAAATAAATGCAAATTTACCTAATAAAAACAGTTGAACAATGAAAGCAAGCACTTCAGTCAATGTTTTTGACTAGATGTGTACATAAATCCGAAGCTGCATTGATTGAAATTCAATTTCAAGCCAGTTTATGTTCTTGATATAAGAGGTCATCGATGCCGATGATATGGAGTGAGCTCGTCCACCGTCAAAAGACAAGAAAGTTCAGGCTTCAAATTTTGCCCAGAACAATGGTTTTTTCATGATTTTTCTTATAGGTCCTACTACTCAAGACCCAGAAAAGGGTTTAGAGAGACAAAGACGACAAGTATATTTGATCGCGACCACTGCATTCAAGGTCCTAGTGAGGAGAGTTATCCAAGAGTATAATGTTTCATAGCGTCTAAGTTTGAACACAAAAAATTGGGGAAATTTTTAGTGCGCCACACAGGGCAAACATATAGCATGTGGCTGCGCAACTCTATGTGCTGTACATATAACAATATGAAAATCATATTTTGGAATTTTCCTTTCAATTGTTTTTTCAATTTTTCTACAATGCCCTATAGTTTCGGATGGCTCAGCTCAAAACATGTCAAAATGGAGTTTCAAATTTAAAGGCATCGTTCGCGCTGGAAATCAATTTTGATTTTTCAGGCTCAATTTCATGACTGAGCCCGGTAGACCACACTGGTAAACTTTGGCGTGTCAAAAACGTTGGCCAATGAGGCTGGAAGGCGTCAAAGATAAAGATCCGCCACCAATTCTCACCAGTCATCTAGCACTTTTTCATAGAATGTTGGTGCGACCGTAAGACAACATGAAATATAGTTACGGTACGAACTCCATATGCAGAAAAACTCCGAAAATGACAGTGACGAGGTCTCCAAAAGCAGAAAAGCTTCAAAAAGGATTTTGGCGCGAAATTCAAATTCGTATTTACAATGTGTTCCGATTGACTTTTCTTCACAAATGAAGGTTTTTCATGGGCCCCTTCGACATTTTCGTTCACTAGAGAGGCCAAACTACACAAAAACATCTTAAAATAATATACGATTTTCTGCGCGTACGATGCCTTTAATAAGACAATTTTTTTTGGGGGGGGGGAGTGTTGAATGAAGACGCTAAAAATCCGATAACTCCTCCACGCACGCCTTCTGACCCAAATACTACGACCGGAGTGTACGTATGTTTCAGCTGTGGCGCGTGCTGTTGTTTGTTGCTTGAAGAGAAAAACAGTATATGTTGAATTCATTTAGGCTCTCATACATGCACAGATGTATCGTTGCAGCGGATCGACGCCATGGGCAAATATGTTCGTGCATTCCAGGCAAGCTAATACCATTAGTTAGAGAAAGGCGTTCAATGTGTATTGGAGTAATTGTTTCTTGTTTTCCTCCATTTACGTCGTCTGCTGGGTAGGCCTATGTTTTTCGATTCTCCTATTCTCGGCACACTTGCTCAGTAATTTTCTCAGAATTCTAATGTCATAGACGTGGGGGGAAACTTGACACCGAAGCTCACAGAGCAATTGCAGAGGATCGGAACTAGGAGTTATTGTGTCGACTGCGTCGGTTCTCATGGAGATAATGTTATAGGCTTGCTCAGAATTCTTTAATTTTTGCTTTCTGCCTTACCACATTGCCTGCTACGCCTGCGAGACAAGCTTGCCCCATACCTTTGAGCCACCAAAATCTTCACATGTGATTTTTTCTCAAACGCTTCATGTCCCTATTCATGTTAGATGCAGTATTCAAGATAAAAACGATCCCAGAATTTTTACGGGATATCGAGTGTACCAGGGTCCACTACAACAATAATTGCTAAAGAACGGTTGAAAACGAGCCATAGCCGCACCTTCACATTCCTCAAACTTGGCTCTGCTATGCCGGCCCCGCCCACCCACTCAGCCCCCAACAATGAAATGGGCGGGCGGGGATAGCGCATATAAGGTTGTGCGCCGTAAAAGGCTATATAAGGCTCGTTTTTAGGCGTCCTTTTGTCACTATTGTTGCAGTAAACCCCGGGACGTTCTATTTCCGGTGCAAACTCGGAGACTATATAGTGAACACTGCCTTTGACGCAGACGGCTGTTATCGGCCGAGGTTAATGCTTGAGGTTCATGGCAGGTTGGGTCAGGCAGCCCAATGGACAGAGTGAGTCCGTTGTTGAGATCCTCTCTCCACCCGTAGCTGAGGCTCGCAACTCCATCCGTAACAGAGGTCGCTCTGGATCCATCATTGGCCCGGTTCGTTTGGCTAGAGGCTCAAAAGCTCGTCAAAATCGCAATTGATCAATTAACACTTACCCAGAAATTTGTGATAAAGTTACAGCGAATTAACGACTTTAAACATGTGACCTGCGACTTATTTTCGTAACAATAAGTTACAAGTACTGACGTGTAACTTGAATGTGTTATTTTATCGCACATGTAACTTATCTCGGGGCGGGCTGTTTCTTAGGGAGGTACACGACGCACTATCGAGGCAGGACTGAGATGTCAGTAGCGTCTTCGGTGAAATTACCCAAATTTGAGGTACTTCAGCCCGCACACCGACTGGAGGACCCGCCTAGCCTCTGGCGGCCTCCGGCGTGCTCGGGAGCATGCTGCGCGTCGCGCCGACCGCGTCGTGTGTGCGCGTCAGGTAACATGTAGCAACGGGGCAAGTTACTTGCAGTGTTGTGTAATATTAGAGCAAGTTAAATGTTACTTTGATCGAAAATCTTGTTAAGTTACACGTAGCATCTCTTTAGGTTAATTGTGAACTCAAAGTAAGTTGCGTGATGCCATCACGGAACTTGCGTTGAAGTCTCAGGTTACTTGTTCAGAGATTCCTAAGTTAGAGACCGCGCGTTCCACGACCAGTCCCCGTAACGGACCGTCGCGCTTCACCGCCAATCGATTCAATGACTTTTTAGACTGAGTTTTCGTTGTTAATGAGTATGCCAAGAGGAGATAAATGGCGCCTAATTTCTGCATATCAGTTATTCAAGTTGTTGGAAGTATGGATAATTCTGCAAAATAATGGAGAAATCCGTTTATTTCGAAGTAAAACGAAAAAATCGAGTCTAGGGCGTGTATGCGTACTGTGGACACGAGGTCCCAGGGGCAAAACAGCCGTGAGTGCGCAGTGTGGACCCGCAGTCTCCTTAGAGTTAACAAAGAACTGGCTCCTCCTGGCCTCACTATTGGAGTTGCCCTGAGGGACCGTTATTCAGCGGTTTGGTGAAAGACCTAATAGTAAGTAGAAAGTGACAGGAAAGTCGCCCGAGTAGAGTGAGGATTAGAAACCCTCTCACTTCTAATGAGCTTTTCAGTCTTTGTTTCACTTCTACATGTCGGCAAAAAGTGTGTCTACTCAATGGCTGTAGGAAACTACCTCGCCTGGATTTAAAAACATGTTGTTTTCGAAATGTTTCACCTCACCATGTATTCCCCCTTTGCCTTGATCCCGAGTGGGCGAAAAATGATTATTTTGCATGAGATAAACTCGAATTTTTTGAAACGCTTCTCACACAGTTGCTGATTGCCTAGACCTGCTTGCCAACCGCTGGCTACCTAAATGCTCGTCAAGTTTGACATGTTTGAAACAGCGAAAATGATTTTTACGGCCTTCCAGTGTCACAGACATTGCGCTAAGCAGCCGTAAATCAGCGGTTTGGTAGAATGGAGTAATTAAAAAATGGAAAAATGTAAAGTATTTGTGTGAAAAAGACGATTTGAAAAAAATTCCGAAAAAAAAGGAAAATTGGGGGAAGGGGACGTCTTTCCGATGGGATTTCGAGCCGTTTTTCGCTTCACTTTTGAAAGGCCGCATTTAGGCAGAAGGTGCACATACTAGATGGTAATCAGAGAATTTCCCTGATTCTCCGCTATGAAAATAGGAGTGGGAAGAAATCGAGGAAAAAATTCCAGGTGAAGCAGTACCAGAAGTTACACCTTCTGCCGTGAGCGGCCTTCCGAAAATCCAAGCAAGTGCTGGAAACTCTATTTGGATGTAATGGCCTTCAAGCAGCATTTTTTTTCAACTGGCAATTTTTCGACTTCCATCCCTACATGAGAGGCTATCCACTTTCTTACCCCCACTGCGGGTCTTTAGTACTTGGGGAGGGGCAATGACCCTGGAAAGCCCGGGAAAATTATTTTTTGCTATGTGAACAGTGACATCTTTAATAAGCTTTCAGGTCATTAGCGGTCGACAAATAGGTCTGCTCGACTAGCGATTGTGTCCACAAGTATTATCTGGTGAAATCGAATTAAAATTTGATAAGAATAAAGTAAAAGAAGTTAGCTATGTAAACCCCTTCTATTCTGAAGCTAGAGTGCGACCACCCGTTTTAGAAAATTTCCAGCGTCGCTTGGCCAAGCGTAGGAGATGGGGAGATTTATGTTCTTGATTAAGCTAACATACTCCGCTTCTCAGACAATGGTGGGGGAGTTCCCGAGAATGAAGATGAAATTTCCCTCGATACAAGCGGGAAACTCCATCGAATCGGGGGGAGGCAGAGGGCACCTCCCGACAGTAGGTCATTCCTTGTTCTTCCGAATGCCGGTGTTCCCCATGCTGTCGCAACCCAACACCCATTGTTCATTGACTGAATAAAAATTAGTTCGTCTAAACTAGCTGTTTTTAACATTTTTGACCGGAATCAGATCTCCAGCGACGAGTGACGCGACGTGGTTCTTACCTTCAATATCGACTGAAAATGGATATACCCGTTAAGCACTATCGCCGTCGGTAGTCTCGGCAAGTTTGAACCTTCCTGTTTTTAGGTAGCTGGATGAGGGCTAAAAATCAGTACCCTTGACTATAGTTTTTAGAGAAGCCTAGTAACTTACATTAAACGCGGACAGAGATACCTTACGCAGTCCTTGAGTGGTAGATCTGCGTTCACAAATTGCGAAGTGCGAAACCACCTCGACATTGACCAATTCGCACCACAGTACTACACGCTGCGGCTTTGTTTTCGCGTTCCTGATACTTGGGAGGGGGGGGCAGGCAACAACCGTCAAGAGAACTCCCCGTGTTCTCTCCTCCACCCCTCCGAATCAACCGTTCCGAGCGTCTTTCGTTGCCATCATTTCGAGAGAGTAACGACCGATTCAAGTCTGTTCTCCTCGGGAACTTGCCAACCAATGTCTAAAAATGCTCCTGGATATGAGTACCACCAGTTTTATCCTTTGGATAGAATCGCCTTCGCATTCACAGTACTTTACACAGTACTGGTTTCAATATTCATAGTTATAATGTGATGGTATTTTCGCTAATATCAAGTAAAGACCGTACCATTGGAAATCGGGTCCGATTCGTTTCTTCATAAATGTCCATCCGTGATACTTATGTTGCACACGCGATTGCCTAATCTTTTGCGGGACTTCGGGCCTTATTTCCCGAATTCTGACAGTTTTGTTGTTTCAGACTTTGCTAGGTCCTTGTGTTCTTATGTGCCCAGCTCGTGGAGATGACGCTCATGCGAGCCAGGATTCAGTGTTCTCGGGGGATTTTACAGGCACCACAAATCCAGCGGGAAAGGTTTGGGTAGAGCTGCAGCGTGACGTGCGCCAATCGAGCGCGACCTGTGTATTTTAAGCTGACAGCAGCTCTGTCGATTACTTTTCCCTGTCCCTTCTTTTGCCAACCCTCAGGAGACTTGAGTCGCAAGTCATTCTTGCCTTTTGACTGATGAAAATTTACTCAATGCGTGGGGCAAGCCGCCCCGAATATGAATTGGAGCCGCCCTAAAGTTCCGCCCTATAATTCAATCTCCCGATCTCAAAGCCATTGCTGATGTCCGGACAACTGTCGTCGCTGTTCGGGCTAAATGGAGGAGCCTGGGCAGAAACAGCAGTGGCTCGAAGATTGGGAGGACAAGCCAAACTGTCAGGCGGCTCCGATTTCTGCTTGGCACGGCAGGAGCCTAGTGGTGAGTATCCCATCCAAGCTGGATAATTCAGTAGTTCACATACAAAGTCCAACCTGCTTAAACTGGAAAACAGAAGACCGTAAATGGAGAAGAATAAAAGAAGAATTCGTTGGTCTCTAGCTATCAGTCGTTACTCGTTGAACTCGAGTCATTAAAAATCTAGCCTTGGATAGCGGGCACTCTCGCAGTCAAAAAAAAGAAACAAACGATGATACTACTCGGAAACCTCATCCTATAGCTGCGTACAACTTTTCTTCGACGGCAGCGCTCTGGAAAGTTTGCTAGTTTTTTTCAAAACGTTAGCTTTGGGTCCTTCTATGAAAAGTAAGAAGGGAAGTACGACAAAAAAACGGCCAGAAAGCGGGTGAAACTATCGTGGACAAGTCAACCATTGGGCCACCCCGCCCACGTTCTATGACAGTTGTCCTGCGTTCGTTTTACAGTAGGAAGAGGCACCGAAGTTTCGAAAATTCTCTGTCACAAAAGATTCTAACATCCCAGCATGTACATTGGCCCCTCTTATTTTTCAAGAATTGTTTGTACAGGGAACAGAAAACAAAGCCATTTACCTGAAAATTTTGAAGCGCGAAACCATTTCCCCGACGTCAGGTTCGATGCCTTGTCCGCAGTCTCCCGTAACACACAAACAGGCATGTTTAATTTTTTCAGACATTTCTTCAGATAGTTTTGTTTCGTTATTTTAGTGTTCTTAGGGGACTTTTCCCTATTAAAGACAGTGGTCGCGATGAAAAACGATATTGGAAAAACAGAAAAATCAGCTCAGATCGAAAACAGCTGAAAAACTATGAAGGCAACGTGCTGAGAAATGGGTTGGAATTGGTGCTTCTAGGGCCCCAAGATGCCAGCTCGTGCACACGTGCACAGCGCCGCTCAAAAAGACAGCAGTCTTTTGCCGAGCAGTCAAAAATCATCAACATTCAGTGGGAGGAATTAATGCAAATTTACCTAATAAAAACCATTGAACAATTAAAGCAAGCACCTGAGTCAATGTTTTTGACTAGATGAATGATGTTCATCGAATGAAATTCAATTTTAAGCCTGCTGATGTTTTTGATATGTTTTTGATATTAGAGATCATTGTTGCCGATGATGTAGAGTGGAAGAGACCGCAATCGAAAGACAAGAAATTTCAGGCTTCGAATTTGGTCCGAGACAGCGTTTTTTTTTTCGCGATTCTTTCTTATAGGTTCTACTACTCTAAATCCAGAAAAGGGTTTAGAGAGAAAAAGAAGACTAGCATATTTGATCACGACCACTGCCTTTTATCTCTTCTCAATGGGATCGCCGATTAAACTCTATGTAGAAGATTCACCTCTATGACCCTCTAACTCTCCTGATTTTGAGAAGGGAGGGAAACCCCGGGTTGGTGCGAAATTTTCAGTGGGTGAAAGGACAGGCGTGGACCAGTTCTCCGGCAACGGAAGGCTATGGATAGCATGTAGTATTTACCTACATATCTCGAAGAAACCAAAATCAAATTATGCACCAATACTGATTTTGGTGACTACTGATTGGCGAAAAAACCTCTGGATTGCTTACCAATTTTTTTCATTTCGTTGGTCGTGAGTCGCTCGACGTATTAACAGAAAGGAAAGCTCGTTAGTCATAAAACTCGTCTACTATGACGGCACACCCGGTGAGGATGCGGACCAGGGGTAGGCGGAATTTTCTGTTTTCTGCCCATTTTCGGCCATTTTTTTGTTTTTTCTGTTTTTTTTTTGTGAAAATAGGAGAAATCGGGCAAAAACAGAAAAAAATCATGGATCGCAACTTGTTGCAAATTCACTCCATAGACAAGGGGCCGGACTCATATACGGTAACCCCATACGTACCGTGAAGGTAGACAGTTTGGAGAAGCTCACCCGCATTCTCTGCAGTTCCTTAGGGTTAAACTCGTCTATCTCGCTATGGTGGTTACCCGAGCTGTGGTGGTGTAGTGGCAGGATGCGCTGCTGCTCGCTCGACACGGCAGGGCTCGATCCTTGCCAGGGTCAAGCAGATCTACTATCTCTACGGAGTCCTCGAATTGGTACTAGATCCATCTAAGGAGATGAAGGATCCGACTGGGATCTCGGCTGACCCCGCATGCCACTGTATAGCCCTGAAAGGTATCCAAGTCTCTATGACATAGACGTCGAATGTGTTGCGTATTTCAATAGAGATTGGAGAAGCCGAGTCTTATTCTTTATTTTATGAAGCTAACCGTTACCTAAGGATTTACCATACCACCTCAGAAGGTAAGATATCCAGTCAAGTGACGCGAAACCTCCAATTTTATTGTATAATAACAATAATGAGCTTCAATAGGACTTAGCGCCAGCTAATGATACCCGCTTCGGCGCGGCGTTGGAGTATAAATAATTTTTGAACGTGGGTAGACGCTGACAACTTTCCAGTGTCACCGCTAAAGTGGTTTGGTGTGAAGGTTTGGCCCGACTGTGCCATTCACGCAATTTCTACTCTGGTGTTCTAACTCATTCCAGCTCAGGATGATGCTGAATTTGAATAAGATGAAGTCCAATGAAAAGAATGGTGGGGCGGTTGAAGCTGTTACAGAGTTACGAGCGAACATGCCATGGTGGAGCGAGCGGCGCGCTGGGACATTATACTAATACGGCGCGCACGCGCGAAAAGCGCGTGACTCTAGGGCATTGAGAAGTAGTACAGTATTCAACCCTGCAAAAATCTCGAAATTATCGTCAAAAAATGTGCACATGTTCCTTTTCCACTTAATGAGCTTCTGATTAAGTAATCGGGTGTTATTGTCACAGGAAAAAGGAGGTTTGAGGGAAAATCTTCACTTACAATATGCCTCTCTCGGGTGTCTACATTCCTTCATCTGGTCAACTGTTGGCCTTCGAATATTGTGCAGAGGAACCATTTATCACGGAAAATGTGTAAAAAGTTTATTGCTGTATAAATCTCAAATACTGTACGCTGAACACTGTTTATTGACTTTTGAAAAATTTGCTGTTTGTTTTCTGAATTCTGCCCATTTTTTGAGATTTTTTTCTGTTTTCTGTCGAATTGAATTTTCTGTTTTCTGTTTCCAAAAAAAAAATTTTCCGCACATCCCTGATGCGGACCGCGTCAGGGGAAGCCAATCGATCAGGTCAAGTGATTCATGTCTTATAGTAAAGTGATCTTTGTCATGTATTGGAAAGGAGTGAATAGTTAACAGTATTAATCCTTAATTGGAAAAATGCCCTTCTGCCTCGTATCATTTATAATTATCAATAATTTCTTATTTGAAATTTATTCTATCAATATGTTTTATTTATACTACAGCCACTTTGTTTGAAGTGTAATTTGTGAACATCGTAAACTATTGTTGAGATATGAATTGTCTCGGCTCTAACTTCAGACAATTCATGTCTTTAGCTACTACGAGCATCTTCAGCGAAGAAGGTAGTCAGTAGTTAAATTATTTGGAAAGTCAAACACTTTTAAAGCATTTATAAAAAATATGTATTTGATACTTGTGGTATAAAATACTCTTTCAATGTATATTTCTTTTTGCTGAGACTTTTATTTTATTTTTAATTTATATTTTTATTATTTGTTTATTACTCCTTTCAATTTACTCTCTATAATTACAATTTTATTTACACTTGTTTCTATTCATTTAGTTATTTCTATATTCATTTATTCAATTATTCAGCTATATTTTACAATGACCTTTAACTGCGTTATACGTGAAATAAATAACTCCCTCTCCCTAAGTGTAATGCATGAGAGAAATTTCGCACCTCCACTGCGCTGAATATTATAAAAGCAGAATTCTTAAATGAACCGATGACGTCCAGAAAGTCGGCTAGAATTCGGCCCATTCATCAAAGGACTTTTTCTCATATATTCAGCGCAGTTAAGGTGCGAAGCTTTCACATGTCAGATAGAAAGTTAATCCCCATTGAGCAGGAAAATAAGGTTAAAACGTTCTGCTGACAATGCCTTCAGGCGACACTGGCATCCACAATGAAGAGCGGGTATAGCTTGTGCTTCACCATTGTGTGGGATAGATCTTCATAGGGTTTATGCACAGTTTGTGGTCAGTGTTTATACGTTTTCTATAGTACTGTTCGACACCCCTACTGTTCCGAACTACACGTTCCGCCGTAATTTGCCTAGCTATTTTCTTCGTCACAGATGTGTTCACGATAATTATCGTCGCGGCAATTTCCTCTTAAACCTTTTCGTGAAGTCCTGCGTATTACTAAGCTTTAGTAGTCCGAGTACCCGAGTTCTTCCGTTATTAGAACACCCTACTGTTTCGTAAATGTGGATCCATTTATGTGTGTGGAGAGGGGGGACGAGGACAGTCACTCGAGTTGTTTTCCCGGCACATCTTTGTCTTTGAGAGTATGTGTGTTCGCAGTTATGCGTATTCACTTCAGCGCGTTGGCGACGTTTTCAGCACTAATTGTGTTGTGCAGATCCCCCTCCCTCCTTCTGTGCCATCCCTTCCCCCGTTGATCGCCGTCGGCTATTTGTTTTCACCTCTGGCAACGAATTTGTGAGTAGGATATTGAAAATAGAGAGCATTAGTAACTTCACGACAATCATCATCGCATCGGGCGTCATCCATACGTACCATGTGGCTGAGCACTTTGATTTTTGCTAATTCCACTCTTAAGAGAGTTCGGCTGAAGGCTCGGAATAATTTCTTGTCTGTGCTGATTCCTCGTTGTTTCCAGAGGGCGCGTGGCTTATTCTTCACGTGAGATGTTGTTTTTGTATCATCGCATTCGGTCATAACTTTTGAATGTTTACGAGGCTTGGGCGCGCACCATCAGTAAGTACTAGCGCCAAATTGTGATATTCGCGGCGTTCTACTGCTATTCTAGTCGTATTCTGCTGCTGTTCTCGCACTGTTTTACTGCTGACCTCGTGGTGTTCTACTTCTATTCTTGCGATGTCCTACAACTATTCTCGCGGTGTTCTACTGTACTTTGCAACTAAAGCTAAGGCTGAAATCAGTACAGATCGCGAGTAGCGGTACGCACCCACCTTCTGCCTTGCGCGTCGCATTCATCCAACAAGGAAGGTGTTTTCAGTTGTAAAAGCTTCTGCGAAAACGACCAGTTTTGTTAGTATCTCTTGTGGCTCAATAGTAAAACTGTGCAGTATCCCGCCTCGAGCTGCAGGTTACAAGAAGTTACAAATTTGAAAAGAAATCGTAGGTAGGTATTATTTCAAATCTGACATCGGAACAATCCATTGTACGGGCTACAGGCTACTTGGCCAACCTACCAGTCCCATGAAGGAGGACCAGAGGCCGGATTCATGATTGCGTTAACCTCTGGCTTGTCAATTTGGGTTAGGCTGAGCGCTTGCACAAGTGCGCTAATCCTGGCTCTTAACCCTACCCGAATACCCAAACCCAGCGTTTATGCAATGATGAATCTGGCCTCAGTATACCCATGCTTCAAAATTCTGGTAGTTTTCTTATGTGTCACGGCTGACACGGCCAATTCCGGCTTCGTTAGCTCTTACGAAGAAATCAGTCCATGAGGGTACAAACTTTCTCTCAAATGTCGTCCCTCAAAGCGGTTACTGACCTAGTAACATTAAAGGCAGTGGTCACGATGAAAAACGTTATCGAAAAAAAAACTACAAAAATCAGCTTAGATCGAAAAAAACTGAAAACTTTCCAAGGTAGCGCGGTGAAAAACGGTCTAGAACTAGAGTTTTTAGGGCACAAAGAAGCCAGTTCGTGCACACGTGCACAGCGTCGTCCAAAAAGATCGCAGTCTCATGCCGAGTAGTCAAAAATCATCGACATTCAGAGGAAGAAATAAACGCAAATATACCTAATGAAACAGTTGAACAATGAAAGCAAGCTTTTCAGTCAGTTTTGACTAGATGAGTACATAAATACTGAGCAGGTCAGTCCGAAGGCTATTGTTCATTGACCGAAATTCAATAAAAAGCCATATGTTCTTGGTATTAGAGATTATTGATGCCGATAATGTGGAGTGAGCTCGTCCACCATCAAAAGACAAGAAAGTTCAGGCTTCAAATTTGGTTCGAAACAGGGGTTTTTTCGCGATTTTTCCTCTTAGGTCCTACTACTCTAAACCCAGAAAAGGGTTTGGAGAGGTAAAGAAGACAAACATATCTTATCGCGACCACTGCCTTTGAACTGCGTAAATGAGACGGCACTCCTTGTGTTCATTACCTTTGTGTGTCTGACTCTTTTTTCGATTTATGTTCAGTACTCGTCCTTGTTTGTGTTTGGACTATCCAACATGTAACTTCATGACTGAATGTTTCTTTTTTTTTTCGGCGCGTTCATGCGTGCGCAACTAATAAATAAATAAGTAAATAAATTGATAAATAAATTGATTTAAACCCATTCGAACCACTTGCTATATACTATATAAGGTCCAAGGGGCTGGCAGACCTTACTTGTCAATCCATATTCGTTACCACTGCTGGACCGCGGAGTATCGCATGGGGTTTTCTATTTTGTGGTTTTCCAAATTATGTTTAGCCTTCATACTTGTTTTAGAATGCGCGTCATTTGGAAATGGATAAACCAATAAATAAATGAATAAATAAATAGATAGGCTTTTGCAAAGAGTGGGATATCAGACAAACATGATCAGAGAACGCCGTTGCCCTAAACTTTGGCTTCCTTTCCCATTTAATGGTGAACAACTTTCTAAGGATGTGCACTTGATCCTGATCAAGACTACCTAGAAAATTAATGTCACCTACACTTTTTATTCGTTACAGCAGCAGAAAAAGGCCTCTGAAAAGAATTCTATAGTGAATAATCGTACTTATACCCTGACATTGGGAGTTCTTGAAGGGTCTACTAACTTCATAAGCTAGACAAGGTACAGTGTCGCAGCTAGCATTTGGGAAAAGGGGCAAATTGGGCAAAGTTGGCAATAAAAGCGTGTTTTGCCTATAACTTGCATTCAAGTGCTCCAATCAGAACTTTGAAAACACAATCCACTTTAGCGCGATCTATTGGTTTCGCAGCTTTGCCCATAAAAGGGTTTCCTCGTGAAGTTTCCTAGAGTTTTTCGGTAAGATTGGAACTGATAAGTAGCGATAAGAGGATGGTTTTTTTTCAAAGTTTAGCTTGGAACAGTCTAAGGCAAGTTTTAGGCTAAAGACTTTTTGTTGGCGACTTTGGACATTTCGCCCCTTTTTTCCGTCGTTAGCAGCGGTATTGTTTGTCCATGTCATTTGTAGTCGAAAACTTGGGCCGAGTCTTTCATCCCAAAGAGTTGTGAGCTCAAAACGCTTGCTTACGCACACGGCTTTATATGTGTTACAGAAATTTGATATTTCAGAACAAGGTATGCCCCTCGTGGGTAAAGAAAAAGGGCTGCTGAGAAATGGATATCCGGTGAGAATACATGTTGTTGCACCGTAATTACAAGTCTCTCTGAAGCTCATATTTTTCGTTGCACTTCTTGTTTCCCACGGGGAAATTGTCAGTGGCGTCACGCTCTTCCTCGGGATGCCACAAAATCGGTACCTTTAAAAACAGTGGTTATCCGTAAACTGCCGACCCTATAGCACGAATTTATGGCTTTTGTGAATTTTCCTTTTTTGTAAAAATTCTTTAATCTTTGTTTCTATGGGCTGTCATACAGCGTTCTGCTGCTCTTTGCCAATCCCACTGCCTCATCAAAGTCTCATTAGCGCACAACGGTCTTCCCTGCACTTGCCCGAACAAGGCATCTCTTGTACTTCAACACCGATTCAACTAGTTGAAAAGAAGTTCAAGGTATGTGAAAATCTGTTGCGGACAGAAAACTCTATAGAACTCATGTGTCAAAATATTCCAGTCTCATCTTTTGTTTCCTAATATTGATTATTTCAAGATCTTTTTTGTGTATTGAATCGGCTAACGTCGCCCTCAAATCCACAATGTAAAATGAGAAACAAAGAGTTAACAGTCTATGCCATTGAATTAGGAAGCCGGCCGCCATCCCTCATTGAATTATCGTAAACTTTTAAGGCAGTGTTAACGATAGAAAATCACATCCTAGTTTTAAATGCTTTGGCGTAGGCAGGTTCACGATGTAGCGGATAATAGTTAAAAGTTCCCACAAACCACTCAAACTTTGGGAAAAAAAACTTTTTAGAAAACCTCCAAAATATTTACACATGTATTTACTGTTTGGTGTGTTGCGCACATTGCGGTATTTTGACAATCGAAACGCTGGAATTGTTTCTGCGCTCCAAATCTCTTAGGTAAACGTTTTTGTTTCTGCCTTTTCTACAGAAGCTTTGAAAAAATTGTGATGATTTCAATGCACAAGCTTGATGTCAGAAACTTTCGAGATTAAGAGTCTTAGAAATTTTGAAAATGTTCCTTTAGTTGGACAACTCCTATCAGACGTGGGTGGGTGATCCAATGAGTCGGCTGCTTCATGAGATTTTCACCCACTACCTGGCCGTTTTTCGTTTTTCTTCCGTTGTTAGTCTTCCTAGAGGGACTCTAGTTTGCGTCTCTTATCGAAAAAACCTGAAACTTTCTACTGTGAATACTTCTTTCAAAGGCGAGGTTCGGGCAGCATCTCGATTTATATCGTCGATCACTGGATGAGGGGGAGCCGCGACACTGCTTGGAGAGAAAAATTGCTCGCGGGAAAACGAAGAGAGATCGATGGAAGGTTTTCGCGCCCGATTGCTGAGCGCACTTTCTACTTGATAGACCCTCAAGATAGATTTTCCGCTGAATCGGAGCATATGCCACAGGGATGTAGTCCCAGGTGTGTATACAAGTCTGTTGGTACCTGCTCGTTGGTGCCCCTGCTTCTACTGAACCCAGCAGACGTTTGAGGTACACAGGAACGTTCGAGCGATATAGCGTGCACAACTATATCGCGAAAGTATCCCGCACATTGCATAAAGGTGTCGCCGTCCGGCACACTAAGGCCTCTGGTCCATAACACCTTAGAATCCGTACCTAGGAGTCATGGAGTCTTTGGCCACAAGCCACAATTTCGCCACCCTGAACGGTCGATCGCTGTCGAGTGATATCCAAAAACTGCGCTATCCAGACTTCTGAGCTATTTCCATGCACCGTTTGCTGCTTTGCAGGAAACCCGCCTCAAGGATATGACCCGTCATCAGCGTCGGGAGTACACCATCTACTGCGGTAACGCTGACGATAGGAGAGTGGGAGGCTGTGCAATAGCTGTAAGGAAGGATTTCAATGGTATGGTCAAGGAGTTCGGCTCAACGTCGTGTCGGAATGCATTCGTACGACTGCGGGATCACAGAGGATTCAATCTGTGGATAGTGAGTGCTCATGCGCCCACTGAAACCGCCGAAGACAATTCGAAGGATGCGTTTTATGAGGAACTCAATACGTTGCTGGCCAGAATACCTTGTCAACATGCTGTTGTCGTGGGGATTGACGCAAATGCGAAGATGGGACTTGATCAGGAATCCGAAGTACTCGGTAAATGGTTCTACCCAGTGGAGCAAACATCGGACAATGGCTACCGCCTTGTCGACTTTGTGAACGCAGTGGTCTGATTATTGCATCGACATTCAAGAGGAATCATCGCCGCCATCAGCTTACGTGGCAGGGACCAACCCGGCTATCTCCAGAAGAGCAGCGGAAGCGGAAGATGACAACTTTGAAACTACAGCTTGACTATG
The DNA here is from genome assembly GCA_029168955.1 of Aplectana chamaeleonis. NCBI lineage: Eukaryota > Metazoa > Nematoda > Chromadorea > Rhabditida > Cosmocercidae > Aplectana > Aplectana chamaeleonis. The sequence continues at coordinate 156,135 of JAPDOI010001432.1, forward strand.
TCCTGACGAGGAATATTCCAGTATCGGACATTCGAAGATCTAGAGCTGTGTGATGTCGCATTCGATTCGGATCACCGTCCTGTTCTGTTGAACTTCACTGCGAGGATTCATAAGAGGAAGCGAGGGGCTCAGCCTCTCCAGAGGATTGACATGACAAGTCTCAGAGATGAAGAGTGCAGAAGGAATTTCCGACAACGCGTTTCTATTCACATCGGAGTACGGACTAAGAAGAAACTTTGCGACGCGGATTCTTTTTGTCAAATGCATCCAGGACGCTTCGAAAGAGGCACTCCTGGTTGTACAGCCTAAGAAGAAGTTCGCCTACGTCTCAGAAGAAACAACATCTACCTACAACAGAGTATGTGCTCTCCGAACTGCAGGAAACTTCGTGGAGGAGAAGCGTCTGAGGAGGAAGTTGCGTCGGCAGCTTCAAAGTGACCGCGAACGAGTGGACGTGTAGAGCTAAGGAGTTCGAGAAGGCTTGGGAGGAGAAGAACTGAAGAAAGCCTACACGTTGCTGCGACAGTATAGCGGGAAGATGAAGAGATGTTCTCCTGTCTTGAACACTACCAATGGAGTTGCAGTTGGTGATGCGACGCTGCCAATATGGAAGGATTTACTTCAGTTCACTACTGAATCGTCCAGCGCCATCAGTACCTGAGCTCCCGCATGTTCAGAGAGCACATTACGATGTCAGTGAGGAACCGCCGACTGAGTCTGAAGTTTTGGATTGTGTCCGGAAAATGAAGAATGGAAAGGCAGGTGGAGATGACAACATCACTGCTGAAATGCTGAAAGCTCTTCCTCCGTCTGGGATTCGTGAAATGACCAACACCATCCGTGCCATATGGATGAGCGAAAGGATACCCGATTCGTGGAGACATGCGGTCATCGTACCTCTTCACAAGAAGCTATCCGTCACGGATCCTAAGAACTACGGAGGAATCTCTCTACTTCGTGTCATGTACAAGGTTTTAGAACGTATCATTCTCGAGCGACTTATCAAACATCGTGAAGGAACGACCAGAGATGAGCAAGCCGGTTTTCGACCTGGAAGATCGACCATCGACCAAGTGTTCGTCGTGAGAAGAGTAGTTGAATCGTGGCAGCGGTTTTCGAAGCCATTACAGCTTGCTTTTTTAGACTTTGAAGCCGCGTTCGACTCTCCTCATCGTGATCGATTGCTCAATGCTCTGCGAGCAGATGGAGTCCCGGAAAAGTATGTTCGGTTAATCGAGGACATGAACAAAGGAACAACAGCAGCAGTTCGTACACCTGCCGGATTTACGTCAGCTTTCGAGGTGAAAACAGGAGTAAGGCAAGGAGCCGTTGCAGGACCTTTTCTCTTCAACTTCGCCGTTAATGACATCATGCGTAGAGTTGCAGAACAGTTTCCTGCGGATGTGATCCTAACACCATCAGGACGCTTTGTCGACCTGGAGTACGCCGACGACATTGTGTTATTCGCTGAAAACAACGCAAAACTGCAAAGATTGTGAACCTCGTTTCGAAGTATGCCGCAGCCTATGGACTGTCTTCGTCCCGACAAATGCAAGCAGATGTGGGTCTCTCAGAGGCCTTCAACTGGAGTTTGTGTGGACGGACAACGTATCGAACTGGTGGACGATTTCTGTTATTTGGGCTGTTTGCTGAAGAACGATGGTAGTTATGCAGCGGATATTCGACAACGATGTGCGAAAGCTACGTCTGCATTCAATTCTCCAATCAAGTGTTTGTGGTCTACCACCATCGCGAAGGAAGTCAAGTTGCGCGTCTACCTATCCGCTATTCGCCCTATCATGATGTACGGATCGGAGACGTGGGCAGCACCGAAAACGCAGATGGAAAGGTTGGATTGCACGGAGAGGAAGCTTTTTAGGCGTTTGCTTGGATATTTCTGGCCGCGTGTATGCCATAACGAAGACCTTTACAAGGAAATCGACGCAGTACATCAACGCTTGACACGAGGGAGGTGCCAGCATCTCCTAACGCCATCTCAAGCAGCAATGGAAAGTCGACTTCGACTGCGCGGGCATATACCCGCGACTGCGCGGGCATATACCCTTGAAAATGGAGTTGTCTGGGCATGAGTTGAAATATAGAGGAGCAACATCGTAGAGAAACGCTCGAAGAAAGCTCGCGCAACGGTTTCTAGCGTACGCACAGGTTCAGAGCGCGGACGAGTTTCTGCGTCCTAGTAGTTCCAGCAAGCGCGCTCTAATGGCGAATTGTGCGAGAATCGATTAGACGGTACGTGGCGGAATTGCTTGGCAATTTGCCATCGAAGACGCACGCGGCGCAGAAAGCTCGTCAGAGCGGGGGGCGGGGCGGGCATAGCAGGCGTACCGGGCCTGCGAAACCTCCCTTACGTGGCCGTTTCTCTCTGTTTCTGCCCTGTTTTTACTGCTTTCTCCGGCACTATCTCCTCCAGCATCTGCCAGCATAGTGTTTCCCACCGAAATTTCGAGATTTATCGTGGACACTGCCTTCAAGTTATTCCAGCCATTTCAGTGAACCGCCGTGTCCCAAAGGGGGCCTTCTAAACAGGCAGCAGCGACCGTTTGTCCATATCGTTTATCAAGCCGAATACGCATGAAGTTGGTGCGTCGCTGCATGACAAAACTCGTAGAACACCTGTACTGGCAGCACAGTGGGATGGAACACATGTGGATAAACAGTCGCTGATGCCTGTTTAGGTTTTCTCATCCGAAAGGGCGTCCATGGTCCATGTGTTAGCAATCGTCCACGCATTCTACCGAACTGCCGTGTCAATCGGCACTCTGGTAGTGATTACTATGCTGTGAACACCATAATCCCTCACTTCGAGACTGTTTTCTTCAAATTTAAGAACTCATAGCTTGTGAAACTTTTAGACGGCGTTAATCTAGACCAGACCAATCTCAAACGAATTTCGATGGGATCGAATTTAGACCGGTTCTCGTTTTTAAGTTATTGGTGTACATTTTTGTATTAGCGGAGATATTGTGTATTTTGTAAGTTTTATCAGCACCATATGCTGGAAAATGTTGGACTTTGCCAAGTGTTGCACAGCTGAAAAGGTTTCGTGAACCTAGCCGTCAGTTGTTTCTGCAGGTTTTTGTCGCGCTTGAGTAGTTTACTTAGTTGCCTACCGAATAGTGTAATTAGTAGTAACGAAAACCGAACTGCAATTTTTCCCCTGTCAACCGCGACTTTTCATGCGCACATAAGCCTGTCGAAGAATTAATTAGCATTTTGAGCTGTTTGTGACCTCATCAAACTTCAGTATTAATCGAAGGATTTCGTTCCCAATAGCCGAGTGCGGCTTCGTTATTGAATGTTGGAACGATTCGCACGATATATACTTATTTTGGTTTTGCGGATTTTCTGAGTGATACATAGCTCAAACGAGCCATAGAGAAACAACACATTTGTCGTAGGATTTGCCCACGACGCCGTAACGCGAGTTTGAACATCCGCTCAAATCAACCATACTTTAAAAGACCTTCTGTTCAGTCCACTAGTACAAGGTTTTGTCCTCATGAACACAAGGGCAGAGAATTTCTCGGGAAAGTGCAAAGCAATTTCGACTAGCAGTGCTTGGAGTGAGCAGTTTTTACGTTTCAAAACCCGTAGCATTGTAAGTTCAATCCACTATCCACTAAGCTTTCTTAGAACAATGTTTTCGTATATCAAAAGTTGTTCGAAAGCAAATTAATTGGAATTTATTGATCTGCAGACTTAATTTCGTTTCCCATCAGCAAAAATTTTAGAAAGGAGGCCGTAAACGAACAAAGGCTAGAATAAGAATATAAAGGCGGAAACAGCTTTAGGTGCGATGAGTGTCAATTGACCTTACCCTAACGATTATGTGTATATCGCTACGCCTCGTTGAATCTCCCTTTCCAGTGAGTGTTAGGTTCATTCATTCATTCATTTATCTCGGGTACGCTTGTGAGGAACAAAATCGAAACAAGAAACAAAACGCAAGAGGCCGATGTGGTTAGTCTCATAGATATCGGGGGGGGGGGGAGTGGAGATCTCCGGTCGGAAGGGCAGTGGCCGGCCAACACTGCAAGCTCAAGCAGAGGTGATCCGTGAGCTCCGGATACCATCATATGTAGTTGGTCCGCCAACCTTCCCGAGATCCACCGATGGGGCTCATCAATAATTATTACAAACGACAGAAGCTCTAGATGTTAGTAACAGAACAAAAAGACAATCAAGCAACTAGTGTTAGTAACACGAACACGGTGGCTCATATCATGTGGGATCAAATCAGCTGAGCGGCTCTAGTGGGAGGCTACGAAACACCATCTAGAACACGAACAGGTTCCTTGCCAAGGCCCACTCATCTTCTGCCCATTTCGTGTGTTCAGCTTTTTCTTCGACCTTTTCTCAAAAGTTGTCCTGCGGTAGCAATTCGAACTTCTCTCATTTGTTGAAAACTCTGAAAAAACTTTTTTTCAGGAGCAGGTTTGTTCATAGGCATCGTGACGAACCGCTATGTTGTGTTGTGCTTAGATCTTCAGAATTTTTTGGTCTTCGTGTTTCATGATCATCTATGTATGCCTTCATGAAGCCTCGGAGCTCTGCATTTCAAATCAGTGTCTTTGGTCAGTTTTGGAAAGTGATCTCTGTCCAGTGTGATAGCATGGTGAGCATGAGTTTCGATCAAGACACTGTCGTATGTCAATTCCTATTCCAACTTGATATAGGCGGCATGAATCCTAGTGATTTTTTGCGCAACCCATTGAATATTTCCGCAAACTCGGTGCACTCATGTAAAAGCATATAGCACCGAGTTCGCAAGAACCTTTAATAGGGAAAGCAAAGTATCACTAGGGTCCATGCCGACTGTATGCTATCACAGCGGCATGTTGATGTGTGCTGTCCTTATCGGAGTGAAGTTCGTCTCCGCAGTTGCGGATACCAATCTTCATCGTGGTGCAAAAGCGGCCGTTCGCAATTGCGGATAACGACAGTAAAAGAGGCCTGTCACCGCTGCAGTGAACCATTGTCAATGCCGGTCGTATCTTTTGTGATTGGGGAAAAACGCAAGAAAGTTTTTCTGTGCCCTTTGTTTCAACCCTGTTCAAAGCGATCTACTTGAGATTTGAAATAGATATTCGAAATCAGCATGAGAAGCCCTTTCTTCTCTCATAGCACATGGCTTTCTCTTGAGCCAAGCTTATACTGCCCTTATCGGAATCAATTTCTGGTAAGCAGTTGCGGACAACCGCTTCGCAGCACGCAGCTACAAGGTACATAATTGTGTTGAGGCCGCAAGCTCGAAATTATTTTGTAGCACGATTTCGTGTGGTCCCAGCACGAATTTTCGTGGCGTGAGTTTGTCAACAGCGGTTGTCCTCAGCTGCGGACAGGAATTCCACATCGCTAATTTAAGCGTTCACGGGCTGCTGCCATCTCCCTTGCAGAAACGTACAACCGTCAATTCCGATTTTTCACTACAAAAATGTGAAGAGAAAACATCACGTTCTATCCTGTCATAACTTGCCAACAACAAATTCTAACTCGTAAAGATATGCTACACATCTATTACTGTGTAGTAGAAGTGCAAGGGTGTCCATTTCGAATCACCCGTGTTCACGATACAGAACGGTATGATAGTTTTCGGTGGTTTTGAGTAGGTAAGCCCACTAAGTAGTTGTTAATAGGGAAAAGTCCCCGAAGAACATCCAAATACCAGAGAAAAAGTGTTCAAAGGAATCCTTGAAAAATTCAATTATGCCTGTCTATGTTTCGGGAGACTGCAACCAAGCATCGAACCTGACGACGGGGAAATGGTTTCGCGCTTCAACTCTTATAGGTACATGGCTTTGCTTCCTTTATCCTGTACCGAAAATTCTTTAGAGATAAGATCGGATCCGCATTTGCGGACCTGTATTTGGCCCAGAGAGCGACAGTACATGCTCGGATGTCAAAATTTTCGCAACAAAAAGTTCTTAAAAATTCGGTCTCTGTCCCCCTGGCGAAAGGGATTCACGACAACTGTCACATAACGTGGTCGGGGTGTCCCGATGGGCTAGCTGGACCGCGAAACTTTCATCCACTTTCCGGCCGTTTTCCGTCGCACTTCAGCTCCTAATCTTCTTAGAGAGACCCGAAGCTCACGTTTTTGCCAAGAGACAGGCATTTTTTTACTAAAAACAGTGCCTTCAAAAGCAATGTCCACGATGAATATCTTATTCGAGTTTGACCCAACAATGGGGTTGTTCGGCCGTGAGCTATCGAATACTTGAGAAACAGCGAAGAAGAGCCCTTAGAATGAGCTAAAATAGAGGTTTCTAACATACGTACGGTCTCAGGGCGCGGACGAGCTCACGCGAACTGCTAGTTTCCGCAAGCGCGCGCTAATGCTGAAATGTGCGCGAATCGATCAGGCTGGACGTGGCGGAGTTGCCCGACAAATTGTCATCGAAAACGTCTGCGGCGTCGCAAGCTCGTCAGAGCGGGCGAGCTAAGCAGGCGTAATGGGCTCATGAAATCTTCACTTCGCAGCCGTTTTCATGACCGGGATCATACTTCCAACGATGTGCGACGCTACGCATTGTCTACCATCTTTATCGACCGAAAACCGATACGCTTGGTATGCACTGTCGTCGCCGCTGGACGCGGGAGGTATGATGCTGGCCTATCGATTTCTGGCCCGTTTTCTGTGCTTTCTTCGATTCTTGTCCCCTCCAGCATCTGAACTTGTCACAGCCTGCGGGCCAGGAGGCTAATCATGCCACAGGCCACAAGCCGGAATGAGGAAGCCATCCTCAACGCGGGCCATGAAGGATCTCCTCGGCCGCCAAAATTCTCCTCCAGTGAGCGACCCAAACTCACTTCTCAGAAGGGGCCTCGAAAGGATTACTCGTCTCCAGGGGACGAGCCGCTTTTTAGGGACAAGGGCTCTCTACAAACCAAGGGAGGAGTTATCTCGCCTTCTCGCTATAATTCCACTTGGAACCCTTTCCCTTGAATTGACTAGCGTGACGTGTGGAATTGCAAAAACGGGACAACTTCTCCCTCTGTGTGTAGTGAGCCCCCGTCCCCACATTTTATACCTGCTGATCACGTGACCCGCCCGTTATCACCCAAAGAACATCCAATCCTGCGTCTTCTTCACCACCTTCTGCGGTGGCATCGCAGTCGTCTCGAGAGCGGCCGGACAGCGGCTGAGGCTGCTATTTTAACCGGACGAGAACTGCAGTGACCCTCGGCCGCTTTCTGGGCGATGACGTCATAATTGGGAGGAGCCGGCCTCGCCCCGAGCGATGATTTGTCATCGCTCGGAGTGCATACTTACCGCGACGCGCGACAGCGACAGTGCATATCAGCAATATCGACTTTCTGTTGATTTGTATTGCAAACACTATGTCGCGTCGCCCGTCGCGCGAAGTATGCATTAGCCCTCAGAATTACTATATTCTGAAATGGATCATTTTGAACAGAGTTATTGTGGAAGGGCAGTTAAAACACGTATTTTGTTTTTATAGGCTAAACAGAAACAATGTGACTGCTACTGAAGCATTGAAAGGTACGAAAAGGTTACTTCCGCCAGTGTTCGAAACTCACAACTTCACAGACACTACATACATGTAGTAGCTGGTGAATGAAAACCGTATATTGATGGAAACACTTCGGTTCGCAACTAACAGACTCTGTCTACTAGTGTTACCGTGGGGAATAATGCTCCAAATATCAAACATGTTGTGGTGTGCAAGTGTATTCCTATCATAGTTCAGCAACACTGTCGCATTTGATTACTCATCTTTTCAATACCCGCACAATACCTATCCTACTTCGCCGTCGATTCGCCACTCCTCATCAGGGTTTTTATTCTACATATATAAAGACATCGATCATCATACAGTCATTGAGGTACATAGTGTTCATCGAGTCGGTGTGCTCAGGATATCGGCGCGTCTACGTGCTGGGTATTGCAAGTGCGAAGCTTGGAGTTGAAATTGGCTTAAATCGAAGAGAATATGGTGATCGAACGGATAATTTCTCACCCAATAGATTAGTGCGGCTTTCTAACTGAATGACACTTACAAAATCAGTCTCAATGCACCCACAGATTACACAGTTCTGCTATCATACTTGCATCTTTTTTTTTGCGAGAACCGAATTTTAAAGGCAGTGCCCACGATAAATCTCGTTCTCGAGGTTTCAGTGTGAAACACTAAGATGGCAGATGCGGGAAAGGATAGGGTCGAAGAAAGCAGCGAGAACGGGCTAGAAATTGATAAAAACGGCTTTGAAAGTTATCCTAGTGCGCCTACCTATCCCGGTCCGCCCCCCGTTTGGACGAGCTTGTGGCGCCGCACACGTTTCGATGGTGAGTAACCAAGCAACTCTGCCGCGTCCAGCCTGATCGATTCGCACAGATTTCTCGATTAGCGCGCGCTTGTGGAAATCAGCAGAGCCCATAATTCTCGTCCACGCCCTGAACATAAGAAACGGTTGTTTTAGCTTACTCCGAACTAAGATTATTCACCGGATGTCGGCTGCCGCAGGGCGTTTTTGGCGCGGAGCTTCACCACGATCACCCACCCAACCCTACACTCACGATAAGCCTTCATGAACAATTGGTTAATGCGGTTTGTTTTGGACTCTGGTTACAAAAAATAATATTCCATTCTGCTGAAGTAGCAAAAAAATTGAAGAGACTTTTTCAAAGTCTCTTCAACTAGAAATTTCAAGAAACTTCAATTCTTGGAACAAAAATCAGGTGGGGTGAGAGAAAACTCTAAATATTCTAGAAACATTTTTTGCAGGAAAATCATAACATAGCTGCAAAAATGACTATGGACAAGAATATTTTCCTCAGAATAGAGAAGTTCCGAGTCCGAAAAATTCCACAGTATGGAGAAAAGCTTTGGTTGAGAAGGATGAAATTCTTAATCCTTCCCTATGGCCTTATGCATACGTCTTCCCGGCGAAGATCCGTTCCTGAGCGTACCCGTGAGGGGATCATGCTCGGGGACGGGCCGTATGCACATCTCACGTTCGTCCCCCCAGGGATGACTGAGCGGCAGAGGATGCAGAGGATGCATGGTGAAACGAAGGAAGGCGCAGTTTGAGAGGCGGTTGTTACTGGAGCGCGGTTTCTTACATGTTATGGCCCACCCATGCAAATGTTACTGATGGGCGAGTTATGAGCGGAGTAGGCTATGAGAAGATTCCGTGATTTGGTTGGAGGGTTTTACTTCAGACACTGCTTGCTTGAGATTGTTAAACACTCATGACAATGTTTACACAAGGTGTTGAGTTGATCGCAAAACGCTTGGCTCCGGGCGAGATTGAACCGGCATATTCCCTTTCCGGGGGACTCATGACAATATGGAGATTTACTCTGATTTTCGAATGAACTGTTTTCCTCGGATTGTATTACCGAATTTCGAAGATGATGAGTGTCTGCTTTTTTCGCGTCATTTTTATGATTGCCTATAATTTTTCCCCTATTCTTTCGTTTTATGAAGCTCTTACACGGCATCAACACAGGGCGAATGTGATATGAGTGGTACGAGAAACATTTATATAAAAAAATAGATAATTAAATAGCAGCTTAGTGCAAGGCTAAACTTCAGTTCAAACAATTATCAACATAGCGTAAGGATTTTCAATGGTTTGAAATGGGTTTCTGTACAATAATGAGTATACGACAACTGCACGCGCCTTAGTAGTGTTACTGCCTCTGGGATGCTGCCGACGTTCTTCGCTGACCGAAAAAGTAGGCTGATGTACAGGAGCTTTCAAAAATCTGTCAAATCTGTAGCTCTAAGTGAGAAAATAAAGCGTCAAAACCAAAAACCTCGCTCCAATCACGTGGACCCCGAGCAAATGTGTTGGGGGATGAAATGTGGGCGGAGCCCGTATCAAAAGATCGCGGGGACAGATGCGCATGCCGGGGGGGGGTTCTCGGGATCGTCCAATCCCCGCGCGGGGACGCTAAGAGAGAGGTATGCATACGGCTCTTAATCCGATGTAGGGGACGTTGGGAGCCCCCGCCGAGTAGATGGAGCTACCCGCCGGGGTCTCCCGAAACATTGTGCATCGCGTGAGCCGGGTGCCCCGCTCCCGCGGCGGGGACTCCTATCCCGTACCGGGCACGATATGCATATTCTCGTTATGTTTAGTTGATGCATGAGTGAGTGAAATTCTCTATAACGCCTACCTTATGTTGCGTGGCCAATAAATAAATAAATAATTATAGAGAAGTATGTTTAGTCTGCATCCCTTTTCCTTTCTGAGCACCCGTTTCTAGTCATGAGATGCCTTCGCATAACTATCGTCTCTACTTGGCTCATAGTCTCAATATTCACCTCCGCCATCGAAGACTTTGCTATCAACATATATTCGTGCTCACAACGCGCTACAGATTTTCATTTAAAGATGTGCTGAACAGACTCGTTGTTGTCATTTAGCTCGCGGATCTCGCGAAGATTGTTAGTCCATCATTCATTCGAACCGTCAAGTTTCGCAGAACTGCGCCAAATATTTCATTTCTATTAAGTGCTCACTACTGCCCTTTTGTGTTTGGCGAAATTGTGAAGGGAAGACATTTCCTGCGTTTGTCCTTCTGCATTAGCTCGTGTACATCTAGTGTACGCCAAACCTCAGCCCTCTACCCTACTAATTCACTTTTTACAAGCCTAAAACGAATACAGCAATCCATTGCTACGTAAGTTTCCTATCACCGACGCCTTGTCAGCGTGACTTTCGTGTGTTAGTGTTGTAGGTTTGTGAAAATCAAGTGCGTTTGAGCGCTATTCATGCTACTCAACGCCAGCGCTGCACGCGCGTGATGCGCAGGTGCGGCGTCGCATCATGAATGGCCTGACGCCACACCCGCGCGGCACGCGCGTGATGCACGCACCGCCATGGCGGCGGCCGTAATAACTTATCAGCATTTTCACTACTAGTCCGCCTACAATTTCATTCCATTTTCGAATAATTAACTCCTTTACTATCCTCTGTTATCGAGAGGGTGAATGCGTGTACAGAATTTTATTTTTAAGAGAAGCTTGAGGTTCTTCTATTCCGGCTCCGCCATGGCGTCGCTGCCGGAGTATCGCATAGTCTCCTGCAAGCGCGTGAGGCGCGTGCCTCTTGCTGAAACTATTTATCCTCTACCGCCACGTTCGCGCGTCATGCGCGTGCCGCGCTGGCGTTGAGGAGTATGAGTAGCGCTTTACAATGAGTCCCTAATCCGGAGCCTGCCCACTCAGAGAATAGTCAAGAACGTCACAGAATCTATAACACCACGTCCTTTCTCATAAAAAAAAACTTGTTGTGCTCATCTTCCTGACCCTTCTCATATTCGAGGAAAATTTTTTCAGCTGGCAAACGTATAAATTTCAGTGCGGGTAACACTCGAATGATGTTTGCATTGGGGAAGGGTCTCTTCCGGAACAGCTGAGTTACATACGAGACTTTCGGGCAACATAGGCTCTCTCTCACGGTGTCGCGTGAGCGCACCTCCTAAATCTGACCCGGCGCTCCGCGCCAAATCAGTTCAGTGGATTTCTAACTCGAATTTCTCGTTTTAAAATGACTATCATGCCAAAAGCGAGATTCATAACACGCTGAGCATCTCCAGACCAGTCACGCAGTATGGATACTCCAGCAATAGTCAGGAAGAATCCGTTTTCCTTGAAGTAAAACGGAAAAATCTGTTCCCACGGCGTAAAAGCGCAGTGTAGAGACGTGTCCCGGCGCAAAAACTGCAGTTACAAAAAAACACGCGGGCCTTCTGGAAGCGTTAACAACGGCTGGTTTCATAATACGTGCAATTAAGAACCCCTTGGAAATCACCTTTATGGCAAAATTTCGATTGCATAACACCTTCATGAAGCCTGTCAGGTTTCAAACATACAGTGGCACCAAACAGGCTCGTGGCAACAATGCATGTACTAACCGCGAGAGTCGCCTGGCCGATCGAGTCTGTTGTTAATGGAATGAGTGCAATGAACCATATCCAGCCACAGATCCCCTGATATTTGCAATTATCGCAATTTTGACTGATCGGTGGCATGCAAAGCGAAGTCCTCTCTCCCATAAGCGTTGAATGATGCAACGATGCCTCAACTCACTTCTACCATCACCACACCTTCACCAGGCGCCCATCTGCCTGCCTTTGAGAAGCTGCAACGACGCATGAATCGCTGGATGTGGCTCTGCTTGATGCATGTTTTGAGTTTGCCGTCAAATGTCGATTTTCCGTAGCAGAGGGCCTCTGAGAAGGAATCAAGGTTTGAGCCATGAGGCTGTGTACTCCGTTATAAATCATGTCATCAATTTCAATGTTAGTCTAGGTGGAGCTATAATAATTTACAGTCAAAAACTTAAAAATCTGATCTTAAAATACAGTGTTCATCATAAAAGAGTATTTGGAAAAACTGCGAAAATCTGCTTGTTTCAGAGAGTTGGAATAAATAGTTGAGGGTGTCGCAAGTAATATAAGAGCCACATGCAAGGACTTAGAGTTGATTGGGTTTGTAAAGCAATAACTGAAGTCCGTTGATAGGTGCATGCACAGCACTGCTCATAAGAAGTGAATTCTTTCACAGTTGGCCAGCTCAAAATTTCATGCGACGTGCACATAACTAATACAGTAGTTTGATAGTATCCAGAAGCATTATTTTTTACAAAAAAACAAAGTAATGCTGTCACAACTAAATGTGTAATGGTAAGGGAGCTCAACAAATACAAAGCCTGATAACCTGCAGTTAGTTAAGATAAATTGGGTTTCTGAGCCAGGGTTGATAAAGGACACCTGACATTTCAAAACATGACGGGCAACCCATCGTCACACCAATTAAAAAACTAGCTTTCAAAATGGAGTCTGTCAAAGTATCTCTAAATTGTTTGAATGGGTAGTGGCTTAGTCAGTAACTTGCATCGTCCTGATACTTTCTGCCCTCCACCCAGGCCTTCAACCCCTTCCAAAAGTTAAGAGGTGTTTTACATCAACGGGGATGAGCATCAACTGGGAGTCTCAATGCCCCCTGGTGAGCTTTTTCGCCAGAATGTTTTCTGAATGATGCATTTTTCCAGCAGAGATAGTGTTTTTTAACATTGTCACTTCTGTAGACCTGAACATGTGACTTTGAGGCAGCGGAATGCATTCTACTCACAATAACATTCCCCCTTCATAGTGTGTCCTCTGCATCCATCCTCGCCACAGAGATCTCACTGATATGGTTAGACTGAAATATAATCACGGCCTGCCTTTCAACTCAGCACAGCGAAGTGCTTCACCACACACTCTCGAACTCTTATATTCATCCACATATGCGAGCGCCAGAATACTGATTACTGCAATGTCACTCAACGAAAAACCCATTTAAAATATTACTTCTTGCACATGAAAGTGGACTTTGGCATCGTTTTTCTTCGGGTCTGATCATTATTATTTAAAACTGTCCTCTCCATTTGGACAGGTGCTGTTTCAACATGACAAATTGAAATGTTCAGGCCATCTCTGAACTTGTTTTCATGATTAAGATTTCTAATATCCCTATGCTCTGGTGTCCACTCTGGCTATGGCTTCACTGGGTCTTACGCAATCAGCTGGGTGGCGTCAAACTGACAGATCTGCATCAAGTAACTTTTGCCATAGTATGCTCATGATTCTGATCCTGAACTACCTCTATTGGGGGAACCTGAGGGATAACCTAGATCAACATCGACAGCCTCTCCCTTAGAATTTCACAGGTCTCATTTTTACAATCCATATACATTGTGTTTCGCAAATATACGAACATCACCTTTCTCGCACATACTTATCAGTATCTCAGCCTGAGTTTAGTAAACCCTTCGATTAAACCACAACATGGTACTGATATGTGAGGGTATCACACATCTTGAGCACTCACTCCCACACCTGCCAAGCTTGGGCTCCAATCCATGGTGATCCTGAGTGTGGATATTATTTTAAAATTTCAAACATTGGATCCCAAATTTGAGCGCTATTTCTTCAAACGACAACTGGGTAAATATTTCAAAACCCAAGCCACTTGATTTGCCATAATAACACTTCCAGATTGCCGTGATTCAAAATTAAATAACGGTTATTAAAGAGTTTTTTTCGGAAATGAATTCGTATTAGTGGATTGCGCGATTTCGCAACTGAATAGTACATCTCACACGATTGACGTGAATTAGTGAAACACACCTTCCAGTATCGATTTGCATAGTCAAAACCAGGCCAGTAAGACACTCAATATCCTTCTAAAGTGATTAATGTCGCTAATTGAATAACTCTGATAACGATGAATTAAATTTTAAATGAATCTTTAATTAATAAAGGAACGAGCTAACCTTGAAAATGTTACACAAATGTTGCGTAAGAAAATGACATCCTGAACATATATATAGACGGTCACGACGTACAACGTGTTGTAAGCTAGCGCAGTATCCATCGAACCTGAACCACGTTGGAAAACAAAGGTTATTCAACATTTTAATTCATGGCTCTGGTCACAATGCCGAATACGGAACGGTTTTTTCAGCCTATTAAGGTGGACTGCAAAGCGGGCCTTGGGGGGGTTGCTTTCGCCTATTCATTCTCTCCTGATAGAACCCAAAGGCGCTGGGAGCAAAGGTGAAAACCATTTATACTCAAGGCAGTGCGAGGAGCGAGCCTGTCCCTGACCAGGGAACTAGTCGAGTCCCCCACTTGCAGTTTTCTCTTGTCACTTTGAGCTAATCACTGTGCCCAAATTGTCTCTGTTTCTGACTGGAAAAGTGAGTATGGTGAGTCCAGAGCTCTACATATGGCACCTGGCCCACGCCCATAATGCCCTTTTTTAGCCTTAATGAGAAACCGCCCTTCATTAATGAGACAACATCGCTAGGTTCTCCGACCAAATGCCAGGCTAAAATCGCGCAAGCATGATTACACCATGCTGTAGTGTCGTCAAAGAGGGTTTGTTCACTCTTTTGTATTTTATCGTGGCCCAAGAGGTTGACGCTCTGTCAGTGGTGGTGCATACTGGGCTTGGAAAAACGCCATCTCCATAAGAAAAATGGCAGCTGATGAAGTTTCTGCAGTGTCTTGTTGCTGGAAATCTGATCCAAAGAGCTCTTGAATAAAGTTTAGTAAACCTGATAAGACATTTTTTAGTTGAAGGAACAACGCAAAATTACATGAGGAACTCAAAGGACGAAATTTTAAACTGTTTATTACTCACCAGAACACTCTTCATAAGTGAAAAGTCCATGGCAACCTTCCAAGAGCTGGTCAAGCAAACATTTTTGGCTCTACTTTGGATGTGACATGGGTAGACTTGTTCATGGAAAGGCTACACACTAATGGCCAATCTGTTTCTCCCCAGGAAGTCGGGAGAGCAAACACCGAATTGGTGAAACTATACTTGGTCCAATGGAATGTTTGCCTTGGCCTCAGGAAACCCTAAAGTAAATGAGTTTTGGCACACCTAACTTGACACATATTGTGTGAACTCCTTTACTGCGTGCTTGAAAGTGCTTGAAAACTTGAGCCGCCAAAGATGGAATTTGTAAACAAAACAAGTATGTTGAAGTTGTCTTTGAACTGAGCCGCCAGATGTCTCGTCATCGAACCCACTCCTTTCCCGGAAAGCTGAGGGCCAGATTTTGAGGCTGGTTACAGAACGGCTGATAGAAAGGAACATCCATGGAGGTAAGGACGCACATGTCCATTCAGACATGACCACTGCCTCTACGGTTTTATATTGAGCTTCTTGACTGTGCAGTGGATTGGTAGTCTACCTGATTGGTAGTATAGAAACCATAACTCTGCTTCCGATTTGTTTACAGACCATTACGCAAAACACAAAATACGTTTGATAGCTATAGATGCATTATTTACATGCATGTTCAAAAAGCATGAGTAGTCTGTGAAAGCTGTCTAAAAACTTGAATCCTTCATATTTTAACGGCAAAAAGGGCAAACCATATTCATCTCTTATCAGGGTGTACTGTCTCGACTGTTCTGAGAGCGGTCCTCTAATTCAAGCTGTGTCATAGTCATGTTGATCGTCTGCATCTCATGCCTTTCTTCAAACTTCCAGCCTGAGCCATCCTTCTTCTTTTCGCACCTGATGGCGCCATGTTTTCTTGGAAATCTTCTGTCGGAAACTGTTTTGGTTTAGCATGTAATTTGATGGGCCTGTTCGGCTTGCACCATCAAATATCCCTCCTATCCACCAAAGTCAGCATAGGGGCTAACTGAAGATTTGAATCTACTTATTTGATTTCATGTCCTTTCACCTGATAAGATAAAGGGAACCCCATCATGCGGCAAGCTGCCTTCCAGCAAGGAAGCTGGTGGCTCTCAGTGATTGAACGATGACCACAATCACTGTCTGAAAAGTGTGGGCTCTGGTTTGAGCGGTCTGAGCACTCGAGAACCTTTGCGCCCATCTCAATAGCTATATAGGAAGTAAAAGATCAAAGTTAGGTGATCCAAACCCCGTGAAACACCTAAGGGTGTGTTGGAGGAACTGAAGACCTGTGTTTCATGGTCAATAGCAACAGAGTAAGAAGGAAGAAGGAGGAGATCGTTAGAAAGCTCTTCAGAGTGGGCGCTGTCTAATCTAGAATATGCGGCCGCCAATTGCATGGCTTAGCTCTTCCTAGTTTTAATCTCGGCCTTTTTGGAGCTTAATCACCTTACGACCACCACCCATGCTATAGCCTGAACTGATGTCCACGTACTTGCTTAGGTATGAGGGTCCCCAAACTGAATGATATTGAATAATTACCCCAAACTCTCTTTGCTCTGTCTACTCCAATCTTTTTTGAAGTTTAGAGGCTTTACACACCAGGCATGTGATGAGAGCGTAAATTAGTTTGAGTATCCAAACCATCATAGTTTATAGCATGTGCTCCGATTGAAAATAAGTCATAAAATCGATATCATATAAGCCTGTTTATCGTGAACACGGCCCTCAAAGGCAGTGTTCACCCAGATGAAATTGTTTTCTGATTTTCCCCCGTTGATCAAAGAGACGGCCCCCATCGCTGATTCCTGAATGATGTTCCTAAAATCGTCTACAACCCTTTTGGGAACGGTTATGGTCCCTCAAAAATTGCCCAGCTTTTGAAGGTGAAACATTGGTAACTGAGCTGTCTCGAAGGCTTTGTAACTTGCGTCTTGGTTCCTGAATGATCTTGATGCGTGAGCTGGACCTGAGTAAAGAGTATGTTAAGGAATGAAGTGGAAGAATGCCAATTTGACTGAAAATAATCGTCATCCTCATCGATCTCTCGCTTGATCGAGTTCGAAAATTTGTTTACGTCGCGCGTGCGATGCGCTGAGCGTAATGTTTGCGCCTGAAATGGCAACTGCGCCTCGGAGCTTTTCCTGGCTCGTTTTCATGTCTTATTTGGAGGAAATGAGATCTGGCGTTCTTTCGCACGTCAACGTTACACGGTGCGCCCTCCACTACCCCATTCCTGGTGGAAACTTGAAAATCCCACATTTTTTATCGTGAGGTGTACACTGCCTTTAAGCGATTTTGTTGATTCCCTGCCTCCCTTGTACAGGGGGTTCTGAGGGACTCGATAGAATACATACAATACCCAACGTGATAAGTTTTTGCAAAATGGGTATAGCATTTGTCAAATTTCACTCAAAACACTTTCGAATTAGAAAACACTGTCATAATGGAAGCCTGAAATTACTACTGAGTAGCAATGGTATAAGTAGTAAAAGGAGCAAACCTCCTGAGCTTTCTTCACTTTAGTCAGATGCAGTTAATTAGATCTGAGATTTGGAGCAGGTTGAATCATTTTGTTTACTTCATCAGGGAATCTTGCACGCTTTATCGCCTCAGACCGTCAAAGAATTATTTCTGAAATATCCAACTTGCTCCGAATCTTTGAGATCTGCCTCAATTGCACTCAAATCGTGAAGGAGACGTAGTATTTGGTGCTCTGGTACTTGCACAATCACTACTTGAAATTCACTTTGCAGCACTGACGTTTGCTAAAAAGCGACTCGCAGAAACGATTTCCTTCGAATTCTGTAATCTTCAATAGGTATGATTTAACCTGTAGAAAATGAAAGCTAAGAATCCAGAAAAGTTTTCGGGGCTAAAAAGTTACATGATTTCTTTGCCAAGTTGTGTAAATGGTTGAACCCGTTGTTTTTTCTAGGATGCAAACCCTTAGCGCGGCATCTGGGAAAGATCACATGATCTGCAGACTGTTGTTGAGTGTCCAGCCAGTTATTGATGTTCTGCCACCATGTTTCTAGCAATTGCAGGTAAAATGAGCCGTCACACAATGCCTGATTTTCGCGTGTGCAGCTCACAGTGAACTGCAAGTCGTTTTCACGAAATCCATGCCAGCTAGCTATTGTGATGATCAAGAAATTTACTGAAAGGTAAGAGAGATCTGGAGAATGGCTCCCTGAACGTTCTGCGCCTTCAGAAAGGGAGGACCAACGAAAAGCAAACAAAACCCACTCCCCTGGTTAAAGGCAGCGTCCGCGCAGAAAACCACATCTGTGTTTTTCTTCTCAATCCAATGTATGAACCAAGTGGAGATAGTTGGCGAAGCTTGAGGTCTCAATGTTGCGTATTCATAATGCTATAGGCTCGTGAAAATCGCTCCAACTGAAAAGGCGTTTTCCCGGTCGATCATTCAACACAGAGGAACAGAAACCCCACGACAGTCTTCGGCCGGTCGCGGAGATCCAATTTTCTAAATTCTTTATTCCGAACGAATCTTCGAGTTAAGACGTGGATATTGAAAGCCTCCTATTTTTAGATGATCATTGACAGCAGTAAAGCGAAAGTGAATTGCGGGTCTGCAGAAAGTGGCGGGCTAAACCAATTCAGCCGTCTAAATTTTCGATATTTGTGTAATACACAAGACACACCGGACAGACGTGAGAAAAAGGAGGCTGAATGCTGCGAGATTTTCAAACGAGCTTTTCTCGGAAACTTGAGTGTTTTGGGTGGTCTCTTCATGATATATGACAACCTGGTAAGCCTACCAAGCAAAATTGGGGAAAAACAAACACGGCTTTTAGCGCGTACGCTGCCTTTAAGGTATTCTTTTCAGACGTGGAGATAGTCCTTCCGATGAAATGTTATCTGAAAGTCTACTTCGGCTGCAATCCTTGGAACCATTGGCACCATCCATTCAGAATTGTCATGGTTCAGGGATTTCTACTTCATAAACATTCCTAGCTTATAGCCAGCACCAGTGATCACATTTTCAAACCAATGTCACGCGTCATGTATTCGCAGCTACATAAATAAACATATTCGTGCAAGATTCTCCTAGGTGTGCCCAATTTTGCAGGGTAGCTGAATATTGAGCACCTCCCATTTATGTCAGGAAGCCCTATTTGAATTGTACTCCGATAGAAAATCGTCCTTTTTTCATGTTAATGGCTCTCTTCGTCCCCTTCCATCCATCGCATTAAGTATGTAAAAAACTTCTGAGCTAGTGTTTTGCTTTTCCTAAAGGGGAGTGTTTTTGAATGGCCAACACCTACTCTATTCGCTCAACAATTTCAGAGGACCGCCTTGTGCGGACGCAGCCGTTCCCTCTTATTCGTTTAGAATACGCCGCTATTCAAATATTCTTTTCGTCTATAATCGTTTCAGAGGTCCCTATGCGCGACAACTCTTTCGAAAAGTTCGTTTCCACTTTTTCAGATTTCCGTTCCCTCGTGATTCTGATTGTAGCAGTTCCATGTTTCTTTTTCAACTTTTAGCATTTCAACACAATCAATCGTTCACTATCCCCTTCATAATTTGATACAATTGTTTAGTGTTCTGTTTCTGAATCGACGAGTTCAACTCATGCGTTTCCACCCCTCTTTTAACCGCAATGTTCTTTACATTTAACCGCTTATCAGCTTTCCTATTTTGGAGCCGTACCTGGCTGATCTTTCCATCTCTTGCTCTCTGGCTGTCCTTCTCTCTTGTTCTTCCCCTCTCTAACCATCTCCCCCCAGTCTATCTGTCTGTTTCTCTATCTCTCTCTCGGCCTATCTCTGTCTTTCTGCCTGCCTACCTACCTACCTGCCTGACTACCTACCTGCCTGCCTGCCTGCCTGCCTGCCTGCCTGCCTGCCTGCCTGCCTGCCTGCCTGCATGCCTGCATGCCTGCCTGTGTGCCTGCCTGCCTGCCTGCCTGCCTGCCTGCCTGCCTGCCTGCCTGCCTGCCTGCCTGCCTGCCTGCCTGCCTGCCTGCCTGCCTGCCTGCCTGCCTGCCTGCCTGCCTGCCTGCCTGCCTGCCTGCCTGCCTGCCTGCCTGCCTGCCTGCCTGTCTGCCTGCATGCCTGCATGCCTGCCTTCCTGCCTGCCTCTTCCCTACGATGTTTGCCTTTACTCCTTCTCTTTCTTCCCATTTCCCTACCCTTCTCTCCCACTGATTTTCTCTCTGCTTCTAAATCGTCTTCTTGCTTTGTTCCAGAGCATCTGCCTCAATCAGCTCCATGTCTGTTTCTTCTCTTCTCTGTGGTTATACCCTTAACCTTCTTCAGATCCTGATTCTTTCGCCTTTCCACATTTTTGACATACATCTTTCTCTCCTCATCACCTTTCTCCATTCAGTTCCTTCCAATCGTCCCTTCCAGTTCAATGTGTAGATTTCGTGTTCTCAATATTTCTTCGTCTGGTCGAGACTTTGGCTTTGTCTGGTCGAGACGATTTTTTGATTTGGGAAAGCACTTTGGCTTGTAGCGTTAGCTACGAAAATATAGTGTTTCGATGAGTAAGTTGTAAGAGGCTAGGATAGGTGCCAATTCAAAATCCTAAGTTTTCTCTTCAGAAAGGGCTTTTTCCTGATGATAGTGGCCAATCCTAATCAAATTCTATCAAAAAGGGGTCTTCCAAGCGAAAGAGGTTTGGTTCGAGTCAGAAACGTTCCAACAAAAAGGGAACAATAGGAAAGTGAAATGAAGAGTGTACAAAAAGTGAACAATATAATTTCAAGGCGATATTCTTGGTCGACTCTTCCAAACAGCGAAAACAAACCGTTGTGGTGTTCTACACGGAAGCACTTTGTGGTTCCGAAAATGGTTCTGACTACGCAAGAACCATTAAAATGTATATGCATGTAAACCTAATACTGTGCTTATATGGGTCAAATTCCGGTCCGCAATTGCGTCTCGACACGCTTTGCGGCCGGGCGCTTTCGAGTCGGAAGAGTTTCCAGCGACGCAGCTGCGGATCTGTTGACTCTAGGTGGGTTTTAGAAACTGGAAACTAAACAAAATTGAAGAAAACTGTCTAAAAAAAGCCATATCGTGTCGGCTTTGGAGCTGGAAACTCGATTGACTCGAGCGCGTGCGGCCCCAAAGCGTGTCGAGACGCAATCGCGGACTGGAATTTAACCTACATTATTGTTTGCTTCTCCTTACAGCAAGACCTAACCGTCTGTCTAAGTCTTTGCGACGTCATCTTCTATTCTGATGGTAAGAGTTAGGTTTACATGCACATACGTTTAAACGGTTCTTGCGTAATCAAGACCATTATTGGAACCACAGAATGCTTCCGTGTAGAACACCGCAACGGTTTGTTTTGCTGTTAAGAAGTGTTCACCAAGAAAAATTACTCTCAGAGAATATTGTTCACTTTTTGTAGACTCTCCTCAATCTACTTACCTATTGTTCTCTTTTTGTTGGGACGTTTCTGACGCCAGCAAACCTCTTTCGCTTGGAAGACCCTTTTGATAGAATTGTTCACTTTTTATTGATATTACGAAGTAATATCTATGAAAAAATCTTCAATATTTTCAAATAGCATTGATTGCTATAATAATCAGTAAGCAACAAACTTGTTGCGCACGCTACAATTAAGCGCTACTCACTTTCCACGACGTCCTGATGACGTCATCAGATGCCCTATGTACTTTACATGACACCATGATGACGTCATCAGATGCACTATGTTCTTTACATGACATCCTAATGACGTCATCAGATGCCCTATGTACTTTACGTGACATCCTGACGACGTCATCAGATGCCCTATGTACTTTACATGACACCCTGATGACGTCATCAGATGCCCTATGTACTTTACATGGCATCCTGATGACGCCATCAGATGCCCTATGTACTTTACATGACATCCTAATGACGTCATCAGATGCCCTATGTACTTTAGATGACACCTTGATGACGTCATCAGATGCCCTATGTACTTTGCATGACACCCTGATGACGTCATCAGATGCCCTATGTACTTTGCATGACACCCTGATGACGTCATCAGATGCCCTATGTACTTTACATGACACCCTGATGACGTCATCAGATGCACTATGTACTTTGCGTGACTCCTTGATGACGTCATCAGATGCCCTATGTACTTTACATGACACCCTGATGACGTCATCAGATGCCCTATGTACTTTACATGACATCCTGATGACGTCATCAGATGCCCTATGTACTTTACATGACACCCTGATGACGTCATCAGATGCCTATGTACTTTACATGACACCCTGATGACGTCATCAGATGCCTATGTACTTTACATGACACCTGATGACGTCATCAGATGCCCTATGTACTTTACATGACATCCTGATGACGTCATCAGATGCCCTATGTACTTTACATGACACCCTGATGACGTCATCAGATGCCCTATGTACTTTACATGACACCCTGATGACGTCATCAGATGCCCTATGTACTTTACATGACACCTGATGACGTCATCAGATGCCTATGTACTTTACATGACATCCTGATGACGTCATCAGATGCCTATGTACTTTACATGACACCTGATGACGTCATCAGATGCCCTATGTACTTTACATGACACCCTGATGACGTCATCAGATGCCTATGTACTTTACATGACACCCTGATGACGTCATCAGATGCCCTATGTA
This sequence comes from Aplectana chamaeleonis, assembly GCA_029168955.1. Lineage (NCBI taxonomy): Eukaryota > Metazoa > Nematoda > Chromadorea > Rhabditida > Cosmocercidae > Aplectana > Aplectana chamaeleonis. The sequence continues at coordinate 178,989 of JAPDOI010001432.1, forward strand.
CTTTACATGACATCCTGATGACGTCATCAGATGCCTATGTACTTTACATGACACCTGATGACGTCATCAGATGCCTATGTACTTTACATGACACCTGATGACGTCATCAGATGCCCTATGTACTTTACATGACACCCTGATGACGTCATCAGATGCCCTATGTACTTTACATGACACCCTGATGACGTCATCAGATGCCCTATGTACTTTACATGACACCTGATGACGTCATCAGATGCCCTATGTACTTTACATGACACCTGATGACGTCATCAGATGCCCTATGTACTTTACATGACACCCTGATGACGTCATCAGATGCCTATGTACTTTACATGACACCCTGATGACGTCATCAGATGCCCTATGTACTTTACATGACACCTGATGACGTCATCAGATGCCCTATGTACTTTACATGACATCCTGATGACGTCATCAGATGCCCTATGTACTTTACATGACACCCTGCTGACGTCATCAGATGCCCTATGTACTTTACAAGACACCCTAATGACGTGATCAGAGGCCCTATGTACTTTACATGACACCCTGATGACGTCATCAGATGCCCTATGTACTTTACATGACACCTGATGACGTCATCAGATGCCTATGTACTTTACATGACACCTGATGACGTCATCAGATGCCCTATGTACTTTACATGACACCTGATGACGTCATCAGATGCCCTATGTACTTTACGTGACATCCTGACGACGTCATCAGATGCCTATGTACTTTACATGACACCTGATGACGTCATCAGATGCCTATGTACTTTACATGACATCCTGATGACGTCATCAGATGCCTATGTACTTTACATGACACCTGATGACGTCATCAGATGCCCTATGTACTTTACATGACACCTGATGACGTCATCAGATGCCCTATGTACTTTACATGACACCTGATGACGTCATCAGATGCCCTATGTACTTTACATGACACCCTGATGACGTCATCAGATGCCCTATGTACTTTACGCGACACCTGATGACGTCATCAGATGCCTATGTACTTTACATGACACCTGATGACGTCATCAGATGCCTATGTACTTTACATGACACCCTGATGACGTCATCAGATGCCCTATGTACTTTACGCTGACACCTGATGACGTCATCAGATGCCCTATGTACTTTACATGACACCCTGATGACGTCATCAGATGCCCTATGTACTTTACATGACATCCTGATGACGTCATCAGATGCCCTATGTACTTTACATGACACCTGATGACGTCATCAGATGCCCTATGTACTTTACATGACACCTGATGACGTCATCAGATGCCCTATGTACTTTACATGACACCTGATGACGTCATCAGATGCCTATGTACTTTACATGACATCCTGATGACGTCATCAGATGCCCTATGTACTTTACATGACACCCTGATGACGTCATCAGATGCCCTATGTACTTTACATGACACCTGATGACGTCATCAGATGCCCTATGTACTTTACATGACACCCTGATGACGTCATCAGATGCCTATGTACTTTACATGACACCTGATGACGTCATCAGATGCCCTATGTACTTTACATGACACCCTGATGACGTCATCAGATGCCCTATGTACTTTACGTGACATCCTGATGACGTCATCAGATGCCCTATGTACTTTACATGACACCTGATGACGTCATCAGATGCCCTATGTACTTTACATGACATCCTGATGACGTCATCAGATGCCCTATGTACTTTACATGACATCCTGATGACGTCATCAGATGCCCTATGTACTTTACATGACACCTTCATGACGTCATCAGATGCCTATGTACTTTACATGACACCTGATGACGTCATCAGATGCCCTATGTACTTTACGACACCTGATGACGTCATCAGATGCCTATGTACTTTACATGACACCTGATGACGTCATCAGATGCCCTATGTACTTTACATGACACCTGATGACGTCATCAGATGCCCTATGTACTTTGACACCCTGATGACGTCATCAGATGCCTATGTACTTTACATGACATCCTGATGACGTCATCAGATGCCTATATGTACTTTACGCGACGCACCTGATGACGTCATCAGATGCCCTATGTAC